>JAOVVB010000028.1:11604054-11623059 GCA_028570985.1 Heterobranchus longifilis | reverse complement strand
AGTCCCACCTTCTGGTTTGGTGGGACTCTGGTTTGTTCCTACAGTCCAAAGAGATGCAGATAAGGCTAATTGGCATTTCCAAATTGCCTGTAGGGACTAAGTGAGCCTGTTCCAGTCTCCAGGCCTCCCATGACCCTTTAACTGGGTGCGGTACAGGGAATGGGTGAAAGTGAAAGAGTGTGTATGATTAGCCTGAACAAAACTTTCAATGCCTTTTCCTAGAAATAGATTATGTTGAAAACATTTGAGTATTTTTTCATTCAGTTCTTTGTGTTCATTGTATGCTTTTATTTAGGTATGGCCATCAGGCAAAGATCATCCACTTTCTAGGAAAGGACAAGCCTTGGCTTGTCCCATACAAGCAGCATCCATTCACTGAAGTTACTCGTTGGGATTTTAACAGGAACGTGGAGAAATATGTCGATCTGTGGTGGGAGGAGTACTACAGTCACACAAAAACGCATGCAAATGAACCTCATGAGCTCCAGGATTCGGAACTGGCAGAGCAGCTAGGCACGTTGGCGATTGCACCCTGTTCCACCCATGCAGACACTTCGCCGCATGTAAGTCTGCAATCTTGCATCAAAGTAAAACATTTGCAGCTAAAATGTGTAAAATGATTATTATGTCTTAGTTCCTATTATATCCAGCACTGATGAATTCTTTATCGTGATTGGTCAGAAGGTGTTCAAGTTATGTACCTTGCAAGTTATGTACTATGCAAGTTATGTACTGTGCAAATGTTTATACATCAATCCGCCATAACATAAAAACTGAAAGGTGAATAACATTAATTATCTCTTTACAGTGGGACATGGCAATGAGTGGGATATATTAGTCAAGGGACAAATTTTAAAGCTGATGTACAGTAGGTTGTTCCTGGTATGAAGTGGTTAGTACCTACTAAAAGGGGTCCAAGGATGGACAACCAGGGAACTGGCAACAGGATCATACACACATAAAGCTCACTGATGCACATGGGCAGAAAGCCCTAGCCATCTGGACCAATCTGGCCAGTGTATCACAGCTTGCTGTTTATGTGGTTACATAACCACAGACCATTCAGAGCACTTATGCTGATCCATGTACACTGCTGAAAGCAACTACAATGAACACCTGAGCATCAGAACTAGACCATAGAGCAATGGAAGAATGTGGCTTGGTCTGATAAGTCACATTTTCTTTTACACCATATACATGTCATTGTGTGTGTTTGTGTTGCATGCAGGCAGAGGCAGCATGATACTCTAGGCAATGTTCTGTTGGGAAACCTTGGGTCCTGCCTATTCATGTGGATCATATTTTGACATTTACAATCTACCTAAAGATTGTTGCTGACCGTTCACTCTCCTTCATGGAAACAGTACCTCCCTAAAGGCAGTGACCTCTTTTAGCAAGAGAATGCAATTTGCAACCCTGCAGAAATTGTTTAGGAATAGTTTGATGGTGTTGACTTGGCCTCCAAATTCCATGATTGTGGGATGTGCTAGACAAACAAGGCAGATCCATGCAGGCCTTGCCTCGCACTTAATAGGACAGAATCTGCTGCTAACGTTTTGGCACGTCCATACCGTGAAGGGTCAGATCTGTTTTGGTGGAACAAGGACACCTATGCAACACTAGGCAGGTGATTATATTGGTATGGCTGATTGGTGTATGTGGGATATGTGTTACTTTAGCAATTTTGGAAGGATTCTTTAAAGTTTTGTAGCTGCAACAAGTATTTCAAGCAGAACGTCTTAGTGACAAAAGAAAAATGAGAGCTTGATGAAGTGGCTGTCATGTATTGTAAATGATACAAAATGACTTCTTTCCTAGACATTGAACCAATTTAAACTTAACTATAAATGGATTAAATTGTTATTTAATTATGTAATTGTTGTGTAAGAAGTATAAAATACTTTGGGACATGCTGATAAAATTAATTAGGTCTTGTTTTTCCTATAAGAGTACACACAGCAGTGATCTAGAACATGTATGTGCTCTACATACATATTTGCTCGGCATGCTTTAACATCAAAGACAAGATTAGAGTCCATTCCAGAGCATGTGGAGGTAGATATCTGTTTACTTCCTTTTTTCTTTTTTTTTGCTTTAGACGTCCGAACCTGCTGCAATCTCACCCACCGCTCCTCATCCTCACAGCCAGGCGTCTGTCTCTCAGGCAGAGGCCAGAGAAGAGATAATACCTAGTGAATCATTTAGGAAGCCGACGTTGAATGCGCCAAGTTCAAGTATGCGTCATCAGATGGAGGACATGGTGAGAGGAGTGATTTTCAGCTGTTTACATTTACATTTATTCAAATGGAATACACTTTTATGCAAAATGGATTTCAAGTGAGAATCAGAATGTAGTGTGTATTTGAGGCAGTTAAAGGTGTTTCATGAGGACTCTATAGCGACACTTTGGCTCTCTGTCAGTTTCATGAATTTAAGAGTAGATTAGAAATCAGACACCATTGTTTGCTAGTGTGTATTTAAAATGAGAGCTAAGGATTTATTTCGGACTGAGTACAAGCATAACCCTATCTGCTCTAGGCATGCTGTATCATGGCTGACCTAATGGATCCCAACTGCTTAGCAAGCAGGGATATGTGAAGATAAAAAGCTTTTTGATAAAAGCTTCTTTTTGGTACTTATTGATACAGTGCTTATGCTAAATATTAAGTAATCTATTTAGAATTAAAAACGCACATCTGTGTGTTTAGTTGTTCATACACTTATTAGGCTCAGTTTTTATAACTCTAGCTAACTGGTTTTAAAAAATGCATTAACTAGCTGGCGGCACGGTGGTGTAGTGGTTAGCATTGTCAGCTTACACCTCCAGGGTCCGGGTTCGATTCCCACCTTGGGGTCTGTGTGCATGTTCTCCCCGTGTTTGGTGGGTTTCCTCACACAGTCCAAAGACATGCAGATTAGGCTAACTGCCATTCTAAAATTGCCCATAGTGTGTTAATGCATGAATGAATGTTGACCGGAGGTCCTACCATGGTTGTGAAAATGGGAATAAATACAATGGTCACAGTTGGCCTCCACAATCTCTAGTTGGACTACAGATGTTCCTGGATGGATGGATTAACTAGCTACACTGCCCAGCCAAAAAAAATTGGGCCTGTATCAAGTACAAAGCACAATTTAAGAGATTGGAAAAGACTGAAATTGGGTTAAGCCAGCACATTATTAAAACCTATAAGGATATTTTCATGGAAGAAAAGTGGTCGGAAACAAATCATGAATGGACATCACTTAAACACTTAGTGAACATGCGTGGTAAAAAAATGACAATAGAACCCAGAGCTATGTTTAATAGTGAAAGTGTGAGCATTACCACATGTACCATGTGATGAGAACTCATAGGATTGACATTAAACAGTAACCATAAGAAAAACACCTGTAGTGAGATTCATCAGGAACAAAAAGGGATTATAAAGAATGGATGTTAGAGCAATGAATAAAAGTGTGATCTGATGAGTTCAGATTGAGCCTATTCAAGAGTGATGGTGTATCAGGGTAAGAAGGGAAGCACATGCACCCATCATGTAGTGTCCACTGTACAAGCCTCTGGAGACAGTGTTATGACCTGGGGTTGCTTCAGTTGGTCAGGTATAGACTCAGCAACGTTATGTGGCAGTGAAGTGAAGTCAGCTGACGACCTGAATGTACTGAATGACCATCTATGGAGTTTTTCTTCTGCTCGGCCATAATCCCGGACTCAAAAGAATGGTTCTGGGAGCATGAGGAATTTTCACACATGAACTGGCCACCACAGTGTATGTGTGCTGTAATCAAAGCTAAAGGTGATTACTTTGGATTAAGTGGGGTATGTAAAGTTCAATGTTATTGTTTTCATTGCATTGGAATCCCTCAGTGACTGATTTTCTGCAACACCTTACCCCGTAATGCTGTTGTTTCTTCTCACCTGGCATTGTCTGTAGAATGTGTTTCTCACACCTTTTCAGCTTCTCACACTGAACTTCTTGGGGAGAGTTTGATGTTTTATCAGGGTACATATTTTGCAGGAAGATGCCATAGCTGCTCATCCTACTACTTAGTACTTACGTGGCACAGTTTGGCAGATTGCCATCTTAATGAAATGAAATATTTCCAGACTAATATGGAATACTAATATGTATTTCATATATGTCCACTAATATGGACTTTCCCAGACTAAAAGTGTGAAAGTGCAGTAATGTTCAGTACAATAGGCTTAAGTCACACAGTGTCGCCTGGATGTGGGGATCGAAGCATGACTAAGTTACCACGGTGTCATCCAGTATTAGTATTGATGCAATAACTGCACACACACACACACACACACATATATAGAAAGTCCATCAAAAACATTTGGATGACTTAAGAATGAGAATGGAACTCATCAGCCAGAGCCATAATGGAGCTTGTTTTGTGTGAAAGACTCTTCAGCAACAATATTAGCTCTGCAATGACCCTCGGGCTGTGACACACTGTGACAAATGAAGTCGCCGAAGCCGCATCGTGCTCCACTTCTGAAAGAAATTGTAATTTTTCATTTTCTGCTAACTGGAGGCCATTTGGCGTCAGGGATGTAATTTTATCAAAGAACATCTCCCTCGTGCCCTGAATGGTTTTCACAATGAAGATGAAGATGAAATTCTTTCTGGCTACACGTGACCGCCGGCCATATAAAACCTGTAAAACTCGGGTCAGATCCAATTATCTTTAACACCTTTTAATTCGGAGTTCAAAATATCAGTGTGCTTTGCATAAAAAAAAAAAGACTTAACAGGTCAGGAATTACAGTATCTATAAAAATAAAAGAAAGGTTTTGTCTGTACATTGGTCAGAACTCAAAGTGTTGAGTAAAAGCGATGTTATGAACAGTTACAGTTTTGTTTCGGATTTAATAATCCACTTCAAAATAAGATACTAATAAGCAACTTTCACTGTAAACAAACACCTGCACCTGCAGATATTAATTAGAAGAGCTAAACTATATTTTTATGGGGATTAGTTCATATTATCACTACTGAAATTACAGCGCTGAAGTTGTGTAAGTGAATTTTAATGTGCTGGAGACAAAATCTTGACTTCAGGGAGTGTATTCGGCTGATGACTAAAGAAGTACAACTCAGCGTGAACAATGCATAAACATAAACTTTTCTGTATCCTCTCTTGTCCTTGGATTGTAATAAGATGAAATGGAAGTAGATTCCAAATCTTACTTAGGTAAGTAGCTATATTTTGTATGATTACCTAATATTTAGCCACCAATCCAGTGGAAACCAATACTGTATAATGTTGTCACTCACTCACTCACTCACTCATCTTCTATACCGCTTTATCCGGTATTCAGGCTCGCGGGGAGCCTATCCCAGGAGGCTTAGGGCACGAGGTGGGGTACACACTGGGCAGGGTGCCAATCCATCCAGGGCTCACACACATACACACACTCACACACTACGGACAATTTGGGAACGCCAGTCAACCTAACCTGCATGTCTTTGGACTGTCGGAGGAAACTGGAGTACCCAGAGGAAACCCACCAATCACGGGGAGAACCTGCAAACTCCATGCACACAGAAACGGTGACAGTGCTAACCACTACACCACCGTGCCACTTAATGTTGTCACATCAAACAAAAATTTGTGAACTTACGGTTAAGGGGTTCATCTTTATTGCAGGCAGACATGTACGTGGGCTTCAACTTGAGATAATAATAATAATAATATCACTGATTAAATTTTACAGCTTATTTTTAGCTTTAACCTTTGAACTATTTGTACAAACTCTTTTCCCGCCAACAACAGGTACTTACACTAGTTTATTATAAGTAAGTAAGGAGTAACACAAAGAGGCAAGGAAAATAATCAACTATATGATTGTTTGAAGAGGTATTACTGATAAAAACTCAAAGCTGATTATTTTCCAATGACACCATGTCCTGATTAATAATACATTATTAATAATAACAGCTGTTACAAAACATTAACATATTAACATTGATTATCATTTATAAACCAGTAAACTGGTGATAGGATCCTGGCCACTCTGTCCACTCCAATCTCAAAGAACAACCAATACAGCAAAAATCACCAAAAAGAGGAATCTACACAATACAATCTTATATCTAATCTATGTATATTCCATACATAAAAATAGCTTTGTTGTACTTCAGTTTAATATTTTATTTGCTCTGTTAAGAGCAATTTATTTTCTTGGGTTTAAAATGCATCAGGCAATTTATTTAAGAAACATACAGTGTTTTCGACATGGAGAAATTTATTTATTAGGGAATCTCTCTTTCTCTCTCTCTCTCTGAGAGTGTGTGTGTGTGTGTGTGTGTCTGACTCATAATAAATTGACCCCATCTTGGATAGCAGCAGTAAACCCTCAGGCATACTTCAACTCACTGCTGAAGAATTTAGACACGCCTTGTGAAAAACACAACAACCCCGGCTGCACAGAGCGAGCTAGAAAACTGAACTGAAGTTTATGATTCATCATCAATCATTCATTTCACAGGAAATGAAAACCCTGAGAACGGGTTAAATGAGCACACAGTGTTTGTCATTAAAAATACGTATTTTAAGCATCCATGCAAATTTATTTCAAAGTTCTCCCCGAAGCAATTCACATGTGAAACTTCAGATCGTGTAATCTAATCTCTGTGTTACTGATGCCTTTGTGTGTGTTTTTTTTTTTTTCACCCCAAACACTCCACTCCAGGGTTCTGATCCTGACGTCGTATCTGTTGCCTATTCTGTGGATTTGGGAACGTCTGAGCTTCAGGAAGTAGTTGAACAAAAACAGGAAGATGACATCTCAGGACCAGAATCAGACCTCTCAGAAGCCACATCAGACCCCGTAGGTCACAAAGATTCTTCAAAGAAAGTGAGGGATGGAAAATGAGCAGATTTATTGCTTTCATTGAACAAATTTCTTGCCTTTGGATTGTCAGACATTTTTGGCTTTGAAGTTTTGCAGACCAGTAAGACATCTATACACAAGAAAATTATTTTATTTGTCCCTCACTGGAACTGGAAACCTTTAAAATTTTCATGAGATTTACTAAAATCAGTTCATCTACTGCCATCTTTTGGTAAAAACAGTTACTGCAGGTATACCTCAGTCTGTAGTACTGAGTATTTTTTAGTGAACATCATCATAAGTCATCATTATACAGACTTTGGTAGCTGAAAATAACAGCATTTAATTCATTTAATTTAAGTGAAATGACAGACAAATGGTTTGACAAAAAAAACAACAACAACATTTTGTTGCTTTGCAGCCTGAAATGAAAACAGACAGTTTTTGTTTTATCCAGCCGTATTTACTCAGTGCAACTTTATCATGAGAGATACATATAACATTAACTTGTAGGGAAAAAAACAAAAAACAGAATCACTGATTTGGAAAAAGATCCTCCAATCAAAAGTATTGGTTTGGCTTTTAACACCCCTTGTATTAACATAGCTAGGCATAACAGTGATAATTTTTTAAAATAAACTTATTTATTGTTATTGTTAATAACATGGAATGTCCATAAGTTAGTTTATATTACTGTGTACAATTTAGTAGATACGAAGATCTTACCCTCACCACCCTCCCTTTTTTTTCTCCCTCTCCTGGCTTCGCTAAGAGTTAACAACATGAGAAAAAAAACAAAACATTTTTCATACTGAGGACAGTCCATGTTTTTAAAACTTTCCAGTGGTGGAAAAGTTTCAGCATTTATGTTAGAAGAGTTGTTCCATGAATGCTGAATAAAAATATATGTTTTTTGTTTGTTTTTGGCCTGTTTAACTGGTTAGCTGTATTAGTTAGTAGCTAGCTGGCTAACTAGCTAACAGCTAGCATTCTGTGAGCACTGGTTTAAAAGTGATATGGAGTTCACTGCACTGAATATGAATTCATTCTACTTATCCATGTATATTAAATCAATCTAAACACATTAACTGATGTACAACATTAACATTTTGATTTATAATTAATTCATAATTATAATTTCTGTCTCCCTAGATATTCAGTTTTATCACAGTAGCTTGACGTGGCTAATTTATATCTCTTGTTAAAGGTTCGTGATTAATTTTGGGCCTCAGTTGGTATTCAGTTCCCTGTTAACCTGTTACAGTGTTCAGCTACAGTAGTTACTTAAGATGCGTTGAAAGTCCTTTAATGGCTCTTTCCTTTCAAGAAAAAACAGGCTGGTTTGATCACTAAGGTTTTTTTTTTTTTTTTTGGATGACAATGTGCAGGCTCATACTTGCACCTTAGAGGAACTCAGGCCATTTCCACATGTTTAGGAAAACATTAAAGAATTCCTGGGAGGCCAGCGTTTCAGATGTGAACCAGGCGAGAAAACTTTCTAACTTGATGGTATCCAAGCACTAGTGAAGCGCTGGCACACAAGTGCATTAGTGTAGCAGGGGGTTATATACTGTATAGAGAAATAAGGGGAGTTTTTACTCTCAAAACTTTGTTTTGCTATTCTGCACAATTTGAAAACCTGGTTTTGACTTTTTTAAAAATGCTGTGTTATAAGAAGAATAAGAAAAAAAACCTTCAGCCATCCTGTTATTGAAAAGTTATCAACTTTTATTATACATAATATTCCTATATGCACAGATGTTTTATTACTTATACATTTATTGCATTGAAATAGCAACTCAAGTATAAAAAAAAATATATAGATTTTTTTTTTCTTGTGGGTAGTAACAATTTAAATAGATTTTACCTCAAGAATAATTTCAACACAATGAAACAAAAAGCTGATAAAAATCAACTTTTGAGAGCTTACATACAGAACTTACAGATACAGTAAATCATTAAAATTTTTCACCTCTAAATTAAACACTTTTTTTTTTTTTTTTTTTTTAAAACTTTTTCAGGCCACAGTGGAGGCTTTGGAGAGTACAGAGCACCGGAGGAGATGGGAACAGGGAGATATTGATTACCTGGGCAAAGATGCTTTCGAAAACATCCGGCTGAAACTCGATCAATTTCTCAGTTAACTTCTTGTTGTGAATAAGTAACACATTTAGATAGATTGATTGTATCCGTTATCATTTCAGCAGCTATTTTACAGCTAATCAAAGGGATTCCTAGTGACAAATTTACTGTAGTGTCTGGGGTTCATGAGTTTGAATCCCATCAGGTACAGACATCCACGGCCTGAAACTGTTGAAAGCGATGTCATACTCTCTCTTCTCTGACACCAATCAGCAATCATGGGAATCAGTGAATTTAGGTATGTAGAAGAGGCAAGATAGCATCTTTTAATGTAAGGTGCCTTGAGAGGAGGAAGAACATGCTAACCTTCACCTTCCCTGATTGTTAGGATTGTTAGGAGTTAGCTAGTGGGTGGAAAATGGCAGATCAGACTAAATCAGGGAAAAAATAGAGGGCAGCGCCCTGTTAGTGCTGAAAGACAAACATGAGGATAGAAACAATCCTCACTCGCTTACTTATCATCTATTCTGCATTATCTTGTATACCCAGGAGACGTAGGTGGGGCGGCAATCCATCGCAGGGCACTCACACACTACAGGCAATTTGGGAATGCCAATTAGTCTAATCTGCATGTCTTTGGAGTGTGGGAAGAAACCCACCAAGCACTGGAAGAACATGCAAACTCCATACACACAGACCTGAGGCGGGAATCAAACCCAGAGCCAGGAGGTGCAATGCAACAGTGCTAACCACTAAGCCACCATGCTTCCCAGAAACTATTCTTTTTTCCAAATTCAGTGATTCAACATGACCCCACTGCTCATTAACTCGTAAATGTTAAAACAGTAATTTTTCAATTACATTATGTTCTTGTGAGATTTATTGGACCTCATGACTGAGTGATTATTATCACATGGAACCAATTGTGTCTAAATTTGTTTAAGAGAATATTAAAGTTAAAATACTAATAAGACAATTGTTATTTCTGTCATGGTTTGCCTTGAGCACTGCTTAGGTTGCACTAGAGGGTGCTCTTTCTGCAATTTGCAAAATATTTACACCTTTTACACCAGATTGCTTATTAGGAGTTATATTACACCTCTTTAAAATAAAATGGGTACTTTGGATAACAACAGTAGTGCTTCTGTCTGCCTCTGCGTGACTGTTATTTGCAGGTAATGGCAGTGAGAACCACATCCTCCTCCTGCTGACTTTATCATTTATAAGTTAACAACACACTCGCTCCGCTGTAGGGAGCTGCGCAAACTTTAACACGTTACCTACAAACATCCTGACTCACTTCTGACATTCCTTCAAGACAGAGGCATGTTTTTTTTTTTTTACATTTGTATGTGTCCCTTGCATTTTGCTCTAAATATAACTAATTATATGACACAGGCTGTGGCTGTCATTCCTAATTCTTAATATTTATGTGCTCATTTTAATGCCCTATACAACCCTATTTTTTTACACAGTACTGTGCAAAGGTTTTGAGCCCCCTTCATTTATTCATTTCATTCATTCATTTTCTATACTGCTTATCCTGTACAGCATCATATGAAGCCTAGAACCAATCTCAGGAAACTTCAGACACAAAGCAGGGTACAGTTTGGACAGGGTACCAATCCATCTCAGGGCAAGATGCACACATGCACACACCATGGACAGTTTTAGAAAACCTAATTGCCCTCATCTGCATGTCTTGGTGAAATAATGGTGAAAGGAAACCGGAGTACCCAGAAGAAAGCTACCTTACATGGGGAGAAAATGCGACATCCACAAACACAACCAAAATGGGACTCAAATTCTTGACCCTGGAAGTGCGAGGCAGCAATGCTAACACTATAAAATTTAATTATGTAGATTAAATTAAAGAAATTGGAACAAATTGCCTAAAGATCAAAGTTAAAAATGGGTTGTTTATGTAACAACTTCAGCAGCAGCCTCATTTTCCCTCTCGTCTATTCCAACCACTCAGCATTCAGAATCACCAGTATACTCATCACTGGCCTGATCATCTGTCATCATCTGCACCTGTTTCTCACTGCTTCATGCCTTAAGTTAGATAGTTTGAAACTTGAATAATTCATAGGTCACTATGTGTCTTAATAAACAAAAAAAAATCCTCTGAAACTAGTCAGGTACAGGGACAGACTGAAAATGAGAGACAAAAAGGTCTTCCAGGATGCCTGGAGAACTATTCCTCAAGTCTACATTAAAATACAAGAAAGTCTGGATCTTTGCAAGCAAAATATGAGGAAATAATGGAAGGATTTTTTTTTCATTTATGGAAGTGCCAGTGTCAGTATGTTTCCAACATGGAACAGTCTTCTGACTAGTCTTTTTTGTTGTTAAAAATGCATTATTATTATTATTATTATTATTATTATTATTATTATTATAAATAATTGTTGGAAAACTAAAAGAAATAAGACATGAAGGAATGTGAGATTACAGGATATATTTAAATTCATCACCTGTTCTATAAAGCCACATCCCTATTTTTTTCATTTAAATCTTTTCCTTACTTAATGTATTGTTATTTTCAATGAATTACTAATTATTTAAAGACACTAGAGCATCTTGAATTATTATCTTATTATATTGACGCTTGGTCTTTTGACTATATCAAGATCAAATATTAGGGTAAAATGACAATATCTTGATAAACCAAGCTATTACAGTAAACTGATCTAATGAGATATTTAGTGAAATTAATGGCATGTCACTGTACTTAAAGGACTCCTAATCTGAACCTGCATTTTCAGGAGGTGTGCGTGTGTGTGTGTGTGTGTGTGTGTGTGTGTTATGATGATTTATAAAGAATGATCTGATACTTATTCTGTTTGACTTTATATAAAGGTTGGGTTTATAAAGGTTTATTCATAAATCTCTCTTGACTATGTAAATATTTCTATTCAGTTCAACGCTGTTCAGTCAAAACATAGGAAGCAGTGCAAGTCGTCATCATTTATGTCAATGCTAAGTTGTTTGCAGAAGCAATAAACCACCGATGCTGTTTGTGCCTGTTGTAAATATTTAGGCTGAATCATAAATATTTTTCATCGAATTTCCCTGACTTTTTTATGTTTTTTTTTATTATTTTTTTTATACATATAAAGCTACGAAAGCCGTATGCCTACTCTTACCCATTTACTTTTACAGTACCTCCAACAACATCTGCCACTCGATATATATTTTTTTACCTCATCACTCATCAGGACATTTTCCTAATTCTGCAAGAATAAAATTACAGACAGTGTTAACTGTGAGAAATGCAAGTGCTTCCAAATACACTCGGTCTTCTAAGCTCAGATCATAGCTACGAGCTTTGAGGACTAGCAACAGAAACTCTAAAGAGGACAGCAGATGCCAACTGAGTAAAGAAACCCTGTGACTTTAACATCTGTCCAAATATTTATTGGCTTTCACATGCATATTACAAATGTGTACTTTTCTCAGGACTGAGATTTTACTTTATTCACAGCGATTTCAGGGGTACACGATTATGTCAATCTGTGATATTATCTGCTAAATACATAATCAACTTATGGATAGTTGAATACATCAACCGCGTATTTATTATTTTACGCTGGCCGGGACTTGTGATGAAATTTCTGGTGAATGAAGGTGGAAAAGTGATTGACATTTACATAAGACTTCAGTACAGGGATGAGACTCTTAGCTGCAAAACAAAATGAAAATGGTGCAAACATTTTAAAGAAGGCGGTACATCCATGAATGGCCTCAGAGCCCAGTACAGTCATTCCCATGAACATACAGTGAGTGGAATGCCAGATCTTTGAAAATCGACTGATAACTTGTCACAAACTTGTACAAGAGACGCATCTGTCAGTGAGATCTGTGCACACAATCGTTCACCAACACCACTTGCACATTACAGGAACTTGTTTGGGAGTTATTGCCGTTAAAGGAGTTCGTGGGAGGCCAGCGTTTCAGAGATGCAGCAGGCAGACAGATTATGGCTCCAGCATACTAACAAAACTTTCTACTTTGATGGTATCTAAGCACTAGTGAAATGATTAGATAAGGGCATTAGTGTCACAGGCGATTATATAGAGAAATAAAGAGGTTTTTTTCATAACAATCTGTTATTCTGCACAATCAAAGGTCCCGGTTTGACTTCAATGCACCTAGTGATTTGTTATGTTTTGAATTTTCTTAAAGAGTCACCATGAGAACATGCAAGGTCTCCTGCTTCTATTCTTTTAACCTGCATAGTCATTGCCATAATTATTGGCACCCTTTATCAGGATTGCTGAAAATGAATAAAAATAAATAACATACAATGACTGGTATTTTGAGGTTAAGAAAATGAGTTGAGAAATTGCTCATCAGGGACAATCTTATCATTTTGATTCTTATACATTCACATTTCATACAAACTTAAACAATTCTTTTGATTGTGTAAAGCTGCTTTGCGACAATGTCAATTGTTAAAAGCGCTATACAAATAAAATTGAATTGAATTGAATTGAAATTAATAGGTTTATTAAAAAATATATTCTCTGGTTTGGTTTTCCCCTTTGAAAAAGGGTGAAAAAAATATGTGTGAAAAAAAGCTGATTTGAAATGTTATGCAAAATTTATAGCTCATGCAACCAATTTTACTTATCCTCGTGAAGAGGTGCCAGTATTTCTTCAGACGACAGTAGCAAAAGTGTATTTGTTGCGTCTTCATGGACTAGCCTGCTGGGCCACCAGTGTCAGTGGGGTTTTTCTGGCCTCATAATAGCACTGAAAAATGAGAAACAATGCTCCCACGCAGCCTAAAGTACCTCCATATGGCTGGAGTCAACATCCATCATTCTCAATACTACGCGTGGTGAAAGAACCATATCCACAATCTGGTGGGAACACATCTGCTCTATGGCAAACGAGTTTGTAGTTTACAGCATATAAAAAAAACAAAAAAAACAAGAAAATGATCCTTAGCACCAGGACATTACCAAATGAGTCCAAAAGTTGTCAGTTAGAAGGATGAAGTCGGTTAATTCAGAAATGAAGTGATAAATAAAGGAAAAACCTTTCTCAGAGTCACTATGGAAGCAAATCCCTCACCATGTGCACGTTGCTGACTCAGCTCGGCAACTCATAACATTTGGATGCTCCAAAGCAAATAAAGGGCAAGTGCTCCACTAGCACATGTGAAAATTTTGGCGGGTCACATCTACAGTTCTACCATGTTAATTACCAGCGTTTACAAAATGCACAATTTAACTTGATAGACTCATATTAAGCCAAGTCTTTAATTATGGCAGGAACTACCACAAATTACATTCTAATTAGGCTGTCATTCCACGTCTATCAGTCACTGCTTGTAAAGAAGGTCACCATATAGCAAGCTCTTGGCAACTTGGGTGGTTGCAGGTTCTCACATCTCGAAATGAGTGTAAGATAACGTATAGGCTGAGCTCACCAGTTGATAAGAAGAGGATCTGGTACCTCTCAGATTTGAAGGACCTGTGTTTCACAACTTCTGTAGTTGATCTCGGACCTCTAGGACTTTTTTTTTTATTTTTTTTTTTTACAAATACAATATTATTAGATAAAGAAATAATAATAATAATAATAATAATTAAAATATATACATTTAATGAAGTTAATTTCCATTAGTGTACTCATTTATTGTCACACGTAGAGCTCACATGTGTTTGATCAGAAAAACTAGTCGATGAAGAATCTTGGACATAGGAAGGGTGGGGCAGAGCTAAAAATGCCCTCTGGCCACATCGGCCACAAGAACCCTGTGCCATGTGTGTGTTCTGGGTTTTCAAGGGGAAACTTTTACTGTCAAGCAGAGCGAGTTTTGCGATGTCAAACACATTGGAAATGTCATGTGGGCTCCTAAAGTCTGTCCTTCTACACTATTGCTATTGCTGGTGTACCCAAGCAATAGAGTAGTGTACTTGGAGTAATGGAGATTGTATATAATGAATTGGCACCTCTGCCTCGAGGTCTATTTCGGTAAGCGCCCTTGCTGCTATGGGAATTTATTCTATTGTCTTATTTTCATTTTATCGTAAAATGATTTTAATTTCTACAGTACCATGATGTACATTATCTAAGGTATTTGTACTGTGGAAAGATAAAAATCTATTTAAAATTGTCTGTAAGATTGTTATTGCTGTTACATAACAAGTTGGATTCTTTTCATTAACACCTTTGGAAAGAGGGAAAATCACAAATCTGGAAGGAAGACCTAGACAGCTAGCTAAACATTGAGGAAATACAATTACCCTGTGACCACTTTGTCACAGTTCTGGCAGGTCAATATTCCCAGGTGTTCTCTAGATCCAACAGTCCAGCTCATGATTGTCTAGGCCCAAATCTAGTTCAGGAAAAACGAGCCTTCCCTCACTTTCCTTTGCTGCCTCCACTTGGAAAAATCAGTCCTGTGGATGCTCACACTTTTCAATTTACAGCCTTTCAGCTTTGACGCTTGGAAAAATTATGGGAGAAGAAAAAAACTTTAAGCACCATTAACCAGAGATTTGTTCCTCACCACATCATATTGCCAAAGGGAAGGGAGTAGACAAAGTGAACAAGGATTTACTTCATGTGGATTGGAATTAAGCCATAGTATTCATTTTAGCAAAGCTCAATTTAGCAACACGTGGCAACTCCACTGTATGACAAAAAAGTTGTGCATAAATGAACATCACACTCCTATTTGACTTTTGATCATCTCATTGCATAATCAGTCCCACTTTATAATTATGGGTATTTATCCAGAAGCGCATTAGTTATAAAGGTACTGGTGTTGGATCAGGAGGCCTGGGCTGCACTCAAGGTTCCAGTTCATCCCAAAGGTGTTCACTTGGGTTGAGGTCAGGGCTTTGACTTTTTCCACACCAATTGTGCTACTGTATGTGGTGGTTTACACAAGATACCACATACAGTATAAGAAGGAAGTCTTCTAGTGTTAGACGAGGGCTTTATTTTCCTTTACCTGTGTTTATACTGGCTTATTAGACTTGGATTTGGAATTACATCAGAGGTGGTATAAATATTATAACTGTTAACCCAATAAAAGTAAAAGTGGTTTTCTGAATAAGATGTCTGATAAAGTATAGATTTTATCACTAAAAAGTATATCGCTTCAAGTATAAATTTATCACTCTAATTTACTTATAGTATGCAAGTTAGCACACATTGCAACACACTGATTTTAGATACTACTCGTAAAAAAGTGCAGTACACATACACAAACACATCTCTTATCATTTAGATTTATTAAGAATCTAGATTAATTTCTTGAAGCGGTTTGATTCTAAAATTTTGCCTTTTGAAAACTGAAATTCTTTTTATTTTTAAAATTAGGTTAAAGTCAAAATAATTAGGTGAAAGAAACTGAAACTACAAATACTTTAACACAAAACTAATTGCACAAGTAATTGCATATACGGCCAAAACATGGTATTGGTGCTAAAAAGTATCTCACCTATGTGAAAAAGTGAATTTTCAGATAGGATCATATAACATTATTTTTCATAATATTTAATGTTTCCTACTGTATATCCTGATCCATGCTTTGTTTTTGTAAAAATGCATAAACATTAATATTTTTAACAGATAAAAAAACACTTTTGCTAAATACAATTTCATGCCTTTTTATGTAGTGTCCGTAACTCTTTTAAATTAAACCTTTCAATGATCTTAATTGTCATTCAGACGAAACTAACCCAAATGACATTTTACATGAAAAGACCTAAACCTGATAAATTGTACTCACTCACTCAGTTATCGTCTATACCACTTTATCCTGGGGTCACAGGGGCCTGGAGCCTATCCCAGAAGACTTAGGGCATGAGGCGGTACACCCTGGACAGGGTGCCAATCCATCGCAGGACACACACACTCACACACTACGGACAATTTGGGAACGCCAATTAGCCTAATCCGCATGTTTTTGGACTGTGGGAGGAAACCCACCAAGCACATGAGAACATGCAAACTCCATGCACAGAGCCTGGCCGGGAATTGAACCCGGAGGTGCAAGGCGACAGTGCTAACCACTACGCACTGTGTGACAAATTCTATTATTCTAAAATGCTAAATTCTTAAGATATTGCAAGATTAATTTATCATGGTTTTTGACACTACAGATTTTTTGCTTTTTAAGCTTTTACCAAAAACTATTTAAGCAACAATTTTTACAGGTCATGTGATTCTAGAAGGTTACACCAATTTTAGTGTAAATATGAATAATTGGCATTTGAAATGATTATTGTTTGAAGTGAGACAGTGTAATGCTGAAAAATGTCCAATTTTAGGCCACATATAAAATCATCTCTCCAAAACGTCCGAAGTTACTCACTCACTCATCTTCTATACTGCTTAATCCTGTATTCAGGGTCACGGGGACCTGGAGCCTATCCCAGGAGACTTAGGGCACGAGGCAGGGTACACCCTGGACAGGGTGCCAATCTGTCGCAGGGCACACACACATACACACACTCATTCACACACTACGGGCAATTTGGGAACGCTAATTAGCCTAACCTGCATATTTTTGGACTGTGGGAGGAAACCGGAGTACCCGGAGGAAACCCACCAAGCACACAGAGACGGGAATCGAACCACTATACCATCACAAAGTAAAACTGATCACGTGAAATAATAAACTGAAGTGTATTCCTAAGTTTTATATGTCCAATCTTATACCTTATTTACTGTTTTTTGATTGATTGATTATTTTCCAGATTAAACCAAGATTAGCAGAATGACTGAAAGAGAAGAATATGGAGAAGGAAAAGGTAGGGCTTGTGTCCTAAAGCATACCACATCGAAACACATCAAACATGGCTGAGGCAGTGTTAGAGCATGGGTGTGTATGGCTGCAAGTGAAAGCAGCTTGAGGAAGGGAAGTCAGCATTTGGTGATATGCATGCAGACTGACTGCGAAGGACTTGCATCAATATATTGAAAATATGTTTATATTAATAATTAATCATTTTTATTTGTTCTGTAAAAACATCTTTAATGACTGTCCGAATACTTACCCGACCTTACCGACATACAGTATAATAAATAATAATGTCTCGTGATATTAAGTGTTCTGGAGTATAACTTCCATCTGCAAAATTATCTTTGTGTTAAAAATGTTGCTTAGTTAGAAAATACAAAGATATACATGTATATCTGTTAATCGTATTAATTATTACTGTACATATATCTGTTAATGCCAAATGATTCGCAGAGCTACACCTTTGGAGAAATTAAATCTGTCGGAAAGTAATCCATTCTCCAATGGCAGGGAGAGAGCAAAGATGTGAAAGGAGTCGAGTGTATTTTCATGCCTCGTCTAGAATGTGTCGTGTTCTATTTAAGAGACTAGAGCATGCCACATTTTTATTAAAGCGCTGCAGTCCTGCATTGTTTCCACACAAATCAGCCAACTCCTTACGAGGAGATGACTTGCTTGCCTTGATTAGAAGTGACAAGAAAGAAAAATTCATTTTCTGCTTAGCTTAGCCACAGGGAGCGTATCTGCTTGAGTGACACCAACAACAACAACAGCAACAAAAAAGGATCTGCAAAAGCTGAAGCCTTTAAGGTTAATCTTTTATCTTTAATCTGTGTTTAGCACTTTTAACAGAAGACAGCATCGTTACGGAAGACTGCGTGAGACAACATGAAGAAGCCTTGAGGCTCAAGGAACCCATCCTCATCTTATTGACCCTGGGTAGTCGAATTGCAAATAACTGAAGTTATTGAATAATTCATAGTGATAATACGCTCTCTATATATATATACTTTTATTTTTTTAAGATCTTTGACTTGGGCGGCACCACAGACATGAGGTGGGGTCTTAAAGAAAAAGGGTAGTTTCATTAGGAATAATAGAAAAAGGAAGGGATTTAAGGAGGGAGAAAGTAAGGAAAGGGACGAAAGTGGTGAGTGTGTGCGCATGCGGGTCCAGAGGCAGTGCCCAGCTGGCAGAGGGGCACTTGGCTGATGAGTGTTGCCCTTCTCACATGCTGCTCTCATGCTTTTCCTGGCGAAACAGCGGCATTCATTCCACTCACCTTTGAAGCATGCTCAGGCTGATG
>JAOVVB010000028.1:11586936-11603954 GCA_028570985.1 Heterobranchus longifilis | reverse complement strand
TCCATGCACACAGAGACGGGAATCAAGTCTGGCCGGGAATCGAACCCGGACCCTGGAGGTGCAAGGCGACAGTGCTAGAGTGACCAGTGCAAGATTGGTCACTTCCATGTTGCATAAACTTCAGAAGTAGCTTCTTTGGCACACACATTTTCTGTATTACATGTATAACAGAAAAAAACATAAAATCTGCACCAATACTGTGTTTTGGCTGATAGTTTCCAACTATTAAGTATGTAACCCAATGTAATCTTTTGTAAATGTCATTACACTGTCTCTTTAAATCTCATGGTCTGCACTAGATAGGCAAGCTAGTATGTTGGAATAAAGTAAACCTTTAAGCAGGTTGTTTAAAATGTTCTTTATTACATATCCAAAATAAAATTAAATCTCAATGCAAGTCTTTAAAAGACAAATAAGTTAAAACAAAGTCATGGAAAAAATGTGCCTTTTTCGGTCAGTTCTACAAAGATGCAGTCAGTATACATACTTAACCCTACACGAATCGGATTCAGCATTAAAAGTTAGACATTGTTCACTTTTGAAAGGGTTTCAGGTTATAAACCGAATATGAAACTATAAAACTTTCTTATATTTAATGTTATTGTATATGCCATTTAACTGCAACCAAGGCATGGTGTTCTCCAGGGTGTTTACACATTTCTCCCAGTCAGGCCAATGTCAACAATGTGTCCCAAACCAAATATGCAAGAACAATGCCAAGAAAAATTATACCTTTATAGTTTTGCATGTACAGGAACTTGAAAGGTTAATGTGTTCAAAAGCAATAAAAGTTTCATTAACCAGTTTTCCTTAACCCATGTAAAAACATTAGTTAATGTAGCTATCTGGTTTAGTATCCCTGAATTATTCATATGATCTCCACACTGAAGACAGCAAAATATCCTCAATATTTTTTTTCCAAGATTAAATAAAAGAAAATAAAAAGAAATAAAATAAAAGCCTCATATATACAGTTTGACATAAATTGTGTCTGGCTGCAGCATAAAAATACAGGTTGTAGTATTTACATTAAAAAAACCCTTAAACTGTGGGATTAGTCATTACCAGGTATTAGATATGCATGGGATAAGTAGCGCATCTCCCTAGATGTTTGCAAAAACTGACATGGTCAAACAACTGACAGGTGACGTGATAATAAGTGTTCCACAAACACAGTAGAACATGTCATTAATGGTTGAAAGTCATGTTCACATTGATAAATAGCTAGATAGACAGTTATGGATTAACTAAACATCGCAGATCTTTGGGCATGTTGTAATTTTACTGCTTCTCAGTATACATGAAGGTATGTACCCTTTGAGTCAACCCCAATCACATTTCTAGCTGTGCATCTGTAGAAACCTGTGTCTCTTGGAGTGGGGTTCTGGATTATAAGGAAGCCCTGAGGGTGTATATACTTGTTTCCAAACAGCCGTGGCTGAGTGCTGACAATTAACCTTGTTCTGTCTGGAGTCTCCCATGCCACCTCTGCCTTGGGGATACCAGTAGCTACACAATTCAGTTGCACAGCAACACCTCTTCTGGCATAGATGGTAGGAGGTGGGCCACTGGAAATTCGTGGTGGGTATGCGATTATAGCCACTGGGATAGTTAGCAAGGAGCTTCCATATTCATTTGCAGCAGTACAGGTGTAAGTGCCCCTGTCATACACAGAAGCTTGCTGGATGGAAAGAGTACCATTTTGTAGAACAGCATAGCGACCTGCCCGTTGAGGTCTATTTAGAACAACCCCACTTGGCAAAGTCCAGGTAAGACGGACAGGGTCACTAGTAGACAGACAGTGCAACTGCAGGCTTTCACCATTTATGACACTAACAGGTGAGTTGTACCTGTTATTAATCTCTGGCTTCCGCCCTGGAGTCAACACCACAGCCCTCTCAACCAGGCCACCAGCATTGCGTCCCAAGCATCGATACATTCCTGCCTCTGACACAGCTGGGTTAGTAATTACTAAAGTCCCATCAGACCTGTGAAAGAACTTGCTAAATTGGGTGCCACTCATTAGTGAAGAACCACTAGGAAGAAGCCAGGTCACCTGTGGTGCTGGGGAACCTTCAACAGAACAATTTAGCATCATTGTCCTGCCTACAGTTAGAGAAACAGATTCTGCTTTAGGACTCTTGAGTCTTGGTTTCTCTATAACATCCATGTCCATAACATCAAGTTGTACAATGAACCTTGCATCCCCACCTTCGTTACGAGCAATGCAGGTTAATTTAGCTGAGTCGGTCACCCTTAATGAGTGAATATCAAGGGTTCCATTACGATGGACTGTCATCCGGCTTCCATAGTGTGGTGCTGGTAGAATAACATTTTCTGGGAAAACCCATAGCACTTGCGGAACAGGAATACCAGAAGCCTGACAGTGGATCAGTTTCCTTTGATTTTTCATTGCAGATACTTTCAAAGAGTTTATGGAGCCTCTTAGCCCATTGATTGCAGGAGGTGACACTAGGATTTCCAGCCTGACCACTTTACGATCTTGCCCTGCACTGTTCCTGGCTAGACATGTGTAGTTCCCACCATCAAAGCGCTGCACTTTCTGAATAACAAGTGACCCATTATTAAGGATCACATACTTTTCTGAGGCAGAAGGAATCATTCTATTTGTTGGAGAGAACCAGAGTATGTGGGGGTTGGGCTCTCCTTTCGCAGAACACTTCAGTGAAGCCGAATCTCCATACATGACCTTAATTACCTCAAAGGTCTTGTTTCTGATCACAGGCATATCTGGCACAACCTTGATATGTACTTTCATCTCATCCTTGCCAATCTGGTTCTCAGCATAACATGTGTAATCACCTTCTTCGTGCATCCCCACATCATTAAAGAATAAGGTTCCATTGTCAAAAACCACATATCTACTACTTAAGCCAACACTGCTGCTGTCAGATTTCATAATACTGTTGACCATAGTACCATCAGGCAGTGCCCACTGGATCTTTGGGTTTGGTAAACCAGATGCAACGCAGTCAACTTTTAGGTTACCCCCGTATGTCACCTTCTGGTTGATTTGTGTCTTCTGCTCAATCTTGGCTGGCTTTGTCAATATACTGACCTTAAGAGGTGCATAATCATCTCCCATTTTGTTATGTGCAGCACAAAGATAGTCTCCTTCATCTTTTTCTGTTACAGCATGGATAGACAATGATCCATTGGCAAAAACCTTGATCCGGGGGTCATAACTGTAAAACAAAGAATTTTTAAGAATTTAAGAAAGTGGGTAAACATGGTAAACCTGTAGTCTTCTGTGTGCTCTGTATACACAGGACTAGTACAATACAGTGTACTGTGTTGTCTTTACACATCTACAGATAACTGAACATAGCCAATACACTTTTTTGTACATTTATGTTTTTGGAAAGTGGGAATAAACCCAAAAAAACAAACTGTGCCAAAGATACAAGAGATGGTAAATGTCTATGTATGGGAGGGATAGATATGCTGGTTATATGTGCTCTATTGATTAATCAATGTTTTCATTACCTATAATGAGCATCCACCAGCTTTTTGGATGGAGTCCTCCAGATGACTTTGGGCTCTGGATCTCCTGATGCAACACAGTCTAGTTGCAGTTTTCCCCCATAGATGACATCTGCTTTCTGTGGAGATGAGGAAGTAATCCTGGCTCTGGCTGATGCAATAGATTTTTTTAATGTCAGTCTAACAGTTCTGGATGAAATCCCAACTGTATTAGTAGCTGTGCATTCATATTTCCCTGCATTCACTGGACTTAACCCACGAATATACAGGGTCCCGTTGTTGAAAACAAACAGGTTAAGGCTACTAACAAATACAGAAGAATGAAGCTGCACACCATTTGGCATAGACCAGGTTATGTTAGCGGGGGGAGTACCTCTGGCACTGCAGTTGATGTAGACAATGCTCCCTTCTGGGAGAGTAATATTCTCATTCTTCAGTTGTTGGATCACTGGAGGTAAAGCAGCAATGGTAAGATGCACAGATATAGCATCTGCACCAGCTGCATTGCTAGCAATGCACTTATAAACACCACTATCTGTAATTGTAGCAGATTTAATCCTGAGTGTGCCGTTGGTTAAAACTGAAAGCCTATGAGCAAGTGCACCAAGGGAGGGAGCCTCTGTATGTACTATTACCCTATTAGGCAGTACCCATGTAGTGCGAGGTTGAGGGTTTCCTTGGGAATAACAATCCAAATCAACAGTATCTCCCAGGTTTTTGGTTATGTCTTGATAGCGTGGCTGAAGCACTCTGGGGTATTCAGCTAAAACTATCAAGGTGACCACCAATTTATCTTGTCCATACTGGTTTTGGACACTGCAGCGGTACTGGCCCTGGTCTATGGGAATTACGCTGCGGATTGTGAGGGTGCCATTGGGGTGGACTTCAAATCGCTGAATCTTAGTGTTCTGAGAAATGCTGGCTCCTACAGAGAGATACAACATTGGATAGATTAGGAGACTGATTATTGGTTCTAATAATAACTGAATGATTAAGTGTCCAGTTTTTGAATAACAATAACAATCATGCCATTTATGGACTAGTTCACCAGATAGAGGCTAAGAAGAAATCTTTCTTCTATAACAATGATAAGTATAATTTTAATTTGAATGAATTTTTTATTTTATTAATATTCTTTTTATTTAATGCCTTAGACTTAGCCAAGGTAGAATGTTATAGAAACAAAGAATATTAATAGAAAACAAATAATAAACCAGGATATGGCACAGATTCTCTATTATCTTAACATTTTCTCCGTATTTTCAAATGCAAGTATTCACAGGTGCTTAATATATGTTTCAATTTTAACACAGGTTAAAAAACCTATTAAAAATCTCTATGTGTTAACACATATTCACCCACTGGAAATTGTACTTCATTTTTACCTCACAGCTTAAATTCATGCTCTTAAACCCTGAACATAAACTGAAGTATTAAAGTCTTTCTACAGAAACAAATAATTCTCTGTTTTCAACATAAACCACTGAGGGCATTCCTTCCAGATGATGAGGCTTGTAAAGAGGTCAGCAATAGGGAAATTAGATCATATTCAGTTTAACTAAAATGTGGTAACTGTGGGATCCCAGAAATGTATTTTAGTCATAAATCGATATCTCTCAATGCAAAATAGTTTTGGCTGTTTCACATTTACATGCATTAAATGCAAATGCACATCAAATGAACAAAGCGAATTACTCTTTCCCCTTTTATAGTCAATAGGGCCTGTAAAATTTCAAATGATCATATTACAATATCAATTATATTAATTTTATGGTATGGCAAAATACTAGCAATGTTTTATAAATAAAGACATTGTTAGCAACTTTACCATATCCTGGATTCTACTGTACAGTGCATCAGTGAAAATTAGAAAAAAGTAAAACTCTCATATAATCTAGATTCATTAAATGTAAAGTGAAATATTTAAGCCATTTTGGTTTCATTTCGATGATCACGACTTACAGCTTATGAAAATAAAAAATCCAACATTTCAAAATACTCGAATATTTCTAATATTATATAGATCAATAAAAAGAGGATTTGCAAGACACATATTCTGAAAAATAATGTTAATTTATGCACTCAATACTTGGTCTAGGCTGCTTTAGCATGATATACTGCATTAATGAGGCATTACATGGAGGCATCAGCCTTTATAGCTGCTGAGCCATTATTATGAACTAGGTTGCTTTGATATCAGCCTCTAGCTCATCTGTATTGTTGGGGCAGGTGTTTCCCATCTTTCTGAATAGTAATTTCCTCAAACTTGAAATGAAATATTTGAATATATACTACATTCTACATACTACATATTATATTGTAATATATTCTAATATAATAATAAAAAGGAATTTATGAACTATAAGCCTTAATCATCAAAACTGAAAGAACAAAAAAAGACATGAGATATTTTACTTTACATGTATTGAAAATAGAATATATGAAAAAAAAACTTTTTTTTAAACAAATCAATTACGAAAACAAACAACCTTTTTTCATTTTATTATAATTTTTGGAGATGCGCTGTGTATAAAATTACATTATATCTTCAACAACTCTTTACATATTTAATGTAGGTGTGTGTGTCATTTTACAATAAAGGACTACATACCTGTCGAGACCTTAGTCCAGAAAACGAAGGGTTTCGGCTCTCCTACATTAACACAGGGCAGATTGGCATTAGATTCAGCTTGTACTGTCACTTTGCTTATGTTGGTGCTGGTAATCTTAGGCTGTCCTCTTTTAGCATGGATAACTGGCTCCTGCTGAGAATGATGAACACCATAGGTGGATGTAGGATAGTGGATGAAGGAGGAAGAACTACCATTTGGCTTGACTGGAAGGATTTGTCTTGGAGGAGGAACTATGACTTTTGGGGTAGGTGCAGAAAGTTTAAGTACCTTCTGTGGTTTTGGCTTTTTGGTGTTTAATTCAGCATCAGTAATATCTGTTTTTTTGTCTTTTGATAGACTTGCTGAATGAAACACTGTTGGCCGGTTTCTACTAGGTGTCCTGATACTGTGTTCAGGGTTCAAATTTCTTTCTCTGTGCCTATCAGGAATATGATTTGGACTATCAGGTATACCTGACCTGCTCCAAGTGGAAGACATATTCTGGAAAGTTGTATGTGGGTGGATTACAGAGGGTCTTTTTGGTGTTATTGGAGGCATTGTTGTTGCTGATAACGTTTCTGGTGGTGTTAATGTTGGGGTTGTAGCAAAAAGTGCTGTTGTGAGTTTCAATGTGGTGACAGCTTCCATCAGAGGTACAGTATTTTTTTCTATTTCAGCCTTCCTATCTGAGTCTGTTTCTTGGTTTTCATTCGCTGAAGCACTGTTTAGTTTTGTTGTAGTGGCCATACCAGACTGTTGAGCATTTTGGGATGTTATGGGCCTCTTTGTTGTAACCTGAGAATTCTCAGGAGCCCCCTCATAGATGTTTGCTTTTGTTGAACCGCTAGGGATTTCTGAGTCATAGCTTGCAATTACTTCATGCTGGGTTTTCACAGCAGACGAGGAGAATGGTTTAAGTGAGAAATTATATTGATTTTCTACTTTGGCTAGAACTTCACCTAGGATTGCTTCTGATTGTTTTTGAGGACTCTCTGGGGATATGTCAGTCTTTAGCCCTGACCTAGAGTGTCTTGTGGTGCTTTCACTTTGTGCCTCTTCAAAATGTATTTCCATCAAGGGGTGGAGACTTATAATTGCCTCATGGTCAGTAGATGGAGTGTTTGGATTTAGAGAAGATAGAGTAGAAACTGTTTCTTGGTGTATAGTTGATTTATCTATGAAACCTGAGGATGTTGATGAAGACACTGGCATCTCAGTAGTGCTTAGGGCAATATAATCTGTTTTGGCATACGAAAATGGTTCTGATGCCGTCCCATTGACAGAGGTTTCAGGAGATATGGTATTTTTGATGTCCAATAAAGAATCTGTTCTCTTTTCATGACTTGTTTCACTGAGTGACATTGTTTGGTTCTCAGTAACTTGAACAGTGGTATCCATTGTGGCTCCAATGTTGATAGCCCCTGCTGTAGATGTTGAGACTTTCAACTCAGATGTCGCAGTAATCTTGGTGGTCTCAAAAATCATGGCTGAAGTAGTGGGCTTTGTTGTGTTAATAATGAAGTTTGCAGATTTGAACAGTTTGTGTTTTGTTCTATTTCTATTAAGCTTTCTTCGTTTGCCATTATTCTTACGTCTTGAATTGGAGGAGGCCCTAGCATGAAAGGGAGGCTTAGGAGTAATTGAGGTAGCATGTGTTCCTCTGTCATGTCCTAAAGTGGATTGAGATCGTGGTGCCATAGTGGTAAGTAGTGGAATTTGTGAGCTGACATGCTTCTCTTGTGGTGCAGTCTTTGTACTGTCAGTAAATTTTTGAATGGAATCATAAATTTGTGTGTTTTGTTCTTCAAAAAACATAGATGTGGTTGATATTTCATTGTTTTCAGACTTCCCTTGATAAACCTCATTGCTAGGTGTTTTTAAAATGCTGTCTTCATTATCACCAACATCTTCATCATCACGATTATCGATGGAAATTGCTTCAGTTTCTTTGCTGCCCAAAGTGTGGCTTTGGTTTTGCTGAAAAAGGGTTCCATATGGAGTAGTGCTCTCAACAGGGCTTACTACATCCCACTTGGCGATATCTGTATCTATCACAGAACGAGTAGTAGGCTGTGGACTAATTGTGGTATCAATTAAGTCTAAATCTTGGTTGACATCTGGAGCGGTGATTTGGTAGGTTATATGCATTTGATCTTCAGCACGGAGTGATTTTATATCTAGGCTGATGTCAGTGGTGTGCACCATTGTCTTGGATGTTGTCGCCGTGTATGATGCTTCTTGTGTTGTTGCTACAGTTGTACTATCTTGTATTGATGCCTCTTTCCTGTTAGAAGATCCTGGATGCTTTGTGATAGACGTGTCAAGTTGTTGCAGTTTATTCGTGCTAGTCAAAACAGAGTTTACAGTTGTCGTGGTTTTTGCATTATCACTACCACTGCGGACTTTTGCCAGGATGTTAGCCCAGTGCTTAGGATCTATTTGGCCATTTGACACATTGACCCTTCTCCTTGTTTCTGTCGCGTTACCCTTGTCAACACCTGTAGAGTTTATTCGTCTTCTTGGCAATGGAGGACGTCTCCACATCTTTCGAGTTGGGTGTCCACCTCGAACAGGAACATTTGCAACCCTCCTTTTATAAGAGGTATCCACTTGTTCAAAAACTTTAGCTTCAGTCCCTTGACTTTCACTATCCCCAGATGCCTCCACATCATTATTTATTGGAGCTTTTATTTTCGTTGAGACTCCTTCTGCAGGCTGAGGTCTACTGGAATATTTCCTTATAGCATGTCCTCCTGAGGGCCTCATCAGTGTTACTTTTGTGGCTAATGAGTCCGCACCATGTTGAGTTTCTGCCACGCATTTATAATAACCACTGTCTGAAAGCTGACTGTTGCGTATGGTTAGAGTTCCATTTGAGGCCACAAACATCCTGGATAAATTTGACCATGTGTTAATGATAGTGTTGTCTGGCAGGATCCAATTTATCCCTGGATCAGGAGATCCCAGGGCTACACAGGGAAGAGAAACACGCCCACCAGTGACTCCTGCTATAGGTTCAGCCACACCATCACTTCCAGGTGCTGGAGTGGAAGACTCTTCCACTGTCAGACGAAAGGGAAGAATACTTATATCACCAACCACTGTGGCTATACAGTAATAAACACCTGAGTCTGAGTGATCCACGGCTGTTATAGCCAACAAACCAGATTGAGACACTGTGATCCTGTTATCACCGCTTTGATACAGGGCTTCAACTTTAGACCCATTTGGCAGCATCCATTTTATTAAGGGGTTCCCTGAACTGTGCACATTGCAGCGCATCTGAATTGGGTTGCCTGACACAACAACCTGAGATACTTTGGTGAGGTTTCTAGATTCTATCAAAACCCACTGTCTCTTTTGTTCCCTCTCTTCCTCCGCCTCTACCAGCTGTGTTAGCTGGGTGCTTAGAATGAGTCTAACCCTTTTACTTGTAGACTGAGGTCTATTTAACTTTAAGTTCACTGCTGGCTGCATTATCCATGCAGGTTCTGCTACCATATTGGCTTTCACACCAGTGAAGTAAACGGCATCTATTTCTGCATCCTGGCGATACCTGTAGCCAATATGAGGGTCTTTGCTTAACATAATCTCCCTTTTTAGGTGAGCAGGTGTGTCACTATAATATGCAACAAGTCTCCATACTTTTTCATATGTGCCTCTTTCAATTGGGCATTCCAGATCTAATGTCATGGTAACATTTGTGTTAATTTGAAATGATTTAACTTGGCTCCAGGTCATTCTGGTTGACTTGGTTGGTTCATTGACATGACAATTCAGATTTACTTGGTTTCCATGTTCATCTGACAAGCCAAGCGAAGCATTCCCAAGAGGTTGACTGAAGTCAACTGAAGTCATGAGTTCACTGTCTGTATCCAGGTCAGATGTTCTAGGAGGTGAACTAATGACAGGACTTGTGCATTTTGGGTTGTCTAGTTCGAGGAGATCTTTTTTCTTTAGTTGTTCAGGAGAGAAGCACACAGGGCATGATTGTACTCCTTTATCTTTCTTGCATTTGAGTACATCTGATGAGAAAAGAGTTTATGAATTAGTAAGAGGTATGGTAATGTATAGTCATCTGCTACAGACACTAATAGAATTAACTGACAATGGTGATTATTAAAAAAACATTAAACATCAGAGAGAAACAACAAACAACTCACAATTCTTAGCATTTACCGTACATCTTTAAAGGCTATTAGCACTGACGTGATATTAAATATACAGGATCTAAAAGTTGCGCAATAATATTATAACTTAAATATTCATAGTTAACACTTTCTTTATATCCCTCCTTATTAATGCTTAATTTTGGTCATGGTAGCTATGGAAAAAAGGCTTATGCTGGGAGCACTGTTCACATATGGGAATACATTGCAGACTGCCATGTACACCCACATTCCCGCACTTGTTTTCACCTAAGGGCAATGTAACATTGCCAGTCTATCTATTGGCATGTTTTTGTAAGCGATGAGGTGGCAACATTTCCCATTGCTCTGACCACTCCCTGTTTTGCAATATGAAATATAACATGATGCTGACCTGGTGAATTTGAGCTCCAATCTTTGAACCATTTCATCCTACAGTCACAGGTCCATGGGTTATCATGTAAGAACAAGGTTTCCAATTGAGGCATAGTAGCAAACATCGTTGGTGACAGTGTTGTAAGCCCATTCTCAGACAGGTACAGGTGCTTCAGTGTGGACATGGGAAAGTAACCGAGTACAGAGAAAGTCGCAAATGTGGCTGGATGGAGCTGCTGAAGACGGTTGCCTTCCAGCTGAAGCAGACGGAGAGAGGTGAGGCCTTGGAATGCATCCGGGTGTATGAACTCCAGATGGTTATGGTCCAGGTGCAGCCTGGCTAAATTCCAGAGACCTCGAAATGTTTGTCTGCTAATGATCTTCAGCTTGTTGTAGCTCATCTTCATCATCTGAGTGGGTACAGAGCAAGAACAGTGCAACATGTTAACATTTATTTATTTTATTTTTTTTAAAGATAAAATTGAACCAGTAAAGTACATTCGTCATGCTCTTCTCACCTGAAGGGAAATTAGGTCACGAAATGCTCCATCAGGAATGTTATGAATATTATTCCCGTGCATCATGAGGAGTTCGAGCTTTCGCATAGCAGCAAAAGTGCTATCTGTTATTCGGTTTATTGTGTTGAACCTGAAACAGGAACAATTACAGTACGCAATAAATCTTCAGACCTAAGATCGAGTTCCATGAATATTCTGTCTAAAACTTTATAAAGATGAAATATCTAAGCAGGATTTTAAATCAAGACTTGGAATGCTGTGCTGTGTCTTGAGCCTGTGTCTAAATCATTTGGGGAGGCAAGTGTGGGCTCATCCAGTTCATTTTGATGAGCAATGAGGAACAAAACAATAGTGGCTTTGTTTGGTATGATTGCTGAGAGACAGCACTTAACAGAATCCGTAACACAATTTGGACTGAATTAAGTCAAACAACACAGGAAAATGTACAGAAAAGAAAAAAAAAGTAGCATCAAAGCCAGCCAAACTTTATCCCTTTATGACATAAATCCATATTTTCTCATTCTTCTGGTGCAACTATTAGATTTTTGGTAGCTGTTTATAAGCAACATGTTGCAATTGGACAGACAATGTCCATTATACAGTAATGTCCAATAAAGGTAGCTGGCTCTATTATTTAACAACCTACAGTATTAGGCATAGAAGGTAAATCGTAATGTGCCCTGATTATACTGTTATTGAAAAGAGTTATATCCGTTAGTAATTCTTGTCACATCTTACTAAACCCTACATACCATGCACAGGTTCATTTAATTTTCTTTCCATCCCTTCCTCATTACTGCATACCTTTGTGTTTTGGTACTACTTCTATAGTAACATCCTACTTACACCGACTTGCATGCACTCCTCAAAATGTAAGTCTAATAATAAACGGATAAAACTGTTGTTACTGAACAATAATGAAAATCATCTAATCTATTAGATGTTAAGAGATAACATCTATGGAAGGAGTCTCCAGTATTAGCACTCCAGATTCAGAAAAGTTAAAGGCTTTTATGCCAATCCTGCACTGCAATGACATTGTATCCAAACACACATATTTTAAAAAGGGATCTCCCTTTTGCAGCTGGAACAGCTTCCACTCTTCTTGGAAGGCTGTCCACAAAATTTTGGAGTGTTTCTGTGGGAATTTGTGCCCATTCATTCTGTAGAGCATTCATGGGGTCAGGCACTGATGTTGGACAAAAAGGCCTAGCTCGCAATCTCCATTCCAGGTCATCCCAAAGGTGCTGGATGGGGTTGAGGTCATGTCTTTGACCAAGTCGTTGCTTTGTGCACTGGGGCACAGTCATGTTGGAATAGAAAAAGGCTTCCTCCAAAATGTTGCCACAAAGTTGGAAGCATAAAGCATTGTCCAAGATGTCTTGGTATACTGAAGCATTAAGATTGCCCTTCACTGGTAATAAGGTGCCTTATTAAAACACCTGAATTCAATAATTAACCAGTTTGCTTTTGTCCATATAATGTATCTTTAAGCAAATGAATAAGAGATGTGATACAGTGTACAGTACCTGTCTAATTAATTCAATCAAATACAGTCAAAATGTTCAGAAATATTTAATTGCTTTTTTTTTCAATAAACTTTTTGGTACGTCCATGCTTACCCCAGGTTCATGCGCTCCACATTGCGGGACACGCCAGCGGGCACCGTGAGCAGAGAACGGAACGTGCAGTGGACCTCACCGGGCACCGGGCACGCGCACGGCCGTGGACAGCCTCGCGCGCTTCCCGCGAGCGCCGCCAGCATGAACAGGGTCAGCACGCGCGCGACAGAGTGGCCCATCTTCAGCTTCATGGCTGCAGCCAAAGTTGTGCAAAGTTGCTGCGGAGCACCAGGATAACCATCAAGCCTGAAAACCGCAGTATGAACAAAAGAAAAGTGAAAAAAAAAATCCACGGTGAGAAATAACAGCGGGGATAAATGCATGAGATAAATTATGCATAAAAAAAAAAAATAATGCAGTTAAAAAAATTGGACTGAAAGTTTTACTATATATATATATATATACTCTTGCAATCAAAGTATTTCTTGCATTGTACAAACTACGCTTTTATTCATTAAAAAAAACGTCATGCATTAAAAAAGAAAAAAAGAAAAAACTGTTCTTACAGATATACCTTACATACTCTGTGCAATCAAAGTCGTTTTTGCATTACACAAACTGTGCTTTAATACATAAATAAAAATCATGCAACTAAAAAAAAGACGAACCTTAAATATTCTGTGCAATCAAAGCCGCTGTATTACCCTTTCATTCATTCTTCTCCTGAAAAAGTTTCTTGTCGTCTGACACCGTGCAACGTGGAAAAAGAAAGAATAATATCCAAAACGTTTTCATTCATTAGGATCTCCAAAGTGTTTCTGGATCTGTCAATCCAATGCAACAAACCATAAAGACAAAAAAAGAAGATGTTTTTCCCTACAATGCACAATTGTACATAATAATAGAAAAATAAAATAAATACGTTCCTTTCAGCTTGGAAATTCCATGTAGTCTGTCTGTGTTTCTCCGCAGCTGTTCCTGCATTTAGTTTAGAGAACTAGAGAGAGTTTTTTTTCCCCCCTCTGGCAGATGAGTGCGCTTTAGGGATGAGGAGGAGGAGGAGAGGAGGAGGAGTGGCCCTGAGCGCGCGCTCTTCACGCGCCTTCCTTCCCAAACACTTCCAGTGAATCCTGGAGAGCTGAGCGACTTTCCTCAAACACTGATCCAGGAAGGAAAAAGATGCCCTAAGAAACAATTCAGGAAACTGACTCAAATTTTCCACTTAAGCTCAGTGGAGTCAATCAGTCAAGATGTGTTTGGTGTCAGAAATCTCGTTTTTGCACTAGCTATGGGAGTAATGGAAACTTAGGAACAGCAGGCAGCTTTGGGGTGCTGGGAGATCACTGGGAGAGGTTCAGTGCTGGTGATCGGAATGCTGGAAGTTCAAATTTCAGAGCTTACAGAAAGCCAAATTTGGGGGAAATCTGAGAGGAGAAAAAACATCCTCCAAAAATGCATAAATGTGAAGCATGTGGGAGTCTCATGAAGAAATCCTCATACACCTGCTTCGAACTGAATGTTGCATAATAAATTGCATTGCATAATGAATGCAGACAAATTACAGTAATAATAATAATAATAATAATAATAATAATAATAAATTATTGGATTAAATCAGATTCGCCTTATTGTCATTGTGCAAAGTACATGTACAGAGCCAATGAAATGCAGTTAGCATCTAACCAGAAGTATAGTGGTTAGCACTGTCGCCTCGCACCTCCAGGATCTGGGTTTGATTCCCGCCGCCGGTCTGTGCGGATGCAGTTTGCATGTTCTCCCCGTGCTTAGTGGGTTTCAAGAAGATAATACGCTCAAATAACATGATATTCACATGTACATATATGAGTTCTGAATGATGTAGTACATTCAAAATAAATATGGGTGGAATATTCAGTAGTACAAAGATAAACACAAGTTATGGATGGTGCAAAGGTGCTTAGTGAATGAAGACATAGAATATTTACAGAAAGGGACAGTGCAGTAGCGTATCTGTTAACACTCCATGATCAGCTGTTCAATGTGGTAACAGCCATAAGACAAAAACTTTTTATCAGTCTGCTGTTGAGGGCTCTGAGGCACCTGTAGTGCCTGCCCAATGGAAGAAGCGTGAATAAGAGTCTCTAGTATCAGGACTCCAGTTTCAGAAATACTGAAAGGCTCTTACACTTTCCAGGTTCTCACTAACATAATAAGCTGCATTATTTTTTAAAGCTCTACATAATATCAGGAACTAACTTCGTTTGCAAACATTGCCCGTCATTCATTATCTATACCGCTTATCCTGTATAGGGTATATGTTGGAAACATGCAAACTCCATGCACACAGATCCAAGGCGGGAATCGAACCCGGAGCTGGGAGCTGCTAACTACTAAGCCACTGTGCCATCCACTATAAAACATGGAATCCATTAAGTTCTAAAACAATCAGTAAAATAAAATTGACATAAAACATCCACATTGCTTACTGGAGAGCACTATTCATATTATTATTCTATTGACCTCTATTGTCACTTTCATGTTATTCTTAAATTTGAGTACAGAAATTGAAATGACTAATTTAGCAGAAAGCATGTCTGAAGAATCACTGATCCTTAAATGCTCCTTTACCTCTATGACAACCTCGAGTAACTTTCTATTAAACGGCTAAATGTCTTCTTAAGTAAAGTTCAAGCAGAGTTCAAAGCCTTGTCATTTACTTTGTGGCTCTCAATTCTACCCCCCCATCCCACGCCCCCCATCCCATTTACCCCCGAACCCAACCCCCCATATACACACAGCTAAGTGTCAGTACCCTAACCTATAAAGCTTGTCTTCTTTATGAGTCACTGCAGGAGCATTTAGTATTTCAAAGTGAACAAACAAGACGAGGTCAAGGGTCGCAGCCTTCCGTCCTTGTTCTTGACTGCCTCTACCGTCATGTGTCACTTTATTCAAATAACACTTCTGCATGAAAACACCATGTAGGTGCTGTCAGTGTTAACGTGTATGTCAATGCAGTTCTAAACACTCAGTGCTCTAGGTTATGCATTAAATTCAGATTGTAACAAAAATATTAATAACTGGTTATGTTTATATTTGTAGAAGTATTGGAAGAGCATGAAAATGAACATGGAAAGCAACATAAGAAAATATGCATAATATATTTTTTAATATATATTTTAAATATATTTTAATTATATTACATTATAATAATCAATTTAAAGGGGCACAATTTTGTTGGATCACAGTCACATTTTAAGCCATGCAAAACAAGCTTTCCTCAAAAAACTTTTCTTTTTAAATAACACTGTCAAGTTTCCAAAATGTAAATTTTTCTCACATAGTAATGGACTACAGACTTATGCACTGCTGTATTTATTAATACTGATGACAGTTATGTTGTGGATAAAAATAATATATATAATTTATGATGATTGGTTGGAAAATAATTGATGTTCTTTTCATGTCAGGTTTTAGAAGCTATAAGTATAAAAGTAGTTAAGAAGGGCTACTCCCAGTATGCATTAGGCGTTGATGGAACCCATGGAGAATTCTTCTGTTGATTCTTCTATCACACTGGAGTACAGTATAGGTCAAGAAAGAGCAGGCTTACTGTGTCTGAGCAAAACACCATGACGCTGAAAAATAAACCTAACTCAGACATATGGAGGTTGGCTCTGTCTCAAGTGCAGAACTGAAGGTGAGACACACTTTACTGACCCACAGCTAAGAAGTCTGAGAGTTGGATCCACATAAAAACTTTTATGATGTGTTTACTGTTAGAAAGCTAAAAAAAAATGCTGGTTGCTTGACAGGTTGCTGGGAGATAACCCATCTACCGAATGTCAGCAGATTTTTTTTTTTTTAGTAGACATTTCAAAGACAAAAAGTACACCAGGATTTTTCCAGAAGCAAATTTGTCTCTGTTAAAAAAGAAAGTTCTTTCAGCAACCTGTGAAGTCTGAAAAATACCATTTTACTGTCTTTCTGGCTGAATTCTGGCAAAGAGTAAAAAGCAAGTTTTGACCAAAAATAGTCATTGGTTGAACTAGGAATCAAATATGTAATATACTGTAATATACACTATTTGGACAAAAGTATTTGACCGAACCTGTTAATTATTAAATTCAAGTGTTTCAATCAGGCCCCTTAGTAAAAGGCAATCTTAGACATCTTGGACAATGCTATGCTTCCAATTTTGTGGCAACAGCTTGGGGAAGGCCCTTTTTTATTCCAACATGACTATAAAGACATGGTTAGATGAGTTTGCTGTTGAAGAACTTGACTGGCCCGCACAGAGCCCTAATGTCATCCCCATCC
>JAOVVB010000028.1:11562593-11577593 GCA_028570985.1 Heterobranchus longifilis | reverse complement strand
TAGTATGGGAAAGTGTGTTATCATGTTAATGAGTTCATGTACTGTCCTGGATGGTCACGTTAGGCTTGAGAAAGCTTCTTGTTTGGCTGATAAGATATGGATTTTATACATTTGATAGCTTAAAAGCTTAGCACATCCCTGGACATTATCAGCAAAACTGTACATGACATGTTTAGAGTTTGTGTCATTCAAATTACATTTGACCTGAACAAACATGTATATAGTATTCATAAAAATACATTCAGCACAATATATAAGGCATAAAATATGAATAATGCAGGTTGCTGCTATACCACCACAATGTTAAAACAGTGCTGTGAAAAAGTTCGCTTCCAGACTGATTTTTGAGATCTTTAGGTGGCTTCAGTTTGTCAGACAGGTTCTACTTAAGTGATTTCTTGATTCAACAAGTCTTGTAGTAATCAGGCCTGGGTGTGGTAAGGGGGGGGGGCTGATTCATTTACATATGACAACAAAAATGCAAAGAACAGGAGCAAATACTTTTTCACATCACTTCACTATTGGCCAATGTTAAGAGTATTACCACAGGGCAAATGTAGTTCAGCAGGTCGTGAGTTCAAATCCTAGCTACGCCCATCTGCTACTGTTGGGTTCTTGAGCAAGTCCGTTAACCCTCAACTACTCAGTTGTATAAAATACGTGAATATACTCCAGGGCTAGAAGTTTTAATCTTGTCTCAGGTCTAGGGATAGGCTCCATGCCCCCTGCAACCCTACGAACCATTAACATCTAACACAACCTACTGTAGGTTTTAGGTTCAGTGAGCATCATCTATTCATATCTGTACCTGTTCAGAATATGTTAACTGTTCATTCCAAACAATATACTTATAACTGTAATCCTTTCGTTCTTTATAATTTTTACCCTCAGACCAGTTTGACTCAAATCTTCTATATGCAAAACCTTGCTGTAAATGTGACTATTCTTGCTTAAGGATTATGAGGAATACCATATGTAAGCCTGTGAAACAAAACAGAATGCCTGCTGGTCAGATCAATCTTCCTTTCACTTTATGAAGGTGTATTAGGATGACTGATAGCACACATCAAGTCACCTCTCCATACAGCATAAGCCTGTGTGAGTATAGTGTGTGAAGTGAGCCTGGTGGCAAGCGACAGAGATAAAGAAGGACAGAGAGAGAGAGAGAGAGAGAGAGAGAGTAACAAGTGTGCATTCCTCCGTGGCAGCTGTCTCAGGCCTGAGCTAATGGGTTCACATCAGCATTAGGTAGATTAAATTGCAGCACACGAGTGTTTGGGTGCATTTTTTTTTCAAAACTACATTTTAGTTAGCCCTATGTATGTGGAATCAACTTGATGAATAAGCCGACTCTGTCCTTTTTAGTCACCTTGTTAGCAGAGAACGTGTAATTAAGCCTCGTTCATATGTCTTGCCATTATTTGGTTTAAGCTTACTTTACATAGAAATCCAGATGCCGCGGAAACTCCAGCTTTCCCGCCAGGATCTTCTGATAGATGCCAAAGGGATTGTCGTCAAAAAACGGTGGGTACCTGCAAAAAATATCAACACAGAATTAAAAGCACGGCAGAAAGCCATCAGTGTAGATAGAAGACCAAAGATTCCAGCACATTTGACAAAGAGAACACCCCCAATGTTAAGGAGAGAACTCTCTTGTTGGCAGAAGATTTAGTAAATCCATGCAAAGTGATGAAAAAAAATAATACAAATACATTGGTACCTCAATTCAACTTACATCTACTGTAAAACCAGCATGTTAATTCCTTATTTACGAAATGAATAATGTACGTTCTGTATTTCCAAAGCAGCAGTTGTTGTATTTATGGCCGTGTGCACATATTGAAAGTTGATTTACAATTTTTGCTAAAGAAATGCGTATTTGTGTTTCATATACAGAAGACTGTGACTCTTTACTGTGCCAGACTCATTACTGTGCCAGCATTTACATTTACACCCATTCCTTCACTACATACACATCAACTAGACCGCATTACAATTTATTAGGACTGTCAAATTTGATTTACTTCTAAATTCTTTTATTCAAAGCCATTTAGAGTCTAATGAGCCGATACTTTTTTCCTGCCACATGTTGATATAAGGTATTAGGTACTGTACATCTTGATTATGCTGGTTTGAACGGCGTTTTTTTTTTTTTTCATTTCAGAACTGCTTTAATTGCTTGTGGCATAGATTCAACAAGGTGCTGGGACGTTCCTTAGAGATTTTGGTCCGTACTGACATGGCAGTATCATGCAGTTCCTGCAGATTTGTCGGCCGCACGTCCATGATTCGAGTCCCCCATTTCACTGCTTCCCAAAGGTGCTTTATTTTATTTGTGTCTGGTGACTGTGGAGGCCATTTACGTACAGTGAACTCATTCTTACTGTATGTTCAAGAAACCAGTCTGAGATCATTTTAGCTTTGTGACACTTTGTCTTGCAGGAAGTAGCCATCAGAACATGGGTACACTGTGGTCATAAAGGAATGGACATGATGGACATGGCAACAATATGCAGGTACTAAGGGACCCAAAGTGTGCCAAGACTTATATTCCCACACACCATTACAATACCACCGCCACAAGGCAGTATAAATCTACACTCGCCAAATTCTGACCCTACCTTCCAAATGTCACCGCAGAAATCAGACCAAGCAATGTGTTCTATTGTCCAATTTTGGTGAGCCCATGTATACTGTAGCCTCAGTCACCTGCTGTTAATTGGCAGGACATCAATGTCAGCTACACTAACAGCTTGGACTAAATAGTGCCCTATAATTGCAAAATGTTAATCAGCACCAAGGTAAAAAAGGAAAACTAGTAGCAGATCAGGAGTTTTTGGGTTTCCATCATGAGGCCTTTTTGTATGAGGTCATACAGCTTGATTACAATAACTGATTTAGCAGCAGCAGCATGATACAAACCAAATATGGAAGCCAGAAGATGAAAAATTACAAGCAAAATGAGACTTTTCAAGTAGGAGTTAGTGACAAAGAATATGAATATTCAAGATGCATAACCAAATGATTAAAATTATTTTCCACTCTAACGCCACAGGTATTTGGGAATTCCCAGAAAAGCATGATAAAGACAATTAAACAGAGTGAGTGTGGACAGAAACGTCTATCTTGCTGTCCTCCTCCAGGCTTGGAAAGCAAAAATCAGCGACATGCTGTACTATTACACCTGCATAAGGGTATAATAAGCCTAAAGACGAACAGACTTAACGCATGTTGACAGTTGGTTCAAGAAAGAGCAGCAGGTGGAAGCACTTAATGTGAGTGCATTCGACTGTAGTACAGCATCAAAGCAAACTTTTCACACCAGAGCCAGTGTAAAACTACTCATTATTATTATTATTATTATTATTATTATTATGACGCCACTATTGAAAGCTTGACCAGACTGAAATGAACACCAGTTGATGTTTTGGAGATCCAACTTTTGAGAGGTAGGCTTCAGGGATTTGGTCCCTGAAGCCAACTGGTAAAGGTTTCCATAAGTCCATAAGCTGGACATATCACTTTCCTCCATGATAAAAAAGTACTCGTATGAAATGGAAACTACCTCAACTCAGGTCTTTCTAGAAACCCTTGCTTGATGCACAAATGCCTCAGGATATGTTCAAACTTTTGGTATTTATTTCTTCTTCTGGGATAATATGATGCACATGTTAATGTGTAAGCAATTATTCAATTTAAGGAAGATAAAAAAAATTAAGTGAGAGTGATAGACAAAGGCCAGGAACCTTTTACTGGAACTAACACCCAAAAAAAGGCACAAAAAGGACATGCCTTTGAAGACTGAGAGCCATAGAGGACATACCTTCTTAGCTGGTACAGATACAGACCATGCCTCCTGTACTGGGACTGACACAGGGGCTAAACATTCTTTAATGGAACTGAGGCACAGAAGCCACACCATATGTTCATTATTGGAACTGAGGTAACACCTCCTTAACTGGAACTGAGGCACTGAGGCCACACCATACATTCATTATTGGAATTATTGGAACTGAGGCACTGAGGCCACACCATACATTCATTATTGGAATAATTTTAACTAAAGCACTGAGGCCACCCCATACATTTTTTTAATGGAATCATTGGAACTGAGGCCACACCATACCTCCTTGAGTGGAACTGAGGCACCGAGGCCACACCATACCTCCTTGAGTGGAACTGAGGCACCGAGGCCATACGTCCTTGGGTGGAACTGAGGCACCGAGGCCATACGTCCTTGGGTGGAACTGAGGCACAGAGACCACACCTCCTGTACTGTAATGGCAGAAAAGAGGCCATACTTTTCCCAAGACCCTGGCTGACACAGAGGCAACACTTCTTTTTCTGAAACCCAAAGCCACACCTTTTCTCAAACGGTCACTGTCAGGTACCAAGTCCCTGCCTTCATGACTCGACATAGTCACACTTCCTTCACTGAAAGTAAACAGCGATTCTCAAATCTGTTCCCAGTTTTTTACCTGATAAACAAATGTTGTGCATCAGCACAAGCTGATCAGCACCACTGCAATTGGTTGAATATTTATACTCTTGTTTAACTGTGCACTTTTCCAAGACCACCCTGACTACCAGAAAAACTTCTGCATTCACGCAGTGCTAAATGCCCCAGGCAGGAGACTGCTCTTTTTTGTGAAGCACTCGTTACATTTCTTAAGAGCTGGTGTAAGCCTTTGGACAAAGCACACATGAGACAGAAGGGCTCTATGAGCCACTTAGGTCTGAATGAGTCTATAAGTGTATGCAAGACGAGGAGGAAAAGGGGAATGTGTTTGTGTGTGTGTGTGTGTGTGTGCATGCATGCGTGTGTGCTAAAGAACTGGAAAAAAGGCCAAGGGCCAAAAGCGGGTCTCTGTCTCACAGGACTGAACACTTCTAAAGAGGCTGGGAAGTAAGACGGGCGGGTCTCACTTTTTCCACTACGCAGTAGTCTGGGAGAAGCTGTATAGCGCATTTAGAACAGAGAAAGGTCAGATGGAGGAGCTGAAGTTACTGCTGCAAAAACACACATAAAAAATGTCAAATTTATGTTTATCAGATAAATTAATTAGATAATAAAGTTTTTAAAATGTATTTCCACCATAGGACCAGCTGCCAGTGCATTTCCAGTTTAAAAAAAAAAACTGCACTGAATCTTTGAAAAATTATCAGCCATCTTCTAATCTTCTTGATTTCTTCAGTGTAAAGTTGATTGCTTTCTTGCAACATTTACAGCATCCAACTTCTACACATACTGTACAGTAGATGAGCAGTGATGAGGCATAATGGATCATGTGCAGCCTGTACTTTTAGGGCACTTTAGAACTGTCATAGTGACACTGATGACTAAAGAATTTTCTCTTGTTAAAATTCTTTTTTAGTCTTTGCTTTAAAACAAAGAAACCAAGCAAGGCTTAGCAATTTTTGTGACTTATATGCATAAAAGATTTTTGTTTTTCTGAATGATCTCATCATCGGTTTTTAGCAGCTGTGAGTAATTAATGGACTTAGTAGGTTTTAGGATATAAATTATTGCATCAACACAAAGGACAAATCTGGCAAGGATATTACGATGCATATAGGTTAGTCTAGGACAAATAGCAAACCCAAGACTACAGTATCCTGTATAATCAGATATTTTTCACCACGGCAACCTGTTCAGGATCCCAGGAACATTTGCAGGAACTTAAGATCATGCATACAACAGAAATCTTTTAAAGATCATAGGTATTTTAGGTTCCACCACAGGAATTTTTAGGCAAAGATCTTTAGGTGGGATTTTGCTTGAATAATTCTTTTCACCATTTTAGAACTCTTAAGTAGGTTTAAAAAAAAAAGAAAAAAGCTTTCCAGGATCTCAGGAACTAGGTGGGAAATGTGACAGGAACTTTATCAGGTTCACAAGAACATTAGATGGGTTTCCCTTCCAGGAGCCATTTCAGGAAGTCTGCAACATTTATTTGGATTTCCACTACAGGAACTTTTTGGGGATCTCACAAACTTTAGTTGGGTTTCCACAAGATACCCTTTTCACAATCTATGTTGGGTGGGTTTGGCATGCAGGAGACTTTTTAAGACCTTTTAAGTTAATAAATCTAAGTGTTTCCATCTTAGGAAATGTCAGAAACTTTAGGTGGGCATAGGAATGTTTTCAGCACAAAGGCATTTCCAAGCAATTTTTGCAGAAATTTAACAACAATATAAACTTTACCTAGTTCTTAGGCTAAGGTTCTAAAAAGGTAGTTTTAGCTCCAGATTTATTAATGTGGATAAGGGACCAGTTTGCCAGTGTGAAGATGGGTTCTTGGAACAGAGCAAGCTCGGCAGAAAGTCCCAAAAAAATTTTGCCAAAAAAAACAACAAAAACAAACAAAAAAAAAACCCTCCCTTTTTACTTTCTGAACAATCAGCTTTCAAGTTTGGGGTCAAGTGAGAAAAAACAAACACAGAGAACAGCATGCCAGTGAAATCTCAAGAGAGGAACACAATGTTTAATCTCCAGAATGTCAAAGAATTTCTGGTTAAACTGACAGGTCTAGAAAGAAAGAACTAAGGCATACAACATCCATAAAAATGTGTGTAGGCTTTAGATTGGAACAGGACAAACCCACACATAAACTGATTGAAAAACCTGACTCCAGCTACCCAGTTTTTAGGAGGTCATTATGTTGATGGATCAAATGTTTTTTCCATTAATTCACTAAACTGTTTAAACCATTTGTTCAATAAAAATACTGACCCATAAACATCTGTACAGACATATATGTACGATAAAATCATCCAAAACCTAAATGCACCCTGCTGTCCCTGATTTAAACAAGCTGTGTCCAGAAAGTCATATCATTTTGAAGCTTGTTATGAAACAGGGGAACCATTTATATTTGGATGCTGGATGTATTATATTTTCTGAACAAACTCCTTCCATGCCAAGGAAAATGCAGTGATTTTGAGTTACTGTTTGGAGGCCAGGTAATTCGTCTTACTGTAATGTAATATATGGACGTATATGAATTTCTAATGTATGTAATAGATCAACATGTATGTATGAATTTAAAATATGTGCCACATACACTGATCAGCCATAACATTAAAAACTGAAAGGTTAAAGTTGGTTATACATATACAGTATACACTAATGTGTGTGTGTGTGTGTGTCATGTGGTAAATACATTAATTATTTCAATATTAATTATTAAACCACCTGGTTAAAATTTGGCCATATGTAAGCAATATATATTATTTCCCTGTTGTTATATGTATGGGTAACACATTTTGACATTTAGGGGGCCTACATACATCATCTACATGCATATGTTTTAGAGCATATAATTTGAGTGCAAAAGTTTGGACCTTCTAACTCAATGGTCGTTCCTGATTTTTTATTTCCTTCTACACTGTAAAGCAATACTGAAGGTGTTTATCCAAAATATACAATAATCTCATTTGAACAGTTGATATTGAGATGTATCTGCAACTTATACTCTGTAAATCCTTCATAACGGCTCTAATCTGACATGCTGTTTGTTAATTGGTGATTTCTGAGGGTCTTAACTCTAAATGAACTTCTCCTCTGCAGATGAGGTAACGTTTTGTTCTTGCTTACCTGGGAAGGTCTTCATGAGAGACATGGTTTCATCATGGTGCTTGATGGGTTTTGCAAATACACTCGACACAATACTGTTCTTGCAAGAGCTTTTCCAGAACAGATGAATTTTGTGTCGTTAAATAATAACTGTTGTTGTTGTTACTTAATTACCTAATACCGAATGTCATGTGTGTCATTTCATAGTTTTCAAATCTTCGGTATTATTCTAGAATGTAGTAAATAAACCCAAACTTGTGTCCAAGCTCCAGGCTCAAGACTTTTGCACAGTAGTGTATATACTGTACTGCTCAAAATATGAAGAACAGTCGATGAGTGTTTGGTTCAAATCAAATTAGTTCCATTTACAGCCTTTGGCACACAACCTCATCAAGAACAACTTACATTTTTATTTCTTAATACATCAGAGCAGTCAAGGGCGTTGCTCAAGGGCCCAACAGTGGCAACTTGGTGGTGCTGGGGTTTGAACCAATGACCTTCCGATCAGTAATCCAGTGAGCTGATCCTGCCCTCAGAAGGCCCATTCCTTAATGGTTTGGTCACCTTCAACTTCACAATCACTTGCTAAAATCCTTGTATACTATGATTAATTGTGGCTGTGTATAAAACCAACTGATCATATGCAGTATGCATTCAGTATAAACAGTTTACATTTCCTTAGCTTCATACATTACACTTTTGTTTCTCAGCTTACCTTGAACTTTTGATGAATTCCAGTTTTTGCAATTTCTATATTATTAATGCATTTATATACATTTATGTATAACAAATATATTTTGTGCTTTTAAAAGATTTTTCTTTATATCATTGATAAATGAGGACCATGAAGAAAAAACAATGAAGTGCAATATTTTAAGTACTGTTGAGCTGAAAAGTACAAATTAAACATTTGGAATTGGATTTTAGCTAAATTTCATTAAAACAAATAAATAAAAAAAAAGTTATCAATTTGTCGATTGTCACTTTTTCATCTTTAAACTTATATCGAGAAAGCCCAAATCTCTTCCCGTGTTATCGGTACAGTTTCTAATTATTTCCTCCCTGTAACGGATTCAACAAATACACACAACAAACGCTTTCCACTAATCACTCCAATTTCCATTTAAATTCGCTCTGTTATTCAAACTCTAATCTATCATTAGGAATGCAGCTGAGTAATGCAAGGATGAACATTTTAAGATTTAAGCAACAAGATCACTTTATGAGCAAAGTATAAAACCCCTTATGGTGTGAGAAATCAGGAGCACGGCTTACAGGCAATTTATTACAATTATATCTTTATGTTTTGTGCGTTGTCGGATCCAGGCTCTGAAGGATTTCTGTCTGTATGTCTGTCCAGCCAGATTTTATCACAGTGTCACGCAAAACCGGCTGAACAGAATTGAATGAAACTTTGGTAGTAGTTACTGTAGATATTTGCCTGAAGTTTAACCTTTTAAGACAAATATAGCACTTTCTCCTTCAAGGTGGGCTATATGCATCACTCAGCAGAGTCAACATAATAGTTTACCGTGTATAGACGGAATATGCGGAAGACACAGAAATGACTGTAATGCACCTACAGTACAAGCTGTGACAATCCTCAATACATGGTCGCGAAAGCGTGCCCCATGATGGCGTACCCCAATAAAATAGGATGTACACTATGAAAACCTAAATCAAAATTTTGAGTTATAAGCAGTTATGTGCCAGATGATGATCAGCTCATTTTTACCTTAAACCTTTTAAGTCTTTCTACAAACTCTTCACCGCTAACCGCTTTATGACGGCTACTTGTTGTGGAGTAAATATGTAAAAAAAAAAAAAACATCTTAGGATGAGCTGTTATCGGTATGATGCATTTATTCTGCTCCCACTGGGAACTTGATTATTTTCCTATAACAACTAATTCTGGCTTGTTTCACTCCTCGTACACCACCTGAACTTTGCAACAATCTTTTAAAATGAATAAATAGCAAATCAAACTTATTTAAGAAAGAAAAACTTTTTTACTTAAGAAAAAATATTTTTCTTCATACATTATTCTGAATCAGAGCTGCTGTTCTAGAAATTCACTAACACTTTCTGACTAATAAAAATAAAAAATTCAACATCTAGATATCACACTCATTTCTAAAGAAGCTATTGGACTCACCGGAAATTCCACGGAGACATAAATAATACACACCGTAAAAGATTTGTGTAAATCTCTCTTCTCTCTCTCTCTTTGCTTTCTATATATCTCCGTTAGGAATAAACTTTATTATACTGTACTGTATATACACTCACTGGGTCTCTATAGGTACTGTAATTCCCCATATTTACAGTACAAGTAAGCCTGCAGAAAACTCTCTCTCTCTCTCTCTCTCTCTCTCTCTCTCTCTTTCTTTCCCTCCAACACACAAGAAAATACATTCAAATGGACAGCAAGTATCACAGCTGATGCATTATTCATCGCTGGAGCACATCGTATCATATCAGCATAAATCCAATGCCAACAGCAGCCGAGACTGACAGAAAGCATCAGGAGTGCCAACATTTCTTCACAACAGACCCGACCGGACAAGTACCGCTGTTGTTAGTTTTTTTTTTTTTCTTTCTTTTTTTTTTGTGATATGTTGAGAAAACCATTCAGAATAGAACATTCAGTACCATTAAGGTTATCAAAAATACAAAAAAATAAAAATAAGGAAATAAACTTAAATTTGGAGTAAATACAAATATTTGCATTCATGCATTGTTTTATTCATGGTTTATTAAAAGCAGAACTACAGTAACAAAGCAATAATTTATAAATAATATTTTTTCTTTTTACTTTTTTTTAATCAATAGTCAATTGCACATCAGTAAATTCTGCTCTTTGTTTTTCCCTTCTTTCCTTATTTGTTTCCTCATTCAGCTCTTCTTGTACATATTTCGCACTGATTCTTTTCCCTTCTCTTATTTTCCGTTCTTTATGAGAGAGAGAGATAAATGCCAAGCATTCTTGTCTTTCTTTAACCAAACTCCAAGTTTAACTGTGATGTTCAAATCAGAGGCAGAGAAATCTAGGACGTGATTCTGTTTTACTTTGGAGGGTAAAAAGATTTTATGAATAATGCTGCAAATTCCTTCAACTTGGAATAACTAAGCACTCAGTTCTTCCAGCACACGCCTGCTCAAACCATCAGCCGGTAACCATGAAGTTAATTACCAGACCGTATTGAACTTGATTGAAATGTGGAGCCGACTAATTATTTAATCGTTGTTCAAGCCTGACAAACGTGATTCGATTTGTGATCCATTCTTACACTGTTCAGTAGCACCTGATGTTGTACACAGAACTGGATGTGAGAAAAGTCTTGGACCACCCTTCATTTCTTCATATTAAGGTAAATTAAATGAAAGAAATCTGAAAACAAAATGCTGCAACATTCTGCAAAGTACCTAATTATACAATTTAAATATTGATTGTTTATGTAACAACCTCAGCAGCAACCTCATTTCCCCTCTCGTCTGTTCCAACCACTCAGCATTCAGAATCACCATCATACTAATCACCGGCCTGATCATCTGCCATCATCTGCACCTGTTTCTCACTGGTTCATGCCTTAAGTTAGATTTTTTTTTTTTATGTTTGCATGATTCATAGGTCACTGTGTGGCTTAACAAACAAGACACATTCCTCTGAAACTGCTCAGGTACAGGGACTGGACTGAAAATGAGAGATGGAGACTTGCCAAAAATGAGAGCCAACAAAGTCCTTAAAAATGTCTAGACAAATGTTCCTCAAAACTACATTAAAAATACAAGAAAGTCTGGCAGGTTCGATTCCCGCCTCAGGGTCAGTGTGCATGGAGTTTGCATGTTCTTCCCGTGCTTGGTGGGTTTCTACTGGGTACACTAGTTTCCTCCCACAGTCCAAAGACATGCAGATTAGGTTAGCTGGCGATCTGAAATTGCCTGTAGTGTGTGAATGTTGACCGGAGGTCCTACCACTGGGAATAAATACAACGGACACCATTGGCCTCCATGGTCCCTAGTTGGACTACAGAGGTCCCTAGATGGATGGATGGATGGAAACCTTACTGATATACAGAAAATGAAGACATACTGTATGAACATAAAAATGTACAAAATATCAAATCATCCCAAATCAGTACTAAGGTTCTTCTAATTAATTACCTTATTATCCCGTGATGAGGCATTTGCATCCTGACAGCAGTTGGTTCTACCAATATATCTCACTGTCGTGTTACAGTCAGAATTTGCATTAAAGGATTATCATTCTATTGTCTTAACATTTTTTTTATAGTAATGACTTAAGCAGGGACTTGTGTAGTGGAAGCTCCAGATAATCCAAGCATAAAAATAAATGGAGTTCCAACACAGGAGAATCTTTAGGACAAAAAAAGAGGGATGTTGAAGGTGCAACTGTTTAAAGCAGCCATGCCATACTGTAGGTAAACTAACTTGTTGACTGATATTCAACAATGTTAAATATCATTATCAAAATCAACAAACAAACAAACAAATAAATAAGTACATAAATTGTTTCTAGAATTAAAATATTCATTTGTAGCAAATTGTTGTGGTATAGAAGGAATGCTTAAGGATGTGTTGGAAAATAATAGATGTCTGGGAAGTAATGATTACCCCACTTTGCATCAGGTCTCATTATTTGTTATTTTTCCATAACAGAATGTGCCCCAGTGTTTTATTCATTAAATGTGGACATTTATGTTCAACTGTATTAAAAAGTAAAAATAGAAGGCACACGTTTTTATAAGCAGATTATTCACATCTATCCTTTAAGAGTTTTCTCTTTGCTATTCGTTTTTTTTTTTTTTTTTACTTTAAGTTTTTTGTTTAATAATGAAATCTTTTCTTTGTTATAACTAATGAGAAAAAGATATTTGGTTGATTTTAGTGCTCAGAATTGTGCACCTTAAACTAGTCAGAAAGGAATGAACTCTGTACTCTGTACTTTTGCATTCAGCTGGAAATAAATGGAAATGCTGTAACAGTCAAACCTGGGCTTTTACTGACTTCAGGTAAAACTAAATCTAGCCCTGAAAATGCTTTTGTGATTGACATATGAACATTTCAGGTTACATTACTTTCATTGCTGGAGATTCATCCTGAAGAAATGAGCAGAGTGAATCAGTGCTGCAGGGTTTACGTCAAATTGAACTTCATTGTATTTTTTTTTACTTCTTCCACAAAAGGTCAGTGTGATCTACGCTTCTGACTTTGATCTTTGCAATGAAATTGATTTGTGCCAACACTACAAAGCCATCAGTGCCGACACTCAGGGTTTCAAGTCTTGTGAAGCACATTGCTTGCATTTAGGTGAAGAAAGTCTGGGGGGAACAAAACCCTTCACACATATGGAGCTGTTTGAATTGTGTCACTATAGAAAGTTTTGAAAACTACAAACTTTCCTGAACTGAAATAAGTTCATATTTTACCCCACAATATAGTTATAGAATTCTATAGTCCTATATACTGTAGTTCTTTAGTGTGTTCATTTTGACTGTCTTACAGGGGAATTATGGGTATTGTCAGGATGCAAGTCCAAGTGCGCAAAAAAACTACAAGAAAAGAAACTATAGACCATGAACTGTGGATTTAAACATTTATAGTCAGACGGTTTCCAGCACTCCATTGGTAGCACTAATCTTTGCATGATTTGAAGTTAGATAGACAGATAGATAGATAGACAGATAGATAGATAGATAGATAGATAGACAGACAGACAGAGAGATAGACAGACAGACAGAGAGATAGATAGATACTGTAGATAGATGTAATGTTCACTTTCTTTTAATTTAATCTTTTGTTTAAAATCATAATAAAAATCTTCTGATTATAGTATGTCTCAATAGTCAAATCCAACCTCAGATTAACTTTTTATTTTATTTATTTCTTTATTTTTTTTTTACAGGATTTAAGAGGGTAAGTTGCAGCCTGGAGCTGCTAATCATCATTCCTTGATTAACTGATTATCAGCAAGTATGCAAACCTCTATAAAAGCAGAAGTTTTGGCAATTTGTTGGTCTGAAGCAAGGAGTACCCAGAAGAAAATACATAAGCAATGGTCTTGGAGGAGCAGTTGTTGCTGCATTTCAATCTGGAAAGATTATTCACAAGTGAAAAGAGTTCAAGACAGGTGCCAATCTTCCCAGGAGTGGACGTCCCAGCACATTCACCTCAAGGTCAGAGTGTCCAATGCTCAGGGAAACCCTACAGGCCTCACTGAGCATGTTAAAAGTCCATGACAACACAATTAGAAAAAGACTGAACATGAACAAGTGCAATGGACTCCTCCCTGCCTATTTGGTAAATTTGGTAAAAAAAAAAAAAATTAAAATGTTTCCAAATATTTGCCGTGTAAGTGTATTTTCTGATTTTTGTTCCTCTCATAATATTAAACATTTTTATTCATAATAGTCTTTTTTTCTTATTATTTAAGTTTGAACTTTTTTCTTACAACTTCACACTGTAATTTTTAAATATGATATTTTGGTTTTGTTTGTTTGATAAATGTATTCATTTTATTTTTGTAAAAAATATAGTTTTTTTTTTTAATAATCAGAGCTGGTTATTTACTCAGATCGGATTTCTCATTCTGAACTACACTGTTCTGACATATGTATGTATGTATGTACTGTATGTTAACTGCCCTATACTCATCCTGGGTTTTAAATCAGTCCCATCTCCACTATTTAGAATTTCTTGCTGCTGTTGTAATTTCTTAGAAAAAGAAAAAAAGAATTTTAAACAAAACCCGATTTTTCATCATTATTTAGAATTCAGGAACAGCAACATTTTATGGGTTTTCACCACACACACACAATCACACACACACACACACACACACACAATCACACACACACACACACACCCTCCTTCTCTCTCCAACCCTCTTTCTTTCTTTCCTTTTCTCTCTTCCATACCTCTCCTTGCGATTCTCCTCTCTTGCATCCATCTTTTTAAGACAGACATTATTTGATTAGTAGTACAACAGAAAGGCAGTTGCTATATTGTCAGTAGATTGTGAGGTTAAATCCTGATGTTGCCACAGACGAGGAGTCAAAAGAGAACGGTTGCATTTGCTTGCTGTAGCACTGCGGTTTCTTCTGAGTGTGTTAAATTGCCCTGGGACGCAGGATGAGAAGCTTTTTTCCAAAGATTCAGTGTCACATTTTGACATTTCACCTTATTAAATAATTATTTACTAATTACTTCTTTTCTTTTTTTTATTATTATTATTATTATTATTTTTTTTTTTTTTTTACAGTTGTAGTAAATCCTACTGTAGTTGTGTACACTAATTAAATTGTGTCCTCATGTTGTATCCTCATGATTGAGCAATAACATTAGAAAATTTTCTACATACCATATATACATGCTTGTCATTTACATCATTTGGCAGCACCTTT
>JAOVVB010000028.1:11551883-11562493 GCA_028570985.1 Heterobranchus longifilis | reverse complement strand
AACTTCTCCTCTGCAGCAGAGGTAAGTTTTGGTCTCGCTTTCCTGGGAAGGTCTTCATGAGAGACAGTTTCATCATGGGGCTTAATGGGTATTACAAATGCACTTGACAATACTGATTAACAACTGACCACTTTTTTTGTTACTTAATTATCTAATGTCATGTCATATGTCTTTTTAAATCTCCAGTATTGTTCTAGAATATGGAAAATAAATCAATAAACCAAAACATTAAAATTGACTGGTATTATTTGTGTCTATATATAAACATTCCCTGCTTTTTACTTTTTTTGTACTGGGCAAGGCTCGATCAAATCAATTAGATTTTTCTTCTATTATGACCTCACATAAGAAGGTACTCTCCCTCAGCTAGTTCTCAAAGGGAGTTTGAGGTATGATAACATGCTGAGGTGACATAAATATCTGTAGTCGGGCCTGTTATATAACATACATACTTTTGAATTATCTTTAAAAAAAAAAAAAAAAATCTTTCACAGGTTTCTAGCTTCCTTAAAAGTTGTATTTTGTAAACTTCTCTAGTCTGTTTAAGGTTCCAGCAAAGGGCGATTCCTGGTTCTAGATTTGACCTTTTTCTGCTGAGAGTGTATCACACAGTGCCACTGTTTGAGAGATTTAAGGACCGAACTCTAGGACACTAAGCAGCTTTGTTAGTTTAGTCCCAGCTATTGAATTTACACTCGTCAATTTTCACAATTCAGTCATTTTTTGCAAACAGATAAACCTGGGCCAGGTGTCAGGTGTCACATCTGTCTTGAGCCAGAAAACATCTGCAATCATTCCCCGTGTCCTTTGACAACCAGGATGGTGCTTGCATTAACTATATTGGAGTTTAACTAATAGAAAGGATGGGAAGAAAGGACAGAGAAAGCAAAAGACTGGTAGATTACAATCAGGCTGATGATGGTGCATTCTTGTACATTGGGATTTTTGAATCATGATTTCATTATAAAATTTCGAAATTGTTTTGGTCTGTTTTGGAAAAAGAAATGAACAAAGCCAGATGTGTTTACTTCACTCAGTGTTTCTGGCTAAGGTATTTTTCATTTCAGAGCTTCCAGTATGTCCAGTGGTCCACATTTGTTCTCAGTTTCTGAGCAATTGCAGATGAGTGATGCCATCTAGTGGTGACATTTGCCATGTCTGTATTGTTTCTGCATTTTCTGTTCTGATAAAAAATAAAAAAAAATAAAAAAAAATAAGTGTTTGTCCCAACTCAGTTTGTGGAGGACCACCTGCCCTCGCCTCCTCTATCCCCACTTCAAATAAATGTTAAATAGCTGATTAGAGCTATTAATCAGGTGATCTGGGGGATGAGGAAACATTATAATGTGCAAGAGCAGGTGGTCCTCCAGAACTGGAGTCAAGAACCACTGTGATAAAGAATTACTGAGGAAGATTATGGGCGTCAACCAAGAACCCATGTAGGTAACTCTGTCTAAATATGTGTGTGTGTGTGTGTGTGTGTGTTTGTCCACTTACCCAGAAAGCATTTCGAAAATGAGAACCCCCAGAGCCCACCAGTCCACCGCCCGGCCATGACCCTTACTCTGGATCACCTCTGGAGCTAAATACTCGGGCGTCCCGCACAGTGTCCACGTTCTGCAGAGGAGGAAAAGAATATTTAAATATTATACACATTTACAGTAAATCCTAATTATCTTGCAAAATAAACATATTAACGTTTCAGCAGGACACAATTCTCCAAAAGAACTGGGTTGAAAATCATCTATGACTTACACACAGAAACACAATATTCTATTAATGGACTGTTTGTCTATTCACATGAATAAATGTTTATATCATGTGACGAAAATATCAGTGAGTCAAAAATTATCCGCACTCTGGCTGTTACATTTATTTGAATTAACTTTTAGAAAAGACCAATACTTCATTTTTCGACATACAGTAATCTCCTTGCTTTTCAATACACTTTGTCCATCTGTGAACAAGCTTTCATGTTCCCTCATTTAAAATGTTTAACGAGCCACAAATGCACCGCTGTCTCCACTTCAACATCAGAAGTGAATCTTCGTCCTCGTAGGGCTGCTTTCAGGGGACCAAACAGGTAAACGTCTGATGGAATGAGATCAGGACTATAAGGAAGGACACTTTAACTTTAAGTTTTCGCAGAGTGTCGACTGATCACAATGCCTGAGATCACACGCCCTTATAGAGGAGTGCTTTGTGTTTAATCTGAAGTTTAAACCTTCAGCTTTTCAATAAACATCTGACTGTAATGAGCACTGGTGATTGTTGAACAATTTTCTCTGATAATGGTGCAATAACTCGTACATTTTTCAGCTGAAGGTTGACCTTTAAACTTCTCGGTAGGCGATTGATGATGTTTCCATAATGATTCTCTCTAAAAACTTTCACCTTCCTAAGAGTATCGGTCCAAATTTCGTTTGCAGATACAGTATCCAAACACTTTTGTTTATGTTTGTCACTTTCATATTTGAACTGTTTTATGAACTAAACTGATTCACATGCTAAACATGCTCACACCTGCGCAGCAGCGACCGGGGAGACAGTAGCCTTGAACAGAAAACGCTGATAAGATCAACAGAAGTTTTAATATAACTGGAGTGCGGATAATTTATGACTCACCCTGGCAAATACAAACTTTTACTGGAATTGTTAAATACACAATATTTCAAGTCTGCATTTCTTAAAATGTTATCTGAGGTTTATGAATAAGGCATTAATTTCTAATAGGGGGAAAAAAAAACACCCATTTTCAGTTTATAAGGTTCACTCTAGGGTCTATTGCCTAATAAAGCAGAAAATCATACGCAGAGTGCATATTATTTTCCATAAACTACAAATTTGGCTGTTAAATAAAAAAATAAATAATAAAATAACATAAAAATCAGTACACGTGTACGCATCCAGGTTTTAAATGCTGAAGCAGCTGCACCTCAATTGCACCAACAAAGCGTTATCAAGGGAAAGAAAAAAAATAAATAAAAAACACAAATACACCCTTCAACTCAATCCTACATGTAATTCAGATGCTGATCATTCATCGCAAAAGCGGTTTGATTACTATTTACACCCATGAGAGTGCTCTCACTTCTCAACATCCTGGCAGTTTGATTGGCGCGAGACGAGATGGTAATTCTGCAAAAACAACCTGTTCACCCTGTGAACTAGCAGCTTGGCTTGATTGGTGTGTTTTGGTAGCTTGAAGGAAGAAAAAATAATAATAAAATCATGCAAGTCCCTGCTTGCACTCTGCACTAAATATACTTTCACCTTATACATTATGTGACGGTGACCATACCCAACTGTTATCTCTCTCACACACGCTCTACCTTCTTCTCTCCCTGTCTGTCGAGCTATACATGTCGCTCCTGAGCTGCCAGTGATCCAGACCACCTCTGCCCTCTGGACCGGTCTGACTCATTCTGATGTCCCACTTCTGGTTGGAGATCTCGTCTCATTGAAGCCCGTGTTGTCTACTTGGGATGTGTGTGGTGACTCGGGACGATTCCACTTTGAATTGGCCGAGGCCAGGACCGTCTTCATGATAGACAGCTGTTCTCTGAGGACTTGTGAATGCAGTTGCTCAATAGCTCAGGACTGAAATGTCCTACAGTCCACCTGAGCCTCCAATAACCAACTGGACTCCATATTAACTTTAAGACATCAATTGTTACATTGAACATCCAGCCTCCTAACACACAGTATGACTGCAGATGAATCCCTGCTATCCGTTTCACCCAAATGAGGATGAGTTCCGTGTTGAGTCTGGTTCCTCTCAAGGTTTCTTCTTATGTGCAGTGTTTTTCCTCCCACCGCCGCACTCGGCTTGCTTATCCGGGACAATCTGATCATTTTGATTCATACACATTGTTCACATTTCATTATATATATTTTTTTGATTCTGTAAAGCTGCTTCACGACACTGACCATTGTTAAAAGCGCTATACAAATAAACAAACTGCAAAGTGTTTGCAAGCACAAAATGAGGTTCTATCGCATGGGGACTAAAATATGGTAAGATACATGTACATAGCGCTCCGTGCCAAGGAGACATAGGTGGGATTTGTTTCATAGGGATACCATTTGAGACTAGCAGCATGGATTCTGAGCAGATTTTCCACCATTTTCCTCAAGTCTTCATAGACTTCTTACTGATATTTCTTTTTCTTTTTTTTTACAATTAAGTTGCCTTCTAGCAAATAGTTGAAATTGGATGCATAGAATTGGATGCAAAACTGAACGGTATCCAAGTACCTTTAATTTGTTGTGATACTATTATTAGTGGATACTTTTTACTTTTACTCCACTAAATCCACCCGCAAATATCTGTTACTTTCTACTCCACTACATTTCTGCACGTCTTTACATTACTGTACATACCCACAGTGGTGTGTAGTATTTGAAGCAGTAATATGGCATTTACAGTTAGGCATATGGCAGACGCTCTTATCCAGAACGACTTATAAAAGTGCTTTGGCGTTTCCGTCACTGGATAGATCGCAACCTGCTGGCTGTTATGTAGAATTGCATGATTTGCTTTTCCTAATCATGTGGCAAGTGTTTGAAATCAGAAATAGAGACAGTGTTGCAGGCATTGATGAAATAGCATGTTCACACTCAGGGGGCGCACACACACACACACACACACACACACACACACACACAAAAACACAAACACACAAACACACACAGTACACACACACAGAGAAACTCTTACTATAAAAAGGCTAATGTAACCTAATACAAGCTCAGTGATACTTCTGTAAATTTGAAGGCAACTACTTTTGCTCAAGTAGAATTGTTAATTTTACGTTTACTTAAGTAATATTTTATCTAGGTTTTCTCTACTTTTCAGGATTTGTATACTTTGTCCACCTCTGAATGGACGTGATAAGCTACAGCAGACAAGCTACCAAAAACAAAGAAAAGAAATTCCCTTCAGTTTAGGACTAATTAAAACAGTGGAATATAATGACTGATATTAATCTACAGTCCATCATACTACACATCCTCTATGATGAAACTACTTGCAATCTAGACGTTCCTGGAGACCTTATCATGTCAAAATCTGAGTAATTTTGTCGGCAAAAGCCAATCTGCGTTTAGCCACTCAGGCAAAAACGTCACTGCTTATACATTCTGTATTATTACAAATAATAAATAACCGCACATTGCTATACTGTATATGTAAACCAAACCTCGGTTTATTTTTATACGTTTGATGTGAAATACCCTGGCTTTGATTACGCTCCCAGCGCCGGAAACCGAATCCGGAAAAAATTTGCAAGGACACGTTCCATTAGGCTCGTCCTCGCATTACCTTCGCCAGCGTGAAATGTATGACTTCGACTCCGAGGAACTCATTTTCTTCATCAAAGTTCAGAGTTCCCGCTTCTCTGGAGTGTTTCTAGGCGACTGGATGTGGTTTTTAGGAGAGCGCTCGAGTTAAAATTGAGATTCCGTGGACATGCGGACAGAGCGGGGAAAAGGTCTGCAGTAAATGGTGCTCTGTGGTCATGCTGGGCTCGTCTCGGCCCCTCGGTGTCGCTTGGCCTCGGGTTCATTCTCTCGTCCGTGGGAGAGCCGCCGGTGCCATCAAGATAGAAGTACTCGCGTAGTTGCTGTGGTGACGGAGCTTTTATGTGCACGGACGGACACGGGTAAACGGTGTTGTCCCCTCCCCCTCTTTATCTTTTTCTCTCTTTGAAACGATCACATGATTGGACTCTTCTTCATCCACCAAGCAGTATTGGATCGGACTTTTTTATGTCCAAATGCTAGCATTTCCTCAACAGATGCAAAGACGACATCAAGAGTCTTAGAATAAACTGAAAACTGATACAGTCTCATATGGTTGTCTCATGTCTAATATTTGTTGTGGACTTTTCTGGCCACAGCCTTCAGAATCCCGAAGTGTACCTGAGCAAACAATATTTGTCACAATGAGATACAGTCACCGAATTATAATCTCGTTTAAAGAAGACAAACTGAGGGGGGGGAAAAAAAATTTCTTAGACACTTTTATAGATAAGATTTCTGGTCTGGATTGCAGGACTAAAAACAAGAAACCGTTATATTTACAAAGTTGCTTAAAAGTGTAATTTGAGATAGGAAGCTTAAGGAATAAAACCTTAGTCAGGCAAAGATGGATGTCGGAGGCTTTCACGCAATATATAGTATCGTTGTCAAACTCGGTTGACCTTTCGTTCAACCCAGACGAACGCCCAGAATGGTACAGAGACATTAAAAAAAGGCAGAAAAAAAAGCGGATGAATTGAGATAGCAGTTTCAGGAGCGATAGTAGACTAAGGCAAACCTGTGACAATCTCATCCCAGAACAGCACTAGCAGAGATCAAAAGGAGCCACTGGGTGGCAGTATGGATACATTGCAGAACGCAAAAGTCGCATTTCGATTTTCCTGGTTTCATGCTTTCCGTCTCTGTAAGTGGGTCAGCCTGGTTTCATCCTTCCCTGAATCTGTTCCTCTCTGTTCGATCTGTAATGCAGAAAAATTTAAACGCAGCCCAAGGTACAAGGTACAGGGGTCGGCTTGGGCTACAAAACACTGCAGCACTCTGCACTGCGTGTCACCCTTTTTTTTTTCCCACTCCCTCCCAGTTATACTTACAGGACCCCCTGGTGGTGGAGTTTTCAATCTCACCATGGTTATTTAGAAAAACCAAAAACTGGTGCCTCTCTCTTTCTCTTCAGGGATAAATAACCGTACAGACAGGCAGGCAGGCCAGGAAATAGAAAAAGGGAAGAAAAATAAAAAAAATTTTACATCTGGTTTGCCTGAACTTAATTAGAGTCACCGATAAGTTTCCATACGGTAGGTGTTTTCCGTCCCGTTTATTTTTTACAACATTCGATCCACTATGTTTGAGCCATTATTATAACGATTTCACTACACTCGCATGTGAAGCAAATAATTCTAATATCAAGGCACATTCTCAACCTTTAACCCTTGACTACATGACTAAAGAGTCTAGAAATGTTTAAACGACCATTTAAAAAAAAAAAATTTTTATTGCTAATAAAAATACAAGACAGTGATTATTTGACCCTGAGATTATGATTTTCTAGTAACTGATACGAGGGCTTTAGGTCTGATGGGGAAAAAAGCACAGCTATACACTCTTTAGAAAAGAAAAGAAAAGAAAAAAAAGGCCACAAATAGAACAAATAACCTGGTATAGTACTTCCTACCCCCTATTTGTGCATAAAGGAAGGCTGAAACTGCTGGAAGGAAATGAAAGCATTTCTCAGTGAAGCTATTTCTAAGGATTAAAACAGTGTATACAGTAAGTCAGGCTTAGCAAATGCACCTTTGGAGATCTATTATCCCACAATTATTAGCTCAAGCACCACATAACAGAGGTTTTTAGGATTCGCAGAATTACACTAAACTGCTAGAGGACAAAACCTAAAGAATTCGTTTAGGCATGAAATAGTCACAGCTTTGACATTGTAGTTATTTATCTGCCTCACCTCGTGCGTGTAAATAAGTGTGTGAAGCGATAGCGTTCGCGTACCGATCCGACAGCTTCTTCGCGAAGCCGAAGTCGGTGAGGCGGATGTGGCCTTCTCTGTCCAGCAGGATGTTCTCAGGCTTCAGGTCCCTGTAGACGATCTCTTTGGCGTGCAGGTACTCGATGGCGCACACTATCTCTGCTGAATAGAAGAGTCCGGTGTTGTTGCTGAAGCGGCCGCGGTTGCGCAGGTAGCTGAACAGTTCGCCGCCCGGCACGTAGTCCAGCAGCATGTACAGGAGGCGCTCGTCGTGGTGCGTCCAAAACCTGAACGTGGTTTGTGAGAAGAGACACAAATGCACTTCAATTAGAAACACACTTCAAGTAAACCACACAGGGTCATACCTCCTATATGCTTTTATTCCCCTAGATCACTGGTTGAGGCATTGGTACGGCGGACGAGAAGTCCGAAAAACAAAATAACAAAACAGAAAACTAAATAAGTTCAAAAACAAATTAACAAACTGAAACCAAAATAAATTGAAAAACTAAATAAACTGAAGTTCAAAAACAAATTAACAAACTGAAAACAAAATAGCAAACTGAAAACAAAATAAATTCAAAAACAAAATAACAAAACCAAAACCAAAATAAATCACAAAAACACAACAAACGCGTAAGAACACAGCAATCAGAATTCTTACCGCTGATCTTGAGTGGCAGATGTCTCGTCCAACCAGAGGTAAGAATTTCATTTGCAAACCGTGACAACCTTTTTTCAGTTCGTTAATTCTTACCGCTGATTGGTCAAGACATCTGTCACTCAAAATATACATGAAGTATTGCAGCCTCAGAAATTTAAATGCCGCGAGGCTGCAGAACTTCTTGTATGTCTTGAGAGACAGATGTATCTTCCAATCAGAGGTAAGAATTTCTTTCGCAAACTTTACCTACCTTTTCCGGTTTGACTAAACGGTCATTGTGTTTTCTCATTTGGTATGTTGCTTTTGTATTTGTTATTTTGTTTTTTTTCTTTTTTTTTTAGTTTTGTTATTTTGTTTCGCACTTCTCAGCCACCGTACATTGAACTACTGTTTGTAGGGTCCCAGGTTGAAACCCCAGCACCACCAAGTTGCCACTGCTGGACCCTTGCCTTACCACTCAATTCCTCAAATGTACAGTATAATGAGATAAAAAAAGGAAAGTAGCTCTGGATAAGGGTGTCTACCAAATGCCGTAAATGTAAATTAATACAAATTTAGAATTTTAAAATCCAAATCTCACTCACAGCCTGATGAGGAAGGGATGGTTGACCTCCGTCAGAACCTCCTTCTCGTTATGGACGTGCTGCTCCTGTTTTAACCGGATGACGTCTGGTATCTTCATGGCTTTGAGGGCGAAGAAACCCCTTGTTATCTTGTCCTTGACCAGGAAAACCCTGCCGAACGTCCCCGTGCCTGTCGAAGAGACGCAGTGGGTGAGTGCTGCCATTAGAAGATTAGTTCAAGAACCCATGCGCATCCTATCGTTTTCTGACTCGACTCTCTCTCATCATGTCATGTGGTATTTAAAAAAAAGAAAGAGAGGAAAAAAAAAAAAACAGATGTTCCAGGTCACCATGCATTAAAGAGAAAAAAGCTTTATCATGCACTTAACCACAATTCAAATGTCTTCCAGGGATACTTTAAAACGCGTCAGACAGCGAGATGTCACTGAGCCACTGGGTTCGTTTTAATCACAGATTAAAAAAAAAAAAAAAAAATTCACTTCTTTTGAAGAATTTGTTGTCTACATAAATGTGTTTAATGTTTTGTTTATTGTATAGATTTAATTCTTCATTTTGCAGTGTTCTCGTTATTATATTGTCTTTCACTGAGTAGCACTTCATTTCTGAGGGAACTATATTTCATCCCTTCATGATATATGAATGATGAAAGTGAAATGAACATCATATGTACTTTGTACGAGCGATAGTCTACGTGTAAAGAGAGAGTGTGTTTGAGGAATGAGTGTATGGAGAGCGGAGCGGAGCTTTCGGCGGCTCCCACACTAGGGAACTGGGTGCCTTGTTGAGTAATTGATCTAACATTACACACATGATCAAGGGCAACAGTGAGGTCGACCCGACCCTCCTAAAATATCACACACTAAGCAAAGCTCTAAGGAGTTCTATAGACACACTGTACTTCCTCTATTTCCAGTAAAGATATTAGTTAACCTTTTGTTAATAAGTGATAATTGGTGTGATTGATCAACTGAATACAATAGGCTTATTTTTATTGCTTGAGGTTCACCTTCAGGAGGTCTTAAAAACTGTTGTTCCTCTGGTCCTGGGTTCGTTGCCTAATCTGGAGCTATCGCACTGTCAAGGAGTCGGGACTCAGTCAGCCAAACCGGTTTGATTCCTGAACCAAACAGCTGCTCGTAGATCAAAACCCTGGTGACGTCTGAGCCTCGAGAAAGACACCTGAGGAATTCTGGTATCATAACAACTAGAATTGTGTTTTGGACCGACATTGCACTTAACTCCCCATTCAGAAATGTGATATATGGACTTATATTCATGTTCAAAAGTTAATACTCCCCCTTAATTTTTTTTTTTTCGGTGTAAAAACATAATAAATAATCATCTAATCGTAGCGGGTATCAAATACACCCTTATTGCTTCGACAGGATTTAATAGGGTATGGTTACAATCATCAGCCCTTGATTAACTGATCCTCAGCAGGTTTTGGCAGTTTGCTTTTGTGTGTTAACACAACGCCAAGAAGGGAAAGACATAAGCGATAGTCTTAGAGAAGCAATGGTTGCTGCACATCAATCTGGAAACCATTTCCAAACAATTTTGAGTTCACTGTTCTACAGAGAGAAAGTGAAAAGCATTCAGGACAGTTGCCAGTCTTCATAGGAGTGGACGCTCCAGCATATTTATCCCCTACAGCCCCTACAGAACTCACTGAGCATGTCTTGTGCAAACCTAGCAAACATTTGGATGTTTGATGACCGTTGAAATGACGTCCCACCGACACGTCCTGTCACGGTTGAAAAAATTGCTCCAAAATGAAAGTTGAACGGACCTGTTTGACGTTATCTGATTCACAACAGCTGGTCACTAACCGTCCAAATGTTTGCTT
>JAOVVB010000028.1:11511244-11527165 GCA_028570985.1 Heterobranchus longifilis | reverse complement strand
AGCCCCAAAACATCACTGCTCTAGAGGAGATCTGCATGGAGGAATGGGCCAAAATACCAGCAACAGTGTGTGAAAACTTACAGAAAACGCTTGACCTCCGTCATTGCCAACAAAGGGTTTCTAACAAATTATTGAGATGAAATTTTGTTATTGACCAAATACTTATTTTCCACCATAAGTGGCAAATAAATTCTTTAAAAATCCTACAGTGTGATTTTCTGTATTTTTTTTTCTTATTTTGTCTCTCATAGTTGGGGTATACCTATGATGAAAATTACAGGCCTCTCTCTTTTTAAGTGGGAGAACTTGTACAATTGGGGGCCGACTAAATACTTTTTTGCCCCACTGTATATACAGTATTTTTTATTTTGTTACAATTTTAAACAAACTCAAAGATTCGCTCCTACCACAGTAAAAAGTCCAGCTAGATAAATGTTGAAAAAATTAATATTGCATTCTTACAGTGGTATTTGTTGAGACAACAGGTAAGACAACTTTGAAGATACATGCTGACTGAACTAAAAAAAGAAAAAAAAAAAGAAACTGGTGTGTTTCCACTTATCGTTATACTGAGGTAACCTGACATTTCTGAGGTGAGCTTAGCTAACGTTAGCCTTCATGTTATCGCACTGTACAGGAGCTAGGGAGCTAAACTTTCATAACTTTGCCTTGAGTTTTACCCAGTAATAGCGTCCTGCTCCATCCCAGCACACATGACATGACCGTGCAAACACTCAAAGAATGTTTGAGAAAAACCCAGAAAGGTTTAACAGTTAAGGAGTAGTGGCCTTCAGTAAGTTAAGGGATATAAAAACTGCCAGTTACCTGCAGTTAGTTACTTCCGAGAATGAAAGTAAAACCCCTGAAAATATCAAACGCATATGATACAATGCATGACTTTAACCCATCATTAGAATTCCAGAAACAGTATTTTACACAATTTGGTGGTATATATAGCCTTATTCATATCTTTATTCCATATCTTTGTTTTTATCATAACTAGACTTTATGTGAAATTTATTTCCTTGTTTATCTTTACAAGGCTTCTCTTGTTCTCTTTAATCAAAGCTCTGTTGTGGAGGATTGGGACAGAGGGGTTGACAGCTGGCCTTTTGGAGCTACTGGGTTTCAAAAACTCATCTTTACAAGCAATACACCATTTCTCGATCACAAAGAAGACACTCAAACACATCTGCCAACTGACCCCATGGAGTTTGCAATTCAATCAGTCATTTCACCTGTTGGCAACTGGCGGCAATCTGGCATGGCCTTATTTGTTTCATTGTCTGTCATTAATAATACACAGACAGTGCAACATAATCTGATGGTTTAGTGATCTGCACAATGGCTCCAGGTTTATACTCCAGTTAATGTGAATTACAGCCCAAACTAATTGTGTAGAAGAGAGGAGTACCTTCCTCTTCATTTATTTGTTCAGTCACTTACCATGACGGATCACACCCATGTGAGCCCTGGGGGTGTTAATCTAAAAATATCATGCCATATAGGCAGGTGGTGAACTAATGACATTTATCATCAAATTATCATACAACTTTAATCTAATACCGGAGATTTCCAAACTACAAAAGAAAGGATAATTATTATTTTTTTAAATCAAGAAAGATCATGGAATTAGAAGATGTGTCCAAACTTTAGACAGGTAGTGTACATAAAACAGAAACAAAAACAAGTTCCCTAATCATTACTAGATCACATTTCCATACTTGTGTCTGTTAGTAATGGTGTTGGAACATGTCAGAAAGTCATAGGATCTGCGTATAAGTAACAGAATGGCATTTCTTTATGATCTATACAAGCACATACTCGTCACACTATAGTGTCATATACACCTTATTACACAACTATCACAAGTGCCGTGTGATAATTACTAGGTCATAAGGCAAAAGCATAAACTGTGAACTAGATAACGTGCTTAAAAGCATTAGAAGAGTTGCTTCTTTGACATTGATTTAAACATCATCTATATGTATTGCTCCCAGTTTTACACTCGATAGTTGAAAAGATCTTTATGGGATGTCTTTACAAACCGATTTCTACAAAATATTTATACCACACTTTAATTTACCAGTCTTTAAATATTTAAATATTAAACATGACTGATTTGGACAGGACTAAAAATCACAGATACACGCTTTAACAAGTCATTAACCAAGATTCCTATAAAAAAAAGTAGTCCAGTCTAAAAAGTGCATTAGAAAGATATTTTTAAGAATGCCATCTCAGTGTGAAATTCTCTCCAGACATTTCTGATTTTCAAAATATCAGTATTAGATTAGATTGAACTTTGTCATTGTGTAAAGTATATATGAAGAGCCAATGAATCAGTTGTTCCACAACAATATTAAAATGTTTGTACGAAAGAAAAGAAAGCAACGCAATACAAGCGACCACTTTTACTGTAGTTTTTTTTCTTCTTCTTTTTTTTTTGAAGAGATTCTTGCTCTACAGCATTTATTCGAATGAGTACTTAGCAAAAGTCTTATTTGAAAAACTTTTGCTAAGTATTGTATACGGTACAAAATCCCACAGGTTTCCAAGAGCTTTAAAGAATCGGGTTAAAACATGGTAAAGGCAGGATGGGCACGACATTTACTGGCCTGGTAGCTCGAGTTTGTTTCCACGCAGCTCAGCTAAAATGGCTGTTTAGCTTCAACTATGAACTATACTTCAGGTCTTGCCCTTCAGCAATCGACTTATAGAAATTTTGACATTTATATCATTATATATCAGACATTTTATCCAATTTCTCAGTAGTTATTTCCCAGTAACCACCGCTAACAACACTGGGAAGACAAATGATAACACATGCTTCCTTCAAGATGCATGAAACTAGCCACTAAAACTTTGTGTGCTGCTCAGGCTTGATACTGTAGCAGTACTTGCTATAGTATGAACTAATCACTTAGCACTGCTTCGATGGTTGTGAACAATGAACGCTTCATAATTATCTCTGCAACACATAATATAGCACTGTCAGCATGTGAGCTATTTGAAAGCATTATTTTTCCAGATTTAATCATGAAATTATTAAACAATAATAAACAACTGACACGCTTGGAAAAATAAAGACAACTTCTATTTAAATTTATTAATTACTAATCAAAACTGGTGATTGTATCACAGAAAGTGAGAGAGGAGGAGCTTTAGGACAATGTGAGCGTTTTAGTAAAATGCAAAAACCTAATGTCATTTAACCTAATACATCATCAAAATATCATCATAAAATCCTGGTTTTGGATCGTATCCAGAGCATTGCATCCTTTGTGTGCATCCCTGCTGTCACACATAATTGCCATGTGCCAACTTGTGCCCATTATGGAAAAAGACAGGTGCTGGTTTTGCATTTGTTGGAGAAACCACAGCTTAGACTAAACCATAACCTACTAATGACAACTGATACAGGAACGACCTGACCTAGCAATGTGGGCTTGGACTGACAATCTCCCTCAATGCAAGTCACCTGCCATTTTCAATTCCTGTATATGCAATTCCTCAAAGTATTAAATTGGCAAAAACATTTCACCTCCAAATGACTGCAAAGTTTCAGAAGAAAATCTAGTCTAGCATAAAAACAAAATACATCACAAAATATAATCAATAAATCATATCACGTTGTATTGGTGTACCTTCCACCTATCTGATGCAAAAAAAAAAAAAAAAAAAATTCAACAAACACACGGCTGAGTGATTTTTTTAGCAGACTTTCAGACTAAATGCTGTGGGTTACGGCAGGTCATCTGTAGTTGTATGTTTGGGTTCGGTAAACTCAAGAGCACTCATTTTCAAAAGATAAAACAGGGATGTAAACATCTGGACAGCATAGTCTGCTTTGGAAATAATGTTTTCAGAACTTAGACGAGAAACGAGACAGCAGTCCATAAGTCCCCAAGCCTTTTCATCATGTCACTTCCTTTCAATCAACGTCAGGCCGTTGCCTGGAGGATAAACACTTTTTACACTAACAAATTCAATGTAAATGACCTGCTGTGTTTCAAATAATAGATGGTAAAAGGCAGTTGGTCAAACTCCGCAGCAACATGTGACTGCTTAGATTTTTCAAGAGTGCAAATTTTGTCAGTTATGAGGGAAATAAATAAATAAATAAATAAATAGATAAATAGATAACTGAATGATTTGATTAAGTGGTTCGTGTAATGTAACCACCATGAATGGGTTTATTTCTCAACAACAGCACATCCCAATGTATTCCTCTTTCACCACAGTGGTGTGGCAACAATTGAAACTGTATTTATTAAAACAACAGCTTGTACATTTTACCAAATTATAGATAATTAGCTTTTAATAATTTAATAAGACACAAAAAAATGGAGCCCATAATGTTACCAAAAAAATAGACTGCTTCATCCTGAAAATGCTGGAAATCTTAACAGCTGTACAACTGGCTGTTAAAAAACACTGACATGGGAAGGTCCTTTCATAAAATGTTACATAAAGACATTTCTGCTTACATAAAACTTCACCATAACATATTGCAATATTAAACTTAAATTAAATAAATGGTAAATTAAAATGTACCATTTTGTATTCAACTGTACAAACAAATGATCTCATTAAGGTGATTTTTGCAAATATGTATAATTTCAAAATTATTAAAATAAATAAAATATACACACATATATCACACACACGCACACACACACACACACACAGTGAAACCTCGGATTACGAGTAACGCGGTTTACGAGTGTTCCGCAAGACGAGCAAAGGTTTTTAATTAATTTTGACTTGGAAAACGAGCATTGTCTTGGTTTACGAGCACTGAGTATCATGTATAACGCATGCGCTTCTTGATCACGTGATCACAACTGAGCCAACGGTTTTTCTCCCTCTTGCGCTGCGGGTAATCATCTCCCCTGCTGGGTATTAGTGCTCGTCTCTTACTGGTATAATCAAAATTCCTGTGTGTGTGTGTGTTTTTCTTTCTCTTGCGCTGCAGTGTGTGTGTGTTGTGTGCGCGCGCGTAATTTGACACCGTGCCGGTTCACACGCAAACACACACACACACTCTCTCTAACTGTCTCTCTCTCTATCGCCTTTACTGTGTGTCAGTGTTTGAGTGTGTGTGTGTGTGTTTTTCTTTCTCTTGCGCTGCAAAGTTTATGTGTTATGTGTGTGCGCGCATAATTTGGCACCGTGCCGGTTCACACACAAACATACACACACACACGCTCTCTTTCTCTCTCGCCTTTACTGTGTGTATGTGTGTTTTTTTTCTTGCGCTGCAGAGTGTGTGTGTTATGTGTGCGTGCGCGGAATTTGACACCGTGCCGGTTCACGCTCTCTCCCTCTCTCGCCTTTAATGTGTTTGTGTGTGTGTGTGTGTGAAACAGAGAGGGGGTGCTTCACTCACACACAACCGGCACGGTGTCAAATTACGCTCGCGCACACACATAACACATACAGAGCAGCGCAGGAGAGAGAAAAACACACACACACACACACACAGCGCCTGTGCGCATAATTGGAAACACTTATCTGTCGGGATTTATTTTTACTTTTTTTTAAGGTAACGTGCAGATGAATTTGTTTTATTTTATGTATTTATTTTTTTGGGCTGTGGAACGAATAATTTTAATTTCCATTATTTCTTATGGGTAAATGTGCTTTGGTTTACGAGTGTTTTGGAATTCGAGCCTGCTTCCGGGACGAATTATGCTCGTAATCCGAGGTTCCACTGTATATGGAACAGTAAAGACCGTATCAAGCACGATATCTTAAATGACAAGATGCCACATATGGAGTTTAAGTTGATGAGGTTGGCTGTCAGCGACACCAATGGTGCTGCTCTTTGATAAAATGATATGACCGTCAAAAAAGCCCTGACACATTTCCATTCCAGATCAGCATAATGTATTGATAGTCACATAAATTTCACCCTTTTCTAAAGGAATAAACTCCAACCACATACAATATTCTTGATAAAGAGATGCCTGAATAAGGGAGTAGTCTAAGATGCACAGCCAAAATTTTAGACATTGATTTGCTAAACTAAGTGCGCTGGTTTAACAAGTTAGCAAATATTTCATTGTATTGGATGTTAGTGACACCATGGCGGCCTTGGTAACTCAATATGATTTGAAATTACCCAAGCTAACAGTTAGTTTTCTTTCTATGGAGGAACTGTCAATAATCAATAAACCACCAAGGTGAACTTTCAATATTTGTATTAAGTATTAGGGCAGAAAATTCATAGTGAGACTCAGAAACTTGTCTGCATCTTGAAGATAATTTCCTTAAGGGACAGAAAAAAATCAAGTCAGCACCTGGCAGAGTTCTCCTGCACCAAAGCCAGCTTTAACAGAGAGATGATATATATATATATATATATATAACCTGTAGAGGCCTTGTTGCTGCAGAGAAAATAAAATCTTGTATAGGAGGAAAGCTGAAGAGATTTTAGTAAGAATGGTAGTAAGGCTATAAAGCAGGGCACATCATCCAAAGGCAGAAAATAGTTTAGTAATGGAAGTCAAAATCTGAGGTCTTTCTTAGCACAAAACTGTTACGTAATTCTGTACAATAGTAATCATAACTGGATAAAAAAAAAAAAAACATAATGAAAATATAAAAATTTAGCATTGTAATTCATAGGGATGGGAATCACAAGGGATGACTCGATATGGTATTATCACGATACCTTGGTGGTGATTTGATTCATCTTGTGATTCTGTAAGTATCATGACTTCATAAATATATTGATTTGATATTACATTTTTTCAGATTTTTGTGACAATTCTACACAAATAGAGTAAATAATTTGCTCATACAACATATGCCAATGTGTGATTAGTTTAGAGTGCACCATCTGTGGGATTATAGACTAACTGAACTGCAACATTTTATGACCTCAAATACACTCATTCTCACTCACTTACTCATTGTCTATACCGCTTTATCCTGTCGTGGGGGACCTGGATGGGTGCCAACCCACTGCAGGGCACACACACATACACACACTATGGGCAATTTGGGAACGCCTATTATCCTAACCTGCATGTCTTTGGACTGTGAGAGAACACCAGAGTACGAGGAGGAAACCCACCAAACACAGGGAGAACATACAAACTCTGTGCACGCAGACCCCGAGGCGGGAATCGAACCCGGACCTTGGAGGTGCAAGACAACAGTGTTAACTCCTATGTCACCGTGCCAGTGACAAATATTACAGTGTTATTATTTTAAAAAATACCTTGAATTGCTATACAAAATAATTGCAATATGTATCTGAATAAATATTTTCTCCATCACTAGTAATATAAAAGAAGGCATACTTCTGTCTTGTTCCAGTCAACCAGACCCATCTACCCCAAATACCCATGATGCATTTCCTTTTTATATAGACCTCATTAGTGTCTGATTATGCTCTGATTGGATACTACCTACGGTAAAACCAGAACAATGATGTTGAATAGCAATCACATTTACAGCACATGCTTTTCTTCTGAACAAATCCTTTAGTCATGTTAATATGCGGATGACGAAACTGTCCTTGTCCATGCAAAGATTTTGTAATTTCTCAGGACTGATAAATTTCTAAACGCGGGTACTGTAACATAATAACTGACTGTACCTTCGAAGACAAATACAGCTTGTAATATCTTCTAACATACCATGGTTATTGGAGTGTCACAGTCATTTTTTGTGACGAATAATAATAAGAAAAGGTACGAATGTTAAAAATGACACAATGTGCTACTGAATGGATCTTCATGTAAAGAAAAGAGGTCTTGTGGCTTCATATTGTTAGTATTAATCATCATGGATGTTGTTTTCACAAAAATGGTAGCCACCTAATGCAATATGATTTTTTAAATTGGAATACTCACCACCAAAAAGAACAAAACAATATTTGTTGTGTCCCTGGCCTTTTGTTCCACACCTGTATTCTCAGATGCACTATGAATCTTCCTTCGTATTCATACCTGTATCCATTAAGAAAACATTATCTGTTCATTCTGAATGATGTATTCATATTGGATGTATCCCTCGTACACTTGTATTGGTATAAAAGCTAAAATGATTGCCAGAGGCAATCTGGCACATCGCTGCCAAAGAGTACACAAGAGCTAATGGACACCTGGATCACTTTTTTCTGGTTTGTCATGATGACCGAATACTTCCGTGCACTTAGGGTTGAAAGCTAAATGGTTAGATCGACTGAGATTATTTTTGGGAGGACGTCGTGCTACGAGGGTTTGAGTGCCACAGTAATGCAGTGAAATACACACCTCCATACCTACTTTCCACTAGATCACAGCCTTTATCTATTGCTAGAGTAGATGGATTTTTTTTTTTTTTTTGAAAAAGTGTATCTCTAGCCTTTTCCTTCTTATTTAAGAAGCAAACCGTCCATGTGTCTTTTTCTTTTGGTTTTGGTTCTGTTTCTTCTGATTGTCTGGCACATGCATATGCACTCACACATTGCTTTTATCACATTTTCACCAAGTCAATTTACTTCCCCGTATTCCAGATCAGCCTCTTCCTCTTCGATCTTGCTCAAAGCAGATTAATTCAGGTGCTGGATGTGTGGAAGTATGAGAATGTGGGCAGTAAAGTGGTGACTATGCACAATTACATCGTCCACAGGATCATAGAAATCCCCCTGGTGATGAGGAAATTCGAGATATTGGGAACATCACTCACTGCGGAAGCAAAGGAAACATTTGCAAGGGGAGCCAGACGGGGGCGCTGTGGCTCTGCTGTGACCAAAGTGGCACTCTCCTTCCATCCACCATCGTTCCTTCTTTGGTTTGTCTCCGCAGTGATTGCTTATATTAAACAGGGGTAGGAAAGGAGGGAGGCAGAGTGTGTGTGAGAGAGAGAGAGAGCGAGAGAGAGCGAGAGAGAGAGAGCAAAAGAAAAGGAGTTGAAGAGAGGTCCATTTTTACCTCTTGGTACTTTAGAGAAAGGAGAAAGAGGAGGAGAATCGAGGGAGCGAGAAAGAAGGAGGACAGCAAATAGAGTAACAGCGTGAAGTTATTAGTGGTTACAGAGCATAAGGCTGGGAGTATATATTGGTATATCATGATATGGAAATGTGAAATAGTTATAACAGTGGTTAATCAACTAGCACAGGCTTCAGCAGTTCCACTTTTTAAAACATGACAAGGCTTCTTTTGTATATCTTTTTTTCATTCTTTTTTTTTCTTTTGATTATGCATTTTTACCATGACATGTTTTAACAAGTTGAAAAATGACTGGACAGATGAGTACAGTACAGTATGCATTTATTCTCCACATCAGAATAAATGTAGCTTAATCATGACTGAATTTCATATCACAGACTTCTTTTCTAACACTTAACCATTTCTTCACAGTGGCATTTTTGATGTATTCCACAGGCATAGTCCTTAATACCTCTAAAGGTGTGCTGTGGTGTCTGGCACCAAAGCGTTAGCAGACTTTGAGTTGTGAGGTGGGGCCTCCCAAGGAGCGAGCTTGTTTGTCTAGCACATCCCATGGATGCCTGATCAGATTGCGATCTGGGAAATTTGGAGGAGAGATCAACAACCTTGAACTGTTTGCTTTTCAAAGTCCAAACACAGTAGGCTGTAATGTACGGAGTGCTTGGATACCTTCCTATTATAGCCTGTATTTTACTTTTTTTTTTTAGCAGTTGGTGCTACTTGTACATCGGCTTTTCTTTGGCATTACGGTAACTTTTGGCCTCCACAGGCATATACAGTATATATATATATATAGGCATATACAACATTAAGAATAATGAATAATTTTTTTTTTTAATTAAGCAAAGTAAACATTATTGGAATAAGAACCATCTGATACATTATTAAAACCAGCAAAAAAGCAAAAGTTAGAGGTTAGAGAAAAAATATAAATTACCATGATCAGGCATCACTTAAACACTTGGTGAAGTTGCATGATAAAAAAAAAATCAACAATAAAAACCAGATCTATATTTAATAGTGAAAATAAAATAATTTCAGGACAAGAACTTAAAGGATTCCGACTAAACAAATATTCTCTTAATAGGAAAATCACTTGTCAGTGAGATGAATCAGAAAAAAAAGACTTCAGTTTGTTAGCGAGCATGAAGTTTGCATAAAGTTAAATTAAAAAGTTATTATTTAATTTTTACATTTGTGTAGCAAATGTGAATGTGGAATGTGGAACAAGTGAATGTTGGTTTTCTCGATATTACACATAGTCTTGTGCTTGAAACATAAGTACATGTAGGGACAGGACTTAAGTGATTAAAGCTTTCATAGGTGAAAAAAATCTCCAGCTACTCAATTAGTTGTTCTGTTTTTATCTACTAATTTCCTTATTTCTGTACGTTAAATGTTATATTATTAAGCTAAAAGAAAAAGATTGGCAGATATTCAACCTCTTTGTGTGGGTGTATGGGAGAGGGGGGGGGGGGGGGTTCTGAGAGTCCATAGAGGCGACCGGTGTCGGGATTGGCAATGATGGATTGGATTAACTTTATGCTCTAAGGCAAACGTCCACCGTTTCCTCAACATGACCTTGTCAATTCAGTGCCACAATCTCCGAGGACTCCCTGTCTCTTTAGGCCAGCTCAAACTGAACGCCTAGCGCACTTAAAACTCTGCCTAGGACTTTCACAACAACACCGTCACTGCTGAATAAAAACTCATGTTTGTGTCACGGTCGACCGATTTAGACACTAGTTTTGTACACAGGTGCTACTCTTGGTTTTATTTTTACTCTAGATTGGCAAGGTGTTTTTCTTTTACTATTTTCATACAAACTCAAGGGTGTGTTGATTATTTTAGTGCCATCTGGATGGACAGCTCTGTAATTTTATAGGCAGATGTTGGAAGAAATTTTATAACCACTGCTATGTGTTTAGTCATCATTGTACATGCAGACACAGATTTCGTCCAATCTTATAATTGATGATTTGATGCTGAAGTTTCATTTCAGCTAAAGCTTTGAGGGGAAATGGGTAGGAAGGAAGAAGAAACATAAATGGTATCTTTACAGAAATGTATTCTGTTAAAGACACTACAAGGGCAAACTTATTTGACCAAACCTGTATTGTGTATCCAAAAACATACATTTCAATATGGAATCGGTTCCCGTTTTGCAGCAATAACATCTTCCATTCTCCTAGGAAGTCTGTCCACAAGATTTTGGAGTGTTTCTGTGGGAATTTGTGCCCATCCATTCTGTAAAGCATTTATGAGGTCAGGCACTGATGTTGGACAAGAAGCAATGAAAATATTATTGGAATTGGCTAATACATTATTAAAACTTGGAATGATAGTGCTGAGTTCAGACTCTGACCTCAGCACAAAGGTGCTCGATGGGCTAAATTCTTCAACACTGAACTCATCAAACCATGTCTTAATGGGCCTTGCTTTGTGCACTGGGGCACAGTCATGTTGGAATAGTAAAGGACCTTCCCCAAACTGTTGCCACGAATTTGGAAGCATAGCATTGTCCAAGATGCCTTGGTATGCTAAAGCATTAAGCTTGCCCTTCACTGGTAATAAGGGGCCTGATTGAAACACCTGAATTCAATAATTAACAGATTTTTGCTGTATTTTTGTCCACATACAGTAGTGTAGGGTACATACATTGCAGATTTTAGAGAAGGTTGAATGTAGTCAAATAAAAGTAAGTAAATGTTACCTACAGTTTCGGGTAATGCTAACTATCTTAGCTTGGATTAGCCAATATAACATAATGAGAGAAGCTTTTATTCGTCAGCCATAACATTACAATGGAAAACATAAAGTACAAAATTGTGCATGTTTCCCTTTTGCTGTTGCGACAACTCTAGCGGTGTGCTGTGGTGCTTGCCATCAGGAGATGCGATTCAGTTTTGTGGGTTGCAGGGTGGGGCCTCCATGAATATGGCTTATTTGTTCAGCAGTCTTGGTTTCTTTGCCTGCTGGGCCTGTGAGTGGCAGGCTATAGTGCATTGATGCCTTTCTATCACGGCCACCATTGACTTTTTTCTGTATCTCTTTTTTTCTGTTTCTTTTTTGTTGCATTGGCTTTTTTGTGGATTCGGACTGGACGGGCTGGCCTTTGCTCCCCACAGATATAAATGAGAAATGTCACCAGTTTACTGGTTTATAATTGATAATCAATGTTAAACTTTTAATTTTGGCTAATCAGTGTATATGTTACAGTTTTTTCCCCACATATCCTAGATTGGTAGGAAGCTCAGGTCTCAGAGCCATGACACCACACCCCTGGAGCAAGGAGGGCCCAACAGTGACAGGTTGGCAGTGCCTTGAACCCACCATGTTGATCAGTAACCGAGAGCAAAGAAACACACCATTACACCACCAGGATCAACTAATTCTACAAATGCAGGTTGGGTCCATTGATTTTTGAAGAGAAATCAAGATTTATCAGGTCACTGCTTAGATTCCTGCTCCTGGCTTACAGCAATAAAGCCAGTGTCTGCATCTCAGAACATATGAAGTCTTATGCTTTATATGTTCTGACATGTTTTTCCTTCTCACCACAGGTATAACGAGTGATTATTTGAGTTCCTGTTGTCTCACAACAGTCTGTTCATTCTCCACTTTCAACATCAACAAGTCCAGTTTCTGTTCACAAATCTGGGTGGATTTAGTTTACCATACAATTTTGTGTACTGTAAGCTCCCATGACTGCTGTGCGTGAAAATCCCAGGAGATTAACAGTTACAGAAATACTCAAACCAGCCTGTCTGGTATCAACAACCACACTCAGAGTCATTGAGTTCATGTATTTTCCCTGGATACTCTTTACGACCCTACTTCAAGAGCCACAACTATATGCTATAGTTACATCTCTGACTCGCTATGTTTTAGTCTAATTAATGCAGGCTCTGCGGCGAAGGTGTTTCTTCAGGATATCGGAAAAAAAAGCTTTGATCTTATGGGAAATATTATGCAAAAAAAATAATTCTCTTTGAAGACACACAAATAGAGCTTATTAAACAATTATCATCACTATTTTGGTTAGAATCTCTGCGAGGATACTACAGAGAGAGATTTGAGTAAAAGCGTACTATCTGCAAATGAGAAAAGCTCTGTTGTAGCCTGAATGCATTCTCTTTTTCTCTCTTGCATGCACACACCGAAAAACAGAGGCAGTCATATTGATGAGATGTATTAGAGAGTCTGTTCCCCGAGGAGGCCCAGTGGAGTTTGCTTAGATCTTGTTTTAAGACAAACTGGCCCAAACAGATCTAAGCATTCTCTTTGATCCATCTTAAGTACAACATGGTCCTGAAATCATGATGGAGAAACTTGGAAACATGGAGGCATGGGCTGTGAGATTACAGAATGATGTTGAGGCCTGGATTAGATTATGCCTATCTGGTAAAGGTGTAATTTGTAAAAAACAAAAAACAAAACAAAAAACAGATTATATGGTTGAGGGGCTGTATAAACTTTGATTGGGATGACTTGCCTCTAAGCGAAATCTGTTTGATGTACAGTTTATTGACCCAGTGCTAGTCACTGATAAACATATTGTGACATGATAGATTCAGTATGGGCTGAGATCTGTTCTTCTCTTCTTTTGGAATAGCTTGCAAAATACTTTCATTTTGATAGATGGATGAGTGGATGATGGAAATAAAGAAAAAAAGAAATTGGAAGGAAACTGCGACAAGGAAACTCCAACATGACAGAAAATTAGAACAGAAAGCTGCTGTGAAATTCTGTGTGAAACTGGGAAAATCTGCAGCAGAGACGTTTGGCATGAATTGGCAAGTTTAAAGCAATGTTGCAAGGTTGAGAGGACGGTTGATAGAGTCATTCGAGGAATTTTGAAAGGCATGCACGCTTCAAGAGGCATGTGCTCTTCACTGGAAGACGACGAGAGATTAGGAAGACCTTCAACGAGCTCAATCTCTGAAAATGATGTAACCATTCGACAACCCACGATCGTGAGACAACACTCCACAACGTTGCCGCCATCGTCAGTGTGTCATACGGAACAGTCCAGGCAATCCTCACATGTGATTTGAACATCAAGTCTACCAAGAACTCCGTCAGCGTGCTGTGTATAATCCCTTCTTCATGACGAGGATCATGACCTGTAACGAAACTTGGGTGTATGGGTATGACACTGAGACGGGAACCAACGGTCTTCACAGTGGAGGAGCCCATCATCTCCTATGGTCTTATGAGCCCATCATCTCCTATCACCATCATATAGATGGATGGATGGATGATGGATGGATGGATGGATAAGAGAAATTAAAAAGAAAGAAAGTGCATGAAAGAGAAAGAGAGGAAAGATGAACAATGGAATGGAATGAGAAATAAAAGAAAGGAAGTATGAAAGAATGAATAAATAAAAGAATGGACAAAGAACAATGTGGTGAGCTGATAAATGAGTAGATAGATAGATTGATAGATAGATGAGAAACAAAAAGAAAGAAAGAAAAGGAAAAAAAGAAAAGGGATGAAAGGATTAAACAAACAAACAAATTGGTTCTCCACTTCTTTTGGAATAAAACCCACACTGTTTACACATTACAAGCCATTAGTGTCCCGCAGAGGACATCCCACTCTCCTGTACCTCCTGAAGAATACAAAGAGAGAGAGAGAGAGAGAGAGAGAGAGAGAGAGAGAGAGATGCATATTGACTCTTAAATCATGTCATCTATTGTAAGAGTAGGAAAAGGAGAATAATGGGCTTGCTTTATAACCCAGTCTCTTCACTTCGTAAATATTAAGCACCTGTAACCTTGGAGTGACCTTCTGGGCTCATAGTTACTCCTAGTGTTTTTTTTCCCCCCAGGGGGTAGCTTATCTTTTGAGGGATTTTTTGTTATGAAATAGCAAATACTGTAGATGTGTACCTGTGGCTTACTGTTTATGTTCTTTGGATAAGTTTATCCTTCTGACAGGACAATAATGACACACCTGCTCTTATTAGCTTGTGACCTGATTCCTCCCGTTGCAGCTTTATAATAGGCTACAGCTTTCATTTGAATGTGTGACGTCTTTCTCATAGAAAAAGAAAAAAAGCATCAGTGTTTAATCACAGCCTGAGTAAAAAAAAAAAAGTTTACCATGTTGGTTGCTGGTCTAATGTCAGTCTCTATCTCAGGAAAATAAAGCATAGTGCCACTTCAAGTAGCCATGAAATGCTCTTGTACCCTGTTTCTGCCTGATTATATACTGTAGTGAGGAAACAGTGAGTCACCTGCATGCTGTGTTCTGGAGTACAGTGAGGAAGGAAGGATGAAAAAAGTAAGAAAGGGTCGAGAAGGAATGAGTGAATAATACAATGGAGCACAAAAAATATACTACAAAGAGAAAAGAAGAGAAGAAAGGGTAAAAGACACAAAGAAAGAAAAGTGGAAAGGAAGAAGGGATGAAAGAGAATTAGAAATACTTGAAAGAAATGATCAAGGAATGAAAAACAAAAAGTAATAAAGTGATTAATGAATAAATACATAAAAGAAAGAAAGTAAGTCACTTTAGCACTCGGAAATTGGTTTATTCACTGTGTGTGTGTGTGTGTGTGTGTGTGTGTGTGTGTGTGTGTAAGAGAGGGAGAGTGAGTGAGTGAGATAGAGAGAGCAACAGAGCGATCTTCAGTTATGAATCACTGCTATTAGCAGGCCTCTGAAGCACTTTCCTGAAGACGATGAATAAGGCCATGCAGCTCGCTTGTTGTTTTTGTTTTCACATTAGCATTGTAAATTTGACCCTGGAGTACAGCCCAACACCTGTTTAGCAGTGCATTAGCAACTTTAAATAATATTTTTACACTGCCTAACCTGATTGTAATGACCTGAAGCAGACAGCTGGCAGCCATGTGCATGCAGCAGAACCGATGTCTCCATCGCCTTTATTCTCCCTTAGATACTTCATGTTTATCATAGCAGGGACATGCAAAGTGCTGAATCTATCACCAAGCTACAATGAC
>JAOVVB010000028.1:11491175-11511144 GCA_028570985.1 Heterobranchus longifilis | reverse complement strand
TGATTAAATTATTATGATTATGGTAACTTTGCTTGTTTCTTTTTAGATCTTCTATTTTGTTTTGTTCCCCAGCATTCAATTCACACAGAGTTCAATTAAACAGTTCATTTATATCCAACTGCACTTACATAAACATTGGAGGTGTTAATTTACCATCAGAGTTTTTTTTTTCTTTCTGTGAGTATAGCTGGTGTTTCTGGTTTTGTTTAGCCTTACATTCCCTTTTGAGTAATTTGCATTTTTGAAGAAAAATCTAAGTAGATTTCTAACTTATAAGCATCAACTGGAGATTACCTGGTCCAATTGAATAACTTCAATGAACCACTGGAGCAAACAGGTCAAACTTTAAAAAGATGGACCAATTAAGTATAACTTCAAAGTTCTACTGGACCAACCAAGTAGAACACATAAGATCTACCAGAGCAACCAAGTAGAAGTCAAATGAGCTACTGGAGGAACCAAAGGAATCTTGGGGAACATTATATTCCCCCTAAAGACTGCAAGACAAGAGGCAGTTAATGTAAGTTTTTGTGCGTAGTTGGAGTTTCTTCCTTGGTTTGGACTTTTATTCTCTAATTAAATGTTTACTCTTTAAAATTAACTTTTAAAAAATCCCCGAAATAAACCAAATTACACTTCAAAGGTCTTCTGGGACAAGCAAGTAGAACTATAACGATCTACTTGCTTGTCCCTGGAGTAACTATGTACAACTGCAAATATATACTGGAAGGGGAAATGCAATGATCTACAGGGACCAACCAAGCAGAATTCCAGTGATCTACTGGAGAACCCCAAGGAACATTGAAGGGCACCACATTTCAAATGAAGTGGACTTACACTTTAAAAGTTCAGAGTATTTTGCTAGATTTGATCTACTATAGAAGAGACTCGCTATGTAGGTGCACACTGGACAAATAAGGTAAATCTGAAAGTGTAAAAGGTTCATTTATCAGTCTATCCAACATGGTGATTTCTCAAACCTTTTATAAAGCCAAGAATTTCATCTACCCAAAAATTCCTTAAAGAACCATCTCTTTCAAAGACAGATGGTGACAAGTTCCCTGAAAGAAACTGAAAAAGATGGTGCCTTTGACCATTTTGAGAGAGAAAAAGAAGTGGAAAATGTGAAGAAGAATGGAACGTTATTATGATTGTATGGTTTGAAATAGACCTCCTTGAAATAGGTTAATAGCTTGTGGCTGAGAACAAGCCTTTGGCTGTATAGGGCTTCACTTCAACTGGATTGAGAAACTAAATGACCCCTTCCCAGGGGTGGAAATGGGGTAAGGGAACCAGCGAGTGCAGTACATGGGTCATAGCACCAATCAACCTGCCCTACAAACTGTCTCAAACAGTCAAAGAGCATTTAACACTTTTCTTTCTGAAGTAGTTGATTATTATTATTTTTTTTTACTTTACTAGGGCAGAAATGGTACCTTTCTATACATCAAGGCCCTATGGCTTCTTTCACACCTACTGTAAGTGTGCAGATACTGTATGTTAAAATGGGGAGTTCTGGGAATCTGTTATACTGTACAGTATGTGGTCTGAATGCCACATAGAGGGCATGTCTATGAAATAAATTTAGGAAATACCTTGATAGCAATATTGTCATGCTATGCCAATTAACTGGGAAGTAAGCCATTGTAAGCCAGTTAATAAGCTGGGAAATCCATCTCCTGGGACTAATAGCAAGACCAAATTAAAAGGTTAATATACTCTCCTCAGGTGACTCTTTTTTTTAGAAATACCAAGATTTCCAGCAATTACTTGTTCTTTTTTTAATGATAGCTCAAGTAATAGCTACCAACTTTTCAGGAAACACTTCACTACACTTCATGTCACTAGCAGGAAATGATTAGGGGTTAAATGAGCCAAATGACCTTATTTACATTGCTGTTTCAATCAGATTCAGTTGAATACTTTTTCCTAAACGAAAGCTAACAAGGGCACTACAATGCTTAACAGAAAATGTTATGTTTTTATTCCTCAAGGCTCTCTTCTAGGACCATTGCATTTTTCCTTATTTGCTATGGCTGGGTATAATTCTCTGTACTCACATGAATACCCTAAAGTAGATAATCTCACCTGCATAGGTGTACATGTGTCACTTGTATAGGCTTGTATCTATTTCCCAGACACATCCCAGAACATGGTGGAGTACTAGAAGTCATCTTCCTTGTGGCCTTAGTCTTTCTTATTAGGCATCAAATCAGGGTAGCAGTGACTCAAGTGATTAAGGCTCGAGCTTAGTGACCAGAAGTCAAGGGTTCAAGTCCCAGAATGCTAAGCTGCTGCTGCTGCAGTTGTTGTTCCCTTGATCTCCAGGGATTCTGTCCCCAGCTTCCTACGTAATTCAGATATGTGAAAATCGTTTCATTATGCTGTAAGGGACATGTGACAAGTTTTTGAATCTTGATCTACAGTATAACTGTTTTTTGCTAAGCTGTTTTGTGTATGTTCCAACTCCCACTTGGGATTCTCAAACTATGAGATAGATTGCGAAGGTCCTGGGTCTGGCTTTACAGTCTTTATCCAGTGAGACCTACCTTTTGAGGCAACCAAGAAAGGCGTATTGTTAGAAGGTGCCCAAATTACTTTGAGTACAGTGGTTCTACAGTACAAAGAGGGTTTGGAATGTCAAGGCTCTCACCATATCATGAAGAGTAAGCCCAGAACCCTGCAGAGAAACTTCATGTCCACCGGCTATATTATTGACTTTATCCTTTCACCCACATCTTGTGACCAAAGATAAGGATAGGGACGTAGATTGATGGGTAGACAGAAAGTTGCAAACTGAGCTCCTGCTTCACCACAACCAAGTTAAATCTGGAGGTTCTTTTCAAAAAAAATTTTCAAAAAATAAGGCTTTTTCGAAATAACCGAGCACTAAATGCTAACTCATTTTTCACCAGAAGTCTCTTTTGCCATGTAAGTCATACAAAGATTAAATTTGGATACTGTATCTTCACAATGATGAGCACGAGTCCTTGGAATTATAGAAGCTGGGAGAAAATGACAGAATTTAAGAGTGCATGTAGGAGTACAGGAAGCTGTGTGTGTGTTAATAGGAGACAAGAGAGAGTGGTATCTCTGATTTTGCGCCACAGGGAGTGTGTGCAAATGTAGATATTTGTGTTGTGTGTCTCTGAGAGAGAGAGCGAGAGAGAGAAAGAGAGACAGATGAAAACTGGTCACAGACAAGAGCAAGACACAGAGGGATATGAAAAGTGGTCCCAGAATGTGGTGGTGTGTGTAAGTGTGGGCGGGAGGAGTGGGAGAGAAAGAAAGAAAGGTAGGTTTGTTTATGTACCATAGGGAGTGTGTGCAAATGTACGATTGTGTGCGTCAAGACAGTGTGTATGTGTGTTGGGGGTAAGCAATAACAATGGTCACAAACAAGTGCAGCAGTGAGACAGAAATGAAAACTGGTCATATAAAGCGGTAGCAGTGTGAATGTGTGCTCATGTGTGAAGGTGAGATAGTGTGAACACATACAGTTTTTACATAGAGTGTGTGCAAATGTAGGAGTATGTGTAGGGCTGCCTAGTTCTTCTTGTTCTTCTTGTGTGTAGGGCAGTGGTGGCTCAGTTGGTTAAGGCTGTGGGTTACTGGGTTACTGATCGGATGGTCGGTGGTTCGAGCCCCAGCAATGCCATGGTGCCACTGTTGAGCCCTTGCTCTGACCCCAGTTTCCTAATTAGCGTATGCGCAAGATAATTTCACTGGGCTGTAGAGTACATGTGACAAATAATTGAATATCCTCTTCTTATTATTATTATCATCATCACAATGAGTCACAATTAAGTGGATTATTTTATACAACAATTACTTTATACAACAGTTAGTTCTAATGCTGTGATCTGATTTGACGGAAGGCAATCCACGAGTGGTGATATAGAGCATAACAGTACTGGGATGTATACCATCTACTGTATGTGACTATGTATCTCTCAACATCTTCGGGGCTCTAACAAGCATTAAGTACACTAATTATCATTTTCCAGCAAGGGAGAAGGAAAATAACCCACATTCAAAACCAGTCATGAAAACACATCTGATAATGTTGTGTCATTTTGAACAACATTTTGCCTCCTTAGTAATTTCTTCCCAGTCATTCCGAACTGCATCTAAACTATCTGTGTTGTTCTGCTCACTGCTACAGCTACAAAGCTAGCTAGCTTCTAACACAAAGCTAAAACCCAAATCCCTCTCTAAACCCTGACCTTGGTGTGTGGAACAAGGGATTGTACACTCTACAGTATATAGCACACTAACTTACTGGAAGTTAGCTGAAGTTAGCTAAGGTAACCTGGAAGTTACATTAGCTGAAGTTAGCTAAGATAACCTGCAAATTAGCTGAAGTTAGCTGAGGTAACCTGGAAGTTACGTAGCTGATTATCTAAACCAGAATAAATGGAAATATAAACTAAATCTCACAAATTTCTCAGGACTGTTCGCCACCACTACTGTTTATTCTCCTCACCTTTCGGATACAGAGTTCTGCTGGTCGTAAAAGGTGTTAGCAGAGCAAAATAGCTGGTTAAAAAAACAAATCATATTCTGTTTTTCTCTGGCACACACAGGTTTCCATAACAAAACTTTTAATTTGAAAACTGCTACATGTCTTCCTTTAGAGGCTTTCAACTTCCATTTTTTAGGCAAATCATGCCATGAGTGAACTTAATGTGTTCATTGGATTTTTGGAGAACGTTGAATCCAAAAAAAAGGATGTGAAAAACATAAAAATAAAAAAAACCTTTACTGCTGTTACTGTCTATTCAGTATTAATGAATTACAAATATATGTTGCTCAATGTCTGAGATATGTTCTGTAAAATAAAAAATAAATTCATTTCTCTACCTCTACCTATCTCTACCCTTTGGTCTTACTAAATTTAGGAGCCATTATTCACGCCATGTGAATGCAATATTTTTGAAAGAAAATTAAACAGGGAGAGAAAGTTACATCACTCAGAGACGAACAGAATACACACAGAAATCTGTTGAGTTCACTTGATATTTTTCTCGATTGGGATTTATAAACTTTACCATAACCACATCGGACCACACATATTTGCAGTCAATTGTTGCATGGTCAGATGTTATACAGTACAATGCATAACTGTCCTATTAAAAGGGGCTGCCATAAACTACCGAGTTGAAATTGCAACTGGTAGAGAAGGATGATGATGATGTTAAAAAAAAACTAAAGTAACTTTTAACTATTGTTTATAATGATTCTCATGCTCTGCAACAATTTTTGTAATTAAAAAAGGTTTTGTGGGCTATAAAACTCAACACTTTTTTCTCCCCTTGATCTAATTTGCTACTACTACTTTATTTTTGCCTCACTACAAAATTACAATCAAAGCATAAATTTGCTGTATTATTTTTTTAATTAACACTCAACCAATATATTATTGCTACTAAATTATGCATACTTAAATAACCTCATACACAACTGCAGGCTGGTTATCCATTGTGGTAAAATTGTGGGAGATGGAGATATAGTGCTTTGCAAAATTATACCAAATTGACATTAATATAACCAAAGCGATGCTCACACAATATTTTTGCATTTGTGTTATCATTATTGTGATTTGAAAAAAATGCACCAAATAGTCTCAGTTTGCAGTATGTCTTGCTTTATTAAAACAACAACAAAAAAAACAAATAAAAAAAGGTTTTGCTGTCAAACTGTTCGTATAATCATTGTTAAGATGAGGTTTTCTGTAAAAACGCTTTGTACAGTACGTGTAATTATAAATGGATAAATAGTATGACATTTTTGTTTCAGTTTGAAAAAAATATCATCACCACATTGCAGTGATACACAGATAAGAAAATACATTTTTGTGTGATACACAACAATAATCAGTTTTGGGAGGTAACAGTCTCTACACTTCATCACACCACTGTGTCATTGATTGTTTTCCAATAACAGCACTCTTAGCCATGCTTTATTCCATACTTAAGTAAATTCATGTGAGTAATGCTAGATGTTTATTAGCCCATCTTTCATATCCATCATAGTGTAAACTCAGACTTTTTCCCACTTTATCACTTTATGAAAATTTTCCTCTGAAAAAAAGTCTGCACCTTGCTCTCATACAGTATATGGCTAAATGTTTGTGAATACCTGACCATCACAATCATAAGTGGCCCTTTTGCAAAATATTGGCACAAAGTTCAAAGCACACACTTGTATATGCAGGCTTTTTATTCTGCAATATTATACAATTTCCCTCCACGGAGCATAATAATGCCCCTGTGCACCAATGAAGACATGGTTTGCCCAGGTTGGAGTGGAAGAACTCAAGTTTGCTGCATAGAACCGTCACCTCAACCTCACCGAACACTACTTAGGAGGAACTGGAACAACACCAACTGCAACCCAGGCACTGTGGGCCTCCTTATAGTTGACATCAGTGCCTGACTTCCTTAATTCTCTTCTGGTAGAAAGTGGCAGCCAAAATCTCCCAAATGTAGTTGAAGGACATACAGTAATAACAGCAAAGAAGGCAGTAACCTTAGAATGAGTTGTGCAAAAAGCACAAATGAATGTGATGTTTTTGATGTATGTGGTGCAGAAACTCATCAGATTTTTTTTTTCTTTAACATTGTTTGACATATAAAGTATATAAGTATTAACATCATACAGTGTGTGTCAAGCTTCTTTGCGACGTTTGGTAGCTGCATGTCATTGTGAAATGGACATGGCCTAATTACTGTAGGTTCCTTTTCAATCTTATACCAGCTGCCAAAAACTTTACAGTCCTTGTTTGCTTTTGGAATAGCTCTAAATAAAATTTCTTATCTTAAAATGGTCTAAGTTTTACCCAAAAGGGACTGCTTTTGTTACATTAATATGACCACAGTACAGGGTGGAAATGGTCACCATGTGCTTCCTGCTGAATCTTGCTAGTGTGGCACTGTTCGCAGTTTTGGGTTCAGCATTGGGGCGTTGAAAGCTCCACCCAAGTAGGTGGTGTCCAACGTCAATGAGCAAAACACCCAGGGTTTCCTGGGTGCCGAAACAACTCACAGAAGAGCATAACATCAATTTTTAAAATAACTGGTGGTTAATTGGTGCAAAACAACTCAGAGGCAAAGCTGTATACGGAGGCGCCCAAAAATATATACTGTACACATTTAAAGAGTTATCTATGTCCTTCTGTAAAACTTACTGTACATGGAATTATGGCAGAAGTGTGTAGTAGTATCGTATTGTAATGCTATCATGTGACTGCCAGAAGAGAGACAAGTGTGTATGCAGTTTTTGGGCCCCTCTATATATAAACCTCTAACCATTATACCACTGTACATTAAACCCATTCATGACATTTTTTCATTTTCTAGACCTGATCAAGTTCGATAGAAAGCCAATGTTAATCCAAGTACTTAATATTCTTGAGGGAATCATTGCACATCATTAATATTTAACGACATGGAACGTTTTGATCTCAGAATATCTTTTGCCACGTCTATGAACTGCTTTAGGATTTGATCTTTGCAAGGTCATGCCTGTGAAATCCATCTGCTCTTTATTTAGAAAGAACACAGAAACTGTCCAGCAGTTTCTTGTTGCAATTATTTGTTGTAACTCAACAATGATCTATGAAATGTAGAATACCAGTCATGAAATATGAAGTAAATGTATTGCTGTTACAGGACAGGCGTCAGTAAACTGACATGATTCAAAACAAAATCTGATCCAATCAGAGAAGGATGTGAAGCCTATAAGGATTTCATCTTGTCTACTGGATTTAATAGAAAATTTGTGGAAACTTAAAAGCGACCTTATTATGACATTGACAAGCATTTCTACATGAGTATATTATCAGTGTCTGCTGCATGCAGCTTAACCTGTTATTGACTATGCAGTCATTGATCAACCAATATGATGTGAAGTGATAAAGACATTACAGTACATAGTCTGGTGTCTGGATTGGCTTCTGGCAGTTTGGATTTACGTAGACTTTGGAAAAACTGGTAAAATGCAAATGATTTGGTTTGAGGTCTTAAATTCGATTTTACATCTTACTTTTATGCAACTCCAGGGGATTATTGGGGTCCTTATTGAACCATGCAAGATTTTCCAACACAAGGAAAATTGCAGGTTATGGTCCTGATCTAGAACTCTTTATACAGTTTTCAAGTGTAAAACATCTGGATTTTGGCACTGAAAATTTTTAGTATGGAAGCAAACTGGATAAAGATAGGAGTTTTGAAGCAAAGTCATTTAATTGACTATTCCTGCTCTGTCCTGGAGTTCTCAGTGTGCCACCTAACCAAATCAATGACTTGAAATAGACATGTGAATCTGCAGAAGCACAAAGCACTAATATTCCTTTTTATCACATTTAGCTTAGATTATGGCATGAAATTACTAGTATCTAAAAATGATTGCTCATGCTCCCAGAACCACTCTGTTTGAGTTCAGTTTAAGTTGTGGAATTCGGGAAAAATCTGTACATTCAGGTCATCATCTGACTTAATTTTATTGCCACATAGCGCTGCAGAGTCTATATACCTGTGCAACTGAAGCAACTAAAGTAACCCCAGATCATAACACTGCCTTCAGAGGCTTGTACAGTGGTCACATGATGGGTGCATAGTTTCATGTGCTTCCCTTCTTAACCTGGCGCACTTTGCTCTGGTATAAGGTCAGTCTGGACTCATCACACCACGTGTTCCATTGCACCAAACAAAGCCCTATCTTTATGCTACCTTGCAAATTCAAGCCTTTTTTTCTGATAAGTGCTTTTCTTAACACTGCACAGTTGTTTATTCCCAATCCTGTAAATTCTCATCAAATTATGCGAATCACCAAGTGTTTAAGTGATTATGATTTTTTTTAAATCACATTTCCTCAATTAAGGTGGCCATTTAGCACTCTCCTTCCAGGGTTTGATAATAAGTTGGACAGTTCGTACCCTGACTCCAGTCATTTTAACACTTTCTTTGCTTGATGCAGGCCAATAATTTTACCCATCTGAAACTGTGACTTTTTTTGGCAAGTCAGTATATAATAAACAAGAAAATAGTGGTGGAATAAAAACTTCCACAGTTTTCTGAAATTCTTTCATGTGCCTTGGGTCTTGTTACTGATATGATTTTATGGAGAGCCGAAGATCCAGATGCTTGGGACAATTCTCTCTTATCCTCTTTTAACTGCTTGCCCTCTTGTCCTCTTGCCCTCTCCTACTCTCTCTTTCCCCCTTTCTCTCTGTGCATCCTTCTTGGCTTGAAAAGCAAGACTTCAGAATGCTGCTGAAAGGTCAAATGCTAGAATGTCCCAAAGCTGGAAATGTCAAATGCGTGGTGTACCTTTAGCCAGGGGCATCTTTTGCCACTCTTTTCATATATCTAAATGATTGAGAATCGGTGAAAAAGATTGCAGCACAGAAAGAAGCATTGGTCGGATTTCTGCTACTAGAATTGGACTGCCGAAGGCTGAATTAAACACCATTCAGGCAAGAAAAAAACAATCTAATCAATGGCACATTGCGTTTTTTTTTTCTATGCTGGATCTAATTATTGATCTGAAACAGGAATTGATTTCATTTTGGCTTTACTACCTCCACTGTGTACTTTTTTTTTTTTTTTTTCCAGGAGGAAAATTTGTTTAGAAGCTTATTGGAAGCTTAAGTGTGTACTATGCAATATTAAAGATCCAATCTGGGTGTTAAAGGAGAGTTTACTTGCATAAATTCTGCATGTCATAAAACTGCCTACTCACAGAACTCTATTGGAGGCTTTTATCCAGGGGAAAGCTTAAGGTTTTTTTCCTTGTAAAGAATCTTTGAAGGTTCCATGTAGAACACTAAGGCAGATTTCTGTTTCTTGTCATAGGGGATGTCAGTAGAATCAGCTTTAGTGTACCAAACCACTATAGGTTGAATAAGCTACAATAAGTGTTGCTGCACAGGGGCACAGTGCCCAGCAGTACGATTATATTTCATAGTACACACAAGAACTGCCCGTATTTACTGTACCTTTAATGTGTAACATTAGGTGCAATGCAGTCACATACAAGTACCTCAGTGTGTGAGTGGGTGAGCAAGAGAAAGAGTTTTTTTTTTTTTTACTGATACAACACCATGATAAAACTCATGACATTCTAAGCAGCTTTACAGAATCAAAAGAAAATTATGGAAATGTGTACAATATGTATAAATAGAAATTAACGTATTCTCCTTGAAAAACAAGCCAAGGGTGATGGTGGCAAAGAAACTCCCTGAGATGGCAATAAGACGGACCCTTGAGAGGAACCAGACTCAACAGGGAACCTATCCTTTGCTTTTTTTGCGTGCTAACCCATAAGATAAGCTTCAATTAGGCTAAATTACAACCGCATAATTTAGCACCAGAAATTAATTAATAATTTTAATCACACCAGTTTAATAATATGTGCTAAATGGCCAACCATACCTTAGCAGCAGTATACACATAGCAAAGTGGCAGGTGGGTGGCAAGGTAGAGAACCTGCCACATTTAATGATAGAGTGTAAAATATGCTGATACTCTGGTTATCACAGTTTAATGTCAAATCATACATCATGAATTAGCTGTAAACATCAACATATCTTATATCTTCCTATAGACCATCCTTAAAAAAGTTGTAATAAGAAACTCACCCATCGTCTATACTGCCTTATCCTGTACACATGGTCGCAGGGGGCCTGGAGCGTATCCCAGGGGACTTGGGGCACAAGCCGGGGTACACCCTGGATAAGGTGCGAATACATCACAGGGCACACACACATACACACCCATTCAGACACTACAGACAATTTGGTAATACCAATTACCCTAATCTGCATGTCTTTGGACTGTTGGAGGAAAGTGGATTAACTAGAGGAAACTAACCAAGTATGGGGAGAACATGCAAAACTCCATGGATACAAACCTGAAACAGGATTCGAACCCGGAACCTGGAGGTGCAAAGTGACAATGCTAACCAATACACCCCCGTGCCGCCTTAATGAACAGCTGGAGCCTGATAAAAGATAGTAATATCCAATGACGTGAGTTAAGGTATGTGTTCAGCAGAAAAGATGATATATGTGGCTAGGGATGAATCGTTTTGGCGTGGTGGTGTTATCTTTGGCAGACATGATCTCCAGACATACTGTAATGGCGAATGTTTTGATTGTAGGTCACATGACTGCGAGTGCTCTATATGCAGATTGTCAACTCTCAACTGTCCATTGTCATGAATGTGCGTGTGCAGGACTAACCAAGCACTAACCAGTGTGTATTTCTTTATTATGCGCAGTGTTTCCGGAATCCACCACACCCCAGATGAGGACACAGCAATTAGTAAAGACGGATTAACAAATTTTTTATGTTCTTTTTAATTTAAAGTACTAATTTGCTGTAGCTAACACAGTCCCATGATTGCAAATCCATAATGGTTCGTATAAGCCAAATTGTTATGAAAATATGTGAGCAATTAGGGTTTGCCAGAGTCTCAACTTTCATGTTTATTCATATCATTGAGGTGTAAAACCATCCTTAATGAGTCCATTTAATCTTGCCACTGAACCTTGAACCCTGCAGCACCAAGAAACCTGGATCATCCCATTGCCATTCTTCTTCTTTCTCTGGTTTTTAATCTGTTGTTAATAATAATAAAAAAATGACAAAGTTGTCTTGATGAAGCATTATTTTTGGAATTTCCTGCTGTGCTTTAATCCAGTATAAAGGTAACTTGAGAAGAGCAGAGGCGTGATGTGACCTTGTAGAAGGCTAAATTTGGCCAGTAGGTGGCCATTGGAGCTTAGCTGGTGCAGTGTTGGTGTAACAAAATGCGTTGTTAAAGTAAGAGAGAGAGAGAAAGAGAGAGCGAGGCATAATTGATCATGGCTGAAATTTGGTCTTGGTGGTGAACAGGAACGAAAGCTGCATTTCTGGTCATCTGCATATTTGATGTTAATGAATGGTTTTCCTCCAAAAAACAAATGTTTTAAATGTGGTAAATTGTGTGTTCTATACTGTATAGATTAGGAATTTAAAAAGAGGATGTCTTTAACATCCCACATTCAAATCTATCGTTTACAACTCATGCCCGACCACAAATGCTCCCACGGGTCGGAATGGACCCAACCATTAAAAATGCAATTACACTCGTAACACAATAATCGACACCGATGTTCAGGGAAAATAGGCCTACACAAGCTGTAATGTGGCTTCACAAAGAGCTCACATTGATTAGCGGACAAGCTGCCAAATTAACTCTTCACGAAACGGATTTTCTATGCATATGTAAATATTAATGACACTTAACGGAGCTGGGAGCAGAAAACATCCTGAATAATTGAGAATCTGGCTGAAAACTGTTCATATATATTTGACCTTTAAGTTTCATATATATATATATATGAAATATATATACAGTGTCCCTATGTGAACCAGACCACTCTTATTTTTATAACTTTTAGTTATAACTTTCATTAAAACTACTAAAACCTGCAGGGCTTATGGCCACTTGCATTGGAGCCATTTTCTTCTTTTTTTGTTGTTGTGATGTTTAGACCAGGTTAAGGTGTTTCATCAAAGTATACAAGTCAAAGGATACAAGTCCCCCCTTCCCCCAACCTTGTAAGTAGTGACTCAATACAGGGCTATTATACATTAAATGAAGCCATTATAAAGAACATGCCGATGTTACAAGTCGTCTTCTGATTGTCCTGATATGTCCTTGTAAAATCTTTTTCCTCCCATCGCAGTGAGGTGCCTGATTGCCTTGCACGGAAACATTCAGGGTCAATCCACGCTTTGGTTTAATTCATCCGTAGGTTCACTTTATATTAAATAACAGTGAATAGCAGTTTCTTATAGAAATTCAATAAAGCTAACATAAACAACATAAAGCCTGGACTTTAGAAATCTTTGCAGCAAATTGTCTTAATTTTGTCTGTTTACCAAACAAGTACAGTAGCACAATATGGTTATTAGAAATGAACTGCAAAGTGCATTAGGGTCCTTGATGCTCCCAAAAATTTATTCTCGTATTCTCAGCTCTTCACCTAAACAAACAATGGATGTTGCACGGATGTTAATTTCGATTGCTGACAACCTTAGGCTGAGTGCCTCAGGGCAGTGTGTAGAAGAAAAAGTGAGACAGGATGAAATGGAGGGAGTCATTTCCTCCCGGGAGAGCACTGAGAGTCAACAAGGCTATGGGTTCAGATTTAAAAGCCCGACTGTGATGAAAAACTGACAACTGATAAGCATCCATGGAGAGGTTACTTCTTGCCAATGTCTGCGCTGATCCAGATTGCTTTTCGTCTTTTTGTCCACATCTGATCCGGGAAATCATGTCCACTACTTTAACCAATTCTTGGCTGTATCTATGGTTCCAAAAAAAAAAGCACAAACAGAAACTGAAATCTGAAACGAAACCAAAATGGCTGCTTTTGTGCACAAAAAAAGGGAGGAATTGATCTTGTCAAGAAGGACATTTTCCTTTGTATATGTGCATCTCTGTGGCTTATGGTTGACCTAAATGTGTATTTTTTTATGCTAAAAGTGTCATGGTGAGCCCCTAAACTGTCACTTTTCTTTGCTATTGAGGTTGTTCAGGGGATTGCGACCTGACAGCTTAAAATACATTTCTAACAATGCCACAAAGTGGTTTAACACGACAAGAGGAAAACAAACAGAAAAAAGTCAAAAATCTGTGGCATTTTTCTTTCTTGCTTTACGGTAAACAGACATTTAAATATAAGACACAAACCATTAAATGCCCCATGAAAAGATTAAAAAAGGGCAACAGAGCAATGAAGATGGAACGAATGTAATAAAAAGTGGATTTATTACAGAAGCATAACATTAAGCTGGCAAATCCTTGCAAAGGATGTGCGACATGATGTGGTACATAAAGGGGGGGGGGGGGGCCAGTGATGGCAAATGAGAACAAGTATAGATTACCCTAAGTACTGTACTTATATTGTGTCTTCCTGAAACTAAATATGTTGAAACATACATGTACAGTAAGTGGTACATGTATGTACTGGGTGAACTGGGTCAGATCTGAGATGTGGATCTCATTTCTGGGCCAGAAATCCAAATGTCAAATATAAAAATTTGCAAATGAGTACGAACTGACTACAATGGTTATTCTTTTTTTTTTTTCTTGTATTTTTTATGCATCCAAAAATAGAATTACACGCATAAATCTGAAAACATGAAGCTTATGTACCCAGAATATGAATCCAAACTGCTAAACTCTAAGAACGAATTTCGCTGGTCTCACTCAAATAACTTTTTAAATCACAGTTGTGCAAATCATGAATTGCATAATTAAGCACAATGTTTTCACCTAGAAACACCGGCCTTCAAAATACAATTCCTTGATTACCAATTAGTCTCGCTCATGTTGCACCTGTGCAAACTCAATTGGAAGAACACTTCACTCGTGTCGGAGTATGAAAGAGGCCTCAGGTGACTTATTCAGGTGTTAAGCAAGAGGACGGAGCAGCATGTTATCGCAGCAATCTGGGTTTTTAGAGAAGAGAATTGGTACGTAACAACTTGAGAAATTATATAATACTGTTTACAGTAATTGCAGTACACACACATAACTTGCTTTCTAAGGATATATATAGAAATGTACCCTACAGTACCCTACAGGCCAATGTTTTGTCTTACGTTTATGTAGCTATACATTAAAATGTATATCCTTTTTTTAACAGAACGGAAAGATGGGTAACAGACCTTCATACATTTAATTGGTTTCGAAAATAAAGCCATCACTCTGAGGGAAATGGAAGTCCTGGAAGACAGTGTCCATTTCACAAACCTTGACCAGGTCAGCCTGTCCACACCCGACTGTGTCTTGAATCAACTCAAACCGAGGATGAAATAGGTACATCGTGTTCCATTTGAGCGCAATTCTGAGCAGGTGAATGATCACCAATACTAATATGTCCATGTGAGTATAGACATGTCACGAAGTACCTCAGTGTTCCTGTATGTAGGCCTTTTTTCAGAAAGTGCTTGAGCTGGTTGCCAGTGTTGTTCCCTGTAAATATATGTTCATTGAGAAGGCAGGATTGCAGAAGACTAGGTGGCGAATCGTGCCGTTGAATGGGAATTGAATGTCAAAATCGTCACCATGTTTGCTATTATTGGTCAGCCTGGGGTCATACATCACAACGAATGAACTCAAAAATATCCTCAATCTCCCACAGGAAGAGGAACCAGAGAGCCCACCTACAATGTAATTTGTGATAATATTAGTTTCCCCAGGGTCGCTCTGATCCATGTCTGGTTCGCCCACAACCTACTCTGTCCCTTCCACCATATTCCCTATTTGTTAATCCAATACAAGAATTCCTTTCAGCATGGCGGTGGATAGTGTACGCATGCAGACACAATGAGTGTGTGGCACTACTCCAGGCAATGGAGGATGCATGTGAGGCCATCGACACGGATGAATGCCAACCACAGATCTGCCATGCCGAGCGTTTTTCATCCACCGCTTGGCCAGGGAGATCATCACAGCCGTGGAGGATGAGATGAGATGTGGATGAGAACTTCTGGCCTGACCAGGATCAGATGTGGGATGCAGAGGGATCTTTTTCTTTGCATTTGCAATTTCTTTTGTCGGTTCAGATGAACAGTTTGTACTACTGTACAATAAAGAACAAATATTTATTTTGTATTGTTGCACTGATTTTCTTTCCAATGTTTCTCATTGAACTGCCATAAATGAAATCACTGAGTTGTGCTTCATAAGACGTTATATTTGAAAAGATTTGGGTTGAACATTCATGAAGTACTGAATATGCTATTTTACAACAAAAACTCTACATTTTACTGCAACAGGAAGTTGTTTTCCACAGATGTGTTTGCATTTGAATGTGTAACATGGCCTCACAAAGCAAGAACCGAAGCATGTTCTCCATATATATACTACCTTTTGATGGTAGTATTTTGAAATGATCACATTAGTGTTCATTTTATGCTCTGTAAGATAGCTGTGTGTAATGTTTTGCTGGAAGGAACCGGATTTAAAATGAGATATGGTTTTAAGGGCTGTGTTTTTTTTCATTTTGTAAGAGATTTTTGGAGTTTTGACAATGTTCGTTTCATTTTGTGTTTATTGTTTTGAGAAATTGAGATGGAGTTGGGGGGGCTCTCAATACTAATGAGACTTCAAATGGCTGCTTTATTAAAAACAAGTGCACTTATTATTTACATTATCGCATTTGGCAGACGCCCTTAGCCAGAGCGACTTACATTTTTATCTCATTATACATCTGAGCAGTTGAGGGGTAAGGGCCTTTTCTCAAGTGCCGAACAGGGACAACTTGGGGGTCATGAGGTTTGAACCTGGGACCTTCCGAACCGTAGTCCAGTGAGCTTCCTCTTATAAGCCTGGATTTGTTTGACAGATGATTTTAGACAGCGTTTGTGCCAACTGTCAGATAAATATATGTTGTTTATTATGAATTCCTCACTAGTGTGGTGAAGAATGAGGTTTCACAGATTTAATTTCTAAAAAAAAAAAAAAAATCAAACCTGCTTCTTAGTTCTTTCTTGGAACCTCGTAGAATTTCTAATAAGCAAAAATGACTCCAGAGCAAAACAAATATGGTGGATGACCGTTCAGCTTGGCCGTCATTAGTTTTCGGTGTTTCAGGCCTGACAAGATTGCATTTTCACACGAGACACTGCATTACATATTTATGATTTTATTTATCAGACCGATCATGACTTGACTATGGGTAGCTCAAAAAGATTTAGATTGAATTTCACATGCTACACGCTACATAACAATCTTGGAAGGTCAGGCAATTGGCATCGCACAATTCTTATATATACACACAGAGGGCCCAAAAAATGGATACACACTTCATCATTCAACAGTATAGTATTATGTTTCCTCTAAAGTTGTCAGTAATCGCACCATCGTTGTGACCGTCAGGAGAGAGCCAAAAGAAAATGATGTGGATGTGATGTGCCGTACAAAGGATGTGCACTACAGTACATATTCTAAAGGATGTGGTGTACCACAGAAAACCATCCACGCTCGCTGCTCTATGGGAAGAAATTAAAGTATCATGCAGAGAAATCCCTGTAGACACTCTAATCAATGTTGTCCATACAGTAGTTTGCTAATATCAAAAGTGTCTGAATGCTAATGGTGAGCACTTAATGTGATTGCATAATTAAAACACAACTTACTTCTACCCTTTTTTGTTTATAAAAATTAAGTAATACAATTTTTATGCACAGATTTTTTATGTTTAAATGTGTATATACTTTTGGGCCCCACTGTATTGCCCAACTAGACAGTATTTAAAGTCTATAGAACTTGTAGTATCACCGGAGCACCCACCCCATTTTGCTTTTAATGTGCGTGGATAGTTAGACCAGCATTTTCCATGAGGTTGGCTGGGATGACGCAGACCTTATGAATAGCCTCCAAAAAGTCCAGATCTCCATTCTCCAAGAAGTCCATTTCCCTTTGGGTCTAGGCAAAGGAGGAGGTGTGCATGCCATACCCTCGAACACTGGAGGACTTGGAGGAATGAATTCAGGAGGTTCTCAGCAATGTCTCAAACTACTTTCTTTCTTCCTTGGCCGTTTGAGGAAACTGGTTGATGTCACCAGTGCCTACATTGAAATTTAAAGATTTGCTTTCATTTTTCATGTACAAATTGTTTCAATATATATGTTAGAAATATTACCAATTTGTAATGCCTAGTTAACTTTAGACCCACCTTGTACATATAGTACCATATACTATACTTGTGTAAGTACCCGTCATTGATGGAAAAAGAGTTAGATTTTAGCTTTTCTTTCTCAGTTCGGGTATTATACACGCCCTTACCTTGGACTGCTGCGGAGAGGTTTGCTCCATGAACATAATTTGTGTTTTATCTCATGGTGGTGTTCCAGACTTTTCATTAGCACAACAGTTTCGGAACATATGAGATAAACTGGTTTCATACTTCCTGCAAAAAGAATAAACATACAGTGATCTCTCCATTGATCTTTGAAGGTTCAGCTTTCATAGTTTACTTTCCTTTATTGGGATAAACCATTCTGTGTTCCACTTTTGTTTCTGTTTCCTGAGGATTTTAGTATCTTGTAGGTACATTACCATCGTTTCAGTGTCTTCCACATACTTTGCCTATACACAGTAAATAAACCATGGCATTAAATGACTCTGTTGAGTGACGCACATAGTAATGCCCACCTCAAGGGAAAAAAAAAAAGCTATGACATAATTTGGCACATAATTGCTTATTAGATTCCTTAAATTCTGTCTAGCCAGTCTTTGCGTGATGCTGTGACAAATTTTGTTTGGACTGAAAACCAGACAGACAGAAGGAAGATTTTCTGAGTTCTGAATATTTAATTTCTCTTATGGAACAGTTATTTATTACTATGTGACACCTGATGAATCTGTAAGATTTTAGTGAGATAATTAATCAAGACAAAATATGCATATCACCAAGTTAATATTTTGTATATAAAGTGCAGGGGAAGTAAAGGTTGTGCTAGGGAGGTCTGTTACCAGTTGCTCTGGCAGACATACATGGCTTTATTGTGACTCAATAAAGTATGTTCTTTTTTACCACAACATTACCCATTCCTTTGGAGAGAATCTAGTCGTACCCAGTTTCCCACCCATCTATCTGTTAGAGCACTCTCCCATCCAGGCAACAGCTACCAGCCAGGTAGGGTGAAGGCTATCATGTGTTTCCTTCAAGGTACATGATGCCAACTGACCTAAAATGTTTTTTTGTACTTTTTCTCACATACTGTAGCATCAGGGAGCGGCATAACCCACTCTAAGGAAAGCTCTATATGTCCCTTCCCCTTGTTTGAGCTCATAGACGTTCGTGGTTGGCTAGTGACCCTACGATTAATGTGACAGTGTGAGTTTGTCATTCCTTTAGACTCCTTCTAGGGAGTCTCTAGACACCTGCCTATGGATGGCTGTGGCATCACCTGGGAAGTGAACTTGCAATTTCCAGATGATTAGGTGAACATGGTTCCATTACACCCTTTGAGAGCTTTAGTCACTTTTAATGTTGTTGAACATTTGTATTGTTTCATGTGCTTCCCTGTTAGCTCTATCTGTCTTGGTTAAACAAACAAAAAAATAGCAGTCGTATATGTTGGAAAACCAGAAAAGCACAAATTCCTATGTAGCTTTTGTCAAACATCAGAATATTTTAATAAGATATACCACATGCTTATTGTGTCATACCATTTACAAGTAAATATAAACTATATGAATAATCTATATTGTTGGGTCAGTTTGGTTTTCCTATTGCTTTTCATCTCCGTCCCATCAGACCACATTGCTTAAAAATACACAAAGCCTTTTTTTTTTTTTTTGATATATAGAACCCACTCTGCTTTATCCAACAAGATTCAACTCAGGGATTTAAACTGTAGATGAACAAACCTAGAGTAATGTCTAGTTATCAACATCTCCCTGAGCCTTGCAAATGAAAATGTCAGAGCAGGCTTTGGCCGTAATCAGTGTCTTGCACACACGCACGCACGCACACACACGCACACACACACACAGGTCTGTGACTTAAAATGATGGCAGAATGATGAGGCAATAACCACCAGTAGGTTTCATATCACATTATTAAGAACAACTGCCCATACACTCACATGCAGCAACACACACACACTCGCACTGTCCCACCACTTTTCATGCCGGGGTGCACCTACAGACAGGATAAATGTGGAAATTAAAATATTTTAAAGGATAATGCATGCCTCTCATTCCAATGCTGGTGAAATGGGCCGTCTGCGCTACCCTCCAACATCTATAAATACCCCACCGCCCTCCCTTCCCTCCACCACCCCGTCCAATTCCAGCTGTAATTAACAATCGATTTATGCCTCCGCCATGAGCTCGGCTAATTAAGTTAAATTAGTTATGCAAAGCGCAGGGAAAATTGAGGTTTGCCAAGGTTGTG
>JAOVVB010000028.1:11466145-11491075 GCA_028570985.1 Heterobranchus longifilis | reverse complement strand
CGAGTGTAGCTTTTGAAAGGGAACGTCTCGGGTTACTTTGCTGTAACCCTGTTCCCTGAAAAAGCGGGAACGAGATGGTGCACCTAATCAAAGCACGTCACCTGACCGAGGTTATATAAGCCAAAAATTTTGGCGGGTTTGACACACATGCTTCAACAATTGGTCGCGCAAAGAGCGTTTCCATAGCGTTTTCACGCAGCATCTCGTTCCCGCTTTTTCAGAGAACAGGGTTACAGCTAAGTAACCAGAGACGTTCCTCACCATGAAGCACTGGCTTAGAGGTAGGTCAAGTACAGGAGGGAATAATTAGTGGCTGCATTGCAGGATGCTCTAGATGATGCAAACTGGGACATGCTAGGACAGAGATGGTTTCATATTCATTCGGAAATGCTATGGGAGGAAACTACAGCCACAGTTCCAACAGGGTGGCTCTACAAGCTCTAGAGGCACAAAGAAGCAAAATTAGGTTATAATTCTGTTTGTTGACTACAGTTGAAAATTTTACACTATAATTTTTATTTACACTCTTTATACTCACCCTCCCATTGGAGGCTAAGCCATCTCTGATTTAGTGTATTTCCAATTTCAGTGTATTTCCAATTTCAGAATAGTAGCACAGAGAATAAGGAAGAACATTTATCCCACAGGCCATTCGGGAACTCATCCAGAAAACACCTCGATCTAGACCTTGGACATTTAAATGTTTATAGCTCCTATGATATGTGATAATGCTGACTGTCAACTTTACATATAACCATATAACTATAAATGGCAAAGGTATGATTCTCATATATTATAAACTATTTTTTAAAGTTGGTGTTTTTGTAGTAGTAGCAATAGAAAAAGAAAACTGATCAGGCTGTGGTTATAGGAAAACTTTATACATGTATAGGAATAAAAAAAAAATGACATTATTGCTCAGCAGATCTTGTAATGTTATGTTACAACGGTAATGTAATATGGTTTAAAAAAAAAAGTCTGGATTTTCAAAAACAAAAATCCCACATTTTGCTGCCAGGCAAAGTATTAAACTCATGTTTGTATTGACAGTGCAATTTTTACCACAGACATATTAACACAACATTCACGAATGCATTTGGTTTGTTTGATATGAAACAAAGACACTAGCTGTAATGTTTTGGCCATGAGAATGAACCGAATAATGCGCTTACCACTTTAGCACTCTCTCTCAACACACTGAAAAATTAGCATAAAAGCCTGGTAGGTTGTTTTGTCCTAACCCGGTGTAGGAGGAGTGTCGCATTTCCCCACTCTCGCTGCTTTATTGTGTTCATTGTTTATAAAAGTTGTAAATGTTCGTCTCCGCCGATTTTTAGCCATGCTCATAATTAGCCAGTCCTGTCTAAAAGACAAGAGCTGTAGATCAGATTGCAATGTTTGCATTACATTCATTACAGCCGGAGGGAAGTTTTAACGAGCATTACTCACTTTATTTTACCATTTTGGATCTGCCTGCAAGGTGAAGCTCAGTTATTTGTAAGCAAGTTTTACCCTTGCTTTATTGTACTGGTAGACCCCCGCCTGCAATATGTTACATTTATTGATTTATTTATTTATTTTAAATGAGTCATACACGTGGAAGCTTTAGGTTATACAAATACAAGAGGCAAGCTCAAAAACAGTAATGGTTATAAGAAATTGATATGGTAATAAGATATTTATCCAGCACATAAGAAGAATGGCAAAAATCCAGAGAAAGAGAAATCTACAACAAACAAAACAGTCTGGGTTACCCATATTTAAATTTCACTCTAATTTCAAGATAATCCTGATGTTATTATATTATGCTATCCAGTGTATGGGTAAATTATTTTAGCTAGTTACCAAAACATTTAGCAACCACAACACAGCTTTCCAATTACAGTAAGAGCAAAAATACAATAACAACACTCTTTCTGGCTCTCATTTTCATCCCAGAATGGGTTTGTTAGTTCGTTAACACACAGTGACATATGAATAATTCAAGCATAAAAAAACATCTAACTATAGGCATAAACCAGTGAGAAACAGGTGCAGATGATGACAGATGATCAGGCCAGTGATTAGTATACTGGTGATGCTGAATGCTGAGTGGTTGGAACAGACAAGAGGGGAAATGAGGTTGCTGTTGAGGTTGTTACATAAACAACCCATTTTAAAATTGTATCTTTAGGCACTCTGCAGCTTGTCACAGTAAACATTTGTTTCCATTTCTTTTTTCATTTATTTTAATATGAAGAAATGAAGGGGCTCAAGAAATCTGCAGGTGTCTGAAAGTACTATATTTTCCCCTCATTTTGAATTTTACTATCATCCATACTGATAATAAGGACTCTATTAAGGTTTTAGCTGTTGTATTTTTAATATTGAATATAATAATGTCTCTATCTGTGCAAAATGGGACACCGGAAATAAACGGCACAAATTTATACAAGATTGAGTCAAAAATGATCCGCACTCTGGCTGTAGAATTTATTTAAATTACTTTGACATAATCTCCTTGCTTATCAATACACACATCTGTCAACAAGCTTTCATATTCCCTCATTAAAAATGTTTTAGGCTGCGAGCCAGGAATGCACCACTGTCGTCACGTCTTCATCAAATGTGAATCTATGTTCTTGTATCTTAGGCCTTTTAAGTTCCTCAAAAAAAGTTTTTGCAGAGTGTCCACAGTGTGGGCAGAAGCGTGTAGACCTGCATTGTCATGCAAGATCATGATGCCCTTGGATATCAGTCTTCTGTGTTTAATCCAAAGTTTAGACTTCAGCACTTCAATAAGCGCATTGTTAATTGTTGAACCTTTTTCCTGATAATCTTCCAATACTGGCCCTTGAGAATCCCAGAAAACTGTAAGCATCAATTTTCCAGCTGGTGGTTGATTTTTGAATTTCTCAGTCATTTCCATTCTCTGCTATTCACTCTCAGGCTCGCAGTGTATGAATCCATGCCTTGTCACCAGTAATGATTCTCCTTGAGAAACTTCCATCTTCCTTAAGATATCAGTCCAAATTTTGTTTACAGATATCCAAACCTTTCGGTTTTATGCTCGTTCATGAGTTGTTTAGCCATCAGATGCACCCTCAAACAGGAGAGCAGATAGTTTTTGACTCACCCTCGTATATAGTTGTTGTTGTTGTTTGTTTTGAGGAAGAGCATGCATTATTTCATGAGAGCCTGAGGCATCACAGTAAGTACACTGATATTTCTATGTGTCTTCCACCCCCCCACTGTGGGGGCAAATATCAAATTTGCATTGGAACTGCAAACAGCACATTTACTGTGAATAATGTAGTTCTTTTCATCATAAAATATTTCAGGTAGCTTAAAGAGATGCTGTTCTTGTAAACACTGAACCAAGTTGTGTCTGTTAAGTACTTGATGTACTAAATTGCAAAGAATCCCATCCATCTAGCAACCTCCAACTAGTGGTGGCCAATGGTGACCCTTGTATTTATTTCCATTTTGTACAACCTCCAGTCAACATTCACATACTAGGGGCAATTTGAAAACACAATTAGTCTGCATGTCTGGACTGTGGGAGGAAACCAGAGGAAAACCACCAACCATGGAGAGAACATGAAAACTCCATGCATACAGACTTGATTTGAGAAACGAACCTGGGCAGAGAATGTAACGTAAATAAACTGCCTTGCATCTTAAAAGTAACCAGACCATGTTGAAGGAAATCTGCAAAGCGGGAACATATTCTGATTGGGAACTCGGTCCATCACAAGATACCATGTAAACACACAGGCTGTCTCCATTAAGAAGCAATTAATTCACTGTTTCATGTACTGGCTTGTTTTTTCTTGATCGGAGAAAGCACAAAGAAAGTCATTTCAACCATGACATCACGTTAGAAAAAGCATCGATCAAATTCGAGTAAATATCACCAGATTAGCTTTATATTGTCTCGTTCCTCTGTCAAACCTCTCGCAGTTTCATAATTTATTATTTCACTCACTTCCTTCTGCCCTCCTTGCTAAGCAGAGGGTGCACCGTGGTGACATTTAGGCTTTTATTTTTCATAGAGGAATGCGGTGCTATCTCCGCAGTCGGCAAACAGAATTGATTCCAGATGATGCTGTGCATCAGAGGCAATCTTTCAAAGGGGGTGTGTTTGGGATTTGATTCAGGCAGACAGAAAATGCCTGCTGGTAATATCTCTCTAATGCAGAGCTCTGGGGAAATGCTAAGCCACAGAACTGCTTTTGTTTTGAAGAATGTTGACGAGGTTACCATGGGTGGAAATTTTTTACCGTCTCCTTGAAATATCTTACATACCGAAGATTGTCGAGGGATGTTTGGTCCATAGCATTTCATGAGCTTGCTTTGAATTATGGTCTGGAATATGGATGGATCAATACTGATCCTGGTATCAGGTACCAGTCTGATTTACTTTCTCGTATGGGAATGTAAAATATACCAAGATACCCTCATACCTGTATCAATATCTGAAGCTTAGTGCATGTTGCTATGCAAATAAACAGATAACATAAACAAATATTTTTCCTTGTCAGTGTGTATACTGTAATCTGCTCACGAGTATAGGTGCAATACACACTACCTTGTTTTTATATTTAATCACCACCCTTGCTGATACTACACTATATCCATATCTCAGTCGTGTACTGTACATAACTGATTTCTTTTTTTAACCAGAATATCATCTTAACCAAAAATCTCAGAAAAGGCGTTCATTACTGACAGCCCATACATGTCAACAACCATGATAAACAATCTGAAATGAACCACCAAGAAGATGTATTTATGCAATTGTTGCAAACACTGTTGAGGTACAGACGTACCTCCGCATGCAAATTTAATCCATTCCACGGGGGAGTTCTCAAGGTTTTTCCCATAGGAAATAATGTAAATGCATTCCAGCATAATCCGTTCCAGCCACCCAAAAATATTACCAATATTACCAATTTTCAATACTAGAATTTTTTGAATCTTTTAGAATTATGATAGAATTATTATTATCTTAGAACTTAGAATTATGAATCCAAACATTCATAAAAGAGATGTAAATGTAGTAAAATATGAAATACTGTAAATAGACAGTAAACCTCACTTAACCTTAATTTATGATTCCTCTTGGCACCTGCTACTTCAAAAATGATCTGAAAGTGGCTCCTTTTTTTCTAGCTACCGTCCTTGCTAACATTATTGAGACCCATAATGCTATGTCTTCACTAAATGCAAAAAAATACAAATAAAACACCAAAAAATATGTAAACTTACTTTGCTTGGCTTTCTTTCATGTGCGAAAATGACAAAAACATGATGAACTGACAAACAAGTTTTGAATGGCTTCGCGATGTGCGCAATGTAGGTGCAAGCTGCTGCTCTGTTGCTTGCATTCTGAAAATGGTTTTTAATGCCGAGGCATGTTTCGGTTCTTAACCGCTTTAGCCTGTTTATAGGGTCACAGGGGGCCAAAAGTCTATCCCAGGAGACTTTAGGTATGAGGTGGGGTACACCCTGGATGGGGTGCCAATCCATTGCAGTGCACACACACATACAGGTTTCACTTGATTTGAGAACATCAGTTACCCTAATATGCCTGTCTTTGGACTGTAGGAGGAAAGCAGACTACTCAGGGGAAACCTACCAAGCACGGGGGAGAACGTGCAAACTTCATGCACACAGACCCTGAGGCTGGAATCGAACCTGGACCCTGGAGGTACAAGACGGCAGTGCTAATCACTAAGCCACCGTGCCACCTGTCTAGCCTACGTGGCTGAAGAGTTGTGCTAATTAACTAAAAAACTAGTGACGAACTGTATAAGTGACAACAGTATATCCAGACCTAAACCCGATGGAAAACTGTTGGACAATGGTGTAGAAGCATAAGCAGTTAAGAAACTGTCTTCTGTACATGATCTTCAGGAAGCGATCAACCAGGCATGGATCAGGCGAGCGACACCAGAGTACTGCAGGCTTCTTTCTGACTCTATTGTAATCAATATTTAATTATTTGTTAAAATAAAAAATATAGTTTGTATTACCCTGGTGTAAATTTTGAGAATTAATTGAAAACATTGAATTTTATTTTTGTCCCGATACTTTTGGCTATCCCTGTAGATTTAATTCAACATACTTATAATCCCCAAGCAAACTTTCTTCTTGTTTATGTTTGTGTGTGTGGTATTTTCTCTTTCTTTTTCCCTTTCCATTGTCTCTGGAAATGGGTTTAGCTAAATTCTCTAACCGTTAGGTAAGACAAGAAAACCACAGTTTTTCTTTTCCGACGCAAATTATAATGAACTCTGTCATCGAAATGGATTCCAATGTTTATTCATGGAGAAAAGTAAAAAAAAAAAAAAAAAAGTGAAAGCAATAAAGACAAATTAATTGGCTGGCCATGACAGAAAGGAGAAAAAAAAATATATGAGGATTTATTCACTTGTGTAGGCTTTTTCTATGCAGATTATATTAAGTGAAACTTTTTAAGCAACTTTAATAAAACATGCACGGCTCAGAACACAGAGTCTGGAACAAAAAGTTACTGAGAGGTGTGTTATTGTTAGAGGACATGAGAAAAACAATACCTCTTCTTGGCCATCTCGTTCTATGATATGATGAAGAATGAATTCCTGTGTGATCTACTAACACTTTTTTATGGTCACTTACTACCTACATAGCAGGTCATTTTGTTGTAATCTGAGAAAAAAAAAAAAAAAGACGAGAACAATTTAGCACACCTGGCCCAAAGCCTCTCAGGATGATGACAATCCAAAAAAAAAAAAGAAAAAAAGGATAATGACAAATAACTAGCAATGCCATTTCTCCCCTCATGCAAACACAGCACTTATCCAGATGCTGCCCTTGCTTGCCATCTCATGCAAGAATAATCAGTACAAGATAAGGCTGAGACGATCGATCATCAACAGTTTCGGGCTTTGTGATTTTTCAGCATAAGAGTAGCGTAGTCTTGACTAGTGCTACGCCATCCATCATCTCGCTTGTGAACCAGGCAGGGGATTTTAACATTGAGATAGCACTGCAGCAAACTTTATCAAGTGGCTTGCAAGACCTCAGCGTAGTGTTATGGGGCCTGGAACGCTTTATCATAAGCTGCAGTGGACCGAGCCTCTGACAGACTGCTGCAAGAACTTATTCTGGCCTTGAGAGGTCGCTAACCTTAATTGATAGGGGAATAAATTCGGATTGGGATGTCTATAAAGCACGTATAGGTGTGGTGCTACGATACTGTGAAGTGGTAAATGGTGGTTGAGAACTTGACACATCCTAATAAAGTGGCCAGTTTATTAAGATTACCTTTGTCTTGTCCAAAAACTTTGGCTGTCCTGTTTTTGTTGCCAACTGTACATCAGATTCCTGTCTGTGGCTGTTAGGTTTAAAATGATGAGACTGGAATTAACCCCAGATTGTTAGGTTTAAAATGATGGGTATGATGAATCGCTTGAAGTGTCTGCCATGCCTCGATGCACTCACCGACCGGCTCTGACACGCTTGTCGGCTGGGAAAGACAGCAAACACACAGACGTACAGCATGCATGATGGTGGGGTCTGATGTTCTTTAGTATATTCACAGGAGAAGAGGTCTTTAGGTTCTAGATCATTTCCTGAGTGATTACAAAGTACATAGATGTCTTGTCTGTCTGTTACTACTGTACATAGCCATTGGGGGAACAAAAACAGAGGGAAACAAACAATAGGAAGGGTTACCATGTAAGGAGTGAGGATGAAAAATGGGAACAAAGAAAGAGATACTTTTAAGAAAGAGATACATTTAAGATCGGGGGGAACTGTCTAATCATTGTCTATAGTGCTTTATCTGGTATACAGGGTTGCAGGGGGGCTGGAACCTATCCCAGGGCATGAGGCAGGGAACACCCTGGACAGGGGTGTCAATCCATCACTGGGAATTCACAGATACACACACTCATTCACACCAATTGACTAACTGGACTAACCAGAGAAAACCCACAAAACACAGGGAGAACATGCAACCCCAAGGCAAGAATTGAACAGGGATCCTGTTATGTACCCAACGCTCCTCCATCCTGAATCCTGTTCACCAGGGCTGTTCTGAGTGGTTATTTGAGCCACTTTATACTGTACTTCCTGACATCTTAAGGAAGCGCTCTGGCCATGCCATTCTCCTCGACTAGGCATTTCTACCCACAGAATTGCAGCGTACGGGATATGTTTTTGTTTCCTGCAGCATTCTGTTTTACCTCCCCTGAATGAGCAGTACTCCAACCAGCCCCTCTGGCACCAACAAGCATGTCATGAGCAAAATCTTTGAGATATGGGAAATCCCGAGGCTGGATCTGCATGGTTTTCATTGTGCTCCTCACACATAATTGTATTTGTCCGATCGCATAAATGCGAATAATAAAAAAATTAAGAGCTTGCTGAGTGCAACCCAAGTGAAAAAACACACAGACAGGCCACATCCAGTTATAAACACATCTGTGCCTTTTGTTTGCTGTGAATGCAGTGTGTCCACAGAAGGACTGGTTGTTGCTGTGGATGTAGATTACAGTGGGGTGCGTCTGACCAGTACACATCTGATAAGTCACAAATGTGAATTCAAGATGCTGAAGGTGACGGTATCACAATTTCACTTGTTCTCAAGGACAGATGGTGCTATATCGCAACCTGATCTATATTCTGGATGGGGCATGTACTATATAAAGGGGAAAAGAAACACAACGATCGGGCTGTGTAACTCTACGCGCCCTACTTTCTAGCAGAACTTCCTGAAACTTCACTTCTCGAATTCACAGCTCAGATAAGACGAGGCAAATGGAACATAGGCTATTAAGGGAATAGAATAGCTGGGAAAAACTGATTTGCAAAGATTTGGGGAAGTATGCCTGGCTGATCAAGAATTACATATCGGTTTTTGATAGAGCAGAGAAATGCCTTATTCATATGTCAAGATGCAGGATTTTTTTATTTTTATTTATGTATTTTTTTTTTTTGTAGATAGTAATTTTTTGTATGTACTGTATATGTTTACTTCTATGGCTTTCATGCACACAGGCAATGGATACAACCAAAGTGAAGAGCTAGTAAACACACATGATGGAGCACAATATATGCCTCTTATCTCTAATTATCTGCTTTGAGTACTTGATAGAGTGTGTGTGTGTGTGTGTACTTATGTGTGTGTGTGTGTGTGTGTGTGTGTGTGTGTGTGTGTGTGTGTGTGTGTGTTTGTAGGAGGTGTATGTTTTTTTTTCCTGGTGATGCAAGTTTCTTTTATTGCTTTGTACAAATCCAGGCAACCATTATCACATTTCAGCCCTGGTTCACTTAGAGGTGGAAAAAAAAGAAAAAAGAAAAAAAAGGAAAGAAAAAAAAACACTATTGCCTAAATCTTTAAAGTGCCATAGTTAAAGCAAAACATACCATTTATGCATTGCATGGCTTTGCTGATTTCCTTGGGTAAGTCAAGATATAGTTAAATATATAAGTTAACTGGAGCTTAATGCTGTACAGTTCTTGAACCTGCTTGACATGCATCTGCAGTCATTAACAGCAAGGTATCTATCAGTCGAATAAAAAGGAAAAAAAAAATTTTTTGGTAGATGTTATTAAGCCATCCTGCCTAATGCATTAAAAGTAAAAAAAACAAAAACAAAAAAACATACTGTTAGATATCTTCAAATCTGGACAAATAACACAGAATCTTATGAAGAATCGAAACTGTAGTGCACTTACTGTAGGCTTTGATCAGATGTGCCAGTCCAAATGTGATTTTTTTTGGCACATCCAGATCGGAATCAGTTTGAAGTCAGATCGCTTTTATGTAGTCTGAACAGTAAAATACCACACTGAATCTGATTTAAACCTTATCCAGAGGTGTTTTGAAATCAGATTCAAATCAGATATAATTTTGTAGAAAGTTAAGTTGTTATGCTTTAGGAGATTGCAAAGGGTATTTTTCAGCTTTTGGTGCTTTTAACGCTAAGTATGTAAAAACCACGCCCTTGAATTTTCCGTATTCAATACAGGCAAAGTTAGAGGTACAGAAAGTACAAGCAAGACGCACAGCAATCAGTGCAGATAGGTCAACAAGGCGCCAGATTTGGGCTGTCAGTCTGAACCAAGCTAAATCCAATCTGATCAATTTTAAATAACAGTTTAGGAAGGCAGTCCTAAAGATCAGGGTTGGTAATAGCAAAACAGACCCAAATTGTTGCCTACTGTGAGAATTGTAGTCGTAAACTGCACTCATGTACAAGTAGGGCTGTTGGGCTGCTACACTAACTTACCGATTCACCATGCCACCCAAAAACAAGCCAACAGGCAACTTGTTGCCAAAAACCGAACCTAATATTGATCCATTTTACCCACATGGAAAGGAACACTATGTACACCAGCCAGAATTGGTACTATATGTGGTCTCGTCAGCTGACCGGATCAGTTTCTACAAAAGCCGTGGAATACACCTGATAATGAATAAATTCACACAAACTAACATGACAGTTGGGTTAGTTGTTGTTACTTCTTTTACAATTTGATTAGTATGAGAAAATCAATCAACTCGATTTGGCTTGTTACTATTCTCCACATTTTAAGTGAGATCTGGTTTACTTGGTTAAAGGAGTCCAAAGGTATCAATCGCTAAGCAGGGCCTAATGACTTTAAGATGCTCTGAGAGCAGTGTCTTTCCAGTCCGTCAATGTCTTGAGTGCTGCACGATGTAGGTGGGCTAAAAAGAATCCTATTGCCTGTCGTGGGTGAAGTGCAGAGTCACTGCTCCCTAATGAAGGACAGTCAGGAGGCAATCAAGCCTGAGAGTGTGCAGCATTGTCCTGCAGATACCTTCAATTTGCCCTGGCTTTATCTTAATATAGCATTCTTGGCTTTCCCAAATTAGAAATAAACCTCAGCACCCAAGGGCCCAGGCAACACAGGCAAAGGTAGAGTTGATTGATTGAAAACAATCAGCATGGGAGCAAGGGAAAGATTCAGCTAAGTGGCTATTTGTCTCTTCCTCTTTCACTAAAGGTGAGATGTCTGGTGAACTTTGAAAGATTACTGCATCTTTGACCAAAGTTTCTGGAACATTCCGTGAGTTAGTTTGAACTTTCCAAAAGTCTTTTGGCAGCGATGTAGTAGTGTTTGTCCACCTTCCAGGCAAATTGTAAAGCCTCGTCATCCTATTCCTCCTTCCCGCTGGGCATGTTTTTAGCTCAGTGACCATGCCGGCCCTTTTTGATGAGGTTGCTAAAAGGTGTGTCATCATATCACAGACCTCTTGAAATCCATCCCAGTTATTTTGTGACAAAGTGGAGGAAAATATGACATACAGTAAACCAATGCGACTTTGACAAATCGAGATCTATTTGGAGCTTTCCAAAGATTGGCCAGGAGGATAAAAACTTTTTACTGTTGAATTAAATGTAAAATAATTTTTAAAAAAGCTAAATTAATCCAACATATTCATGATCAGATAGTGTACAGCTTCAGATGTCCTCAACAATTTGGTGCTCAGACAAGACCATTTCAGGAAGCGGGCTAATTAAAAGAAAGTCTAATTAAAAATTAAATCGACATGCGCTTCCACATCTGCATTTATATCTGCAATCCTGAGGGAGTTGGATCTTCAAAGATGACCAGATGTGTGTTCTACTTTTATCTTTTATATATTTATTATATATATATACATAAAAATATGCCACACATTACAGTGATATACAAATATGTCTACCTTAAGTACTAAGAAAAAAAAAAAACTGTGGGCGAGGAAGGAACATAAAGAACATGTGAATAAATATAACATATGTCTTTCATCTGTCTCTCTCTTTCTCTGCAGTGGAACTTCATGGAAGTTGGCTGCTATATCTGACAGAATAGTAGAAGCATGTCCCATTTTTGTGTAAGGGAGGAGTATCACTGGACACTCTAGAGTCAACAAGAACTTCAATCAAAGTATGTCCTTAGTTCTTGCTTTTTTAAGAATATTAGAGAAATTCAATCCATGCCCTGATCTGACACTGTCTGATTATTCGCCTTCAGAGGTGGAGCTGGAGGGTAGTTCGGCAGGCAGTGGTATTTGATTGGCCTTGGGTTTGAACCAAACTTTATTATATGTAAATGACTGATTAAAATGCTTTCCCTGCATCTATCTCAGAGTACCCAAAGTGAAATCATACCCGCAGATACTCATTGGCTGTTTACTCTAGATTAGTTCTGTCTACATATGCCTATCAACCCTAGAGACTGAAGAGATGAACAGCTCTGAACAGTGTTAATACCATCCATGCTTACGATATGACATGACATGAAAACACTGCTATTCTCCCTGACCCTAACTTTAACATTTGGAGCTTTATACACAGATTAAGACATGCCTTGAATTTGTGAAGCCTTGTTTCGACCACCTGGAATCAACCACCTGCAGCAACGTGGAATATTTGGCAAAAAACGCTTCGCCAATTAGCAAGGGTGAGTACCACGATCTGTTTCCAAGAACCTTTACTGACAGTTTACAACTATTTACCCAATTAAGCTGCCAGATCCTGGGGATGCCACTCTTCTGAGGTTTGGTGATTCAGGCGTTCAGTTGTCCTGCAGTCCACTCAGTGAATGAACAAATAATTAAAACTGGAGGCTGTGAAGCAGGTAATGTGGCTATGGATAAAGCCACCTGAGCCATCCCAGTGGATACATTTAATATTCATTAAGATGTAGTTAATGGGTGGAACATTACAGCTAGGCAGCCAGTCCCAATATTAATGCCGATTCTTGCATGAAGCACTAGCAGAACCACTTAACCAAATGTCATTTTAAGAATCACAGTGCACAGGCTTTCATATTGAAACTCTAACAAAATAAGAAGATATTTACATTTTAGAAGAAGCTTAAGACATTTATCCCCTATGGCATATTTAATAAATTTCCCCAATTTTTCACCCTTGTTATCAAAACTGAATTTTGAAAATTTTGAAATAGTTTAAAACAAAGAAAAATACAATAGAAAAATAAAAATGTAAATGTATTGAGTACAGAACCAAAAATATAGTGATGTGATGTGTATATAATTTAAACGTCCCAAGCATCCATACTAAAAGTAAATGTACAGGTACTTGCCTAAAAATGTACTCCACTACAAGAAATTGTACTTAAGGTGAATTACTTAGGGAGGCATGGTGGCTTACTGTAGGTGGATTAGCATTGACGCCTTGCACCTCCAGGGTCTGAGTTCGATTCCTGCCTCAGGTTTATGTGTTTGGAGTTTGCATGTTCTCCCTGTGATCTCCTGGGATAGGCTCCAGGTCTCCTGCGACCCTGTATACAGAATAAAGCGGTCTTGACAATGACTGAGTGAATTACTTAGTACATGCTCTAAAATTACTATAAGTTGAAAAAAAATATAAGTACTCCACAAAGAAACGGATTTTTCTGGATATTTATCTATATGACTTATTGCAAAACAGTATTTTAATGTATTTTAAACACAATTCAAGTATATACTGTGAATAACATGAATGCGCAAATCTAGTAGAAATTGATAGCGACAAGATTTGACATTAACTAAACAAATAGCATTTAACATTGTTATCCTCTTTCATTAATTTAGTTGCTTAGCTAGCTAGATGCTACCATAGCTACACTGTATAATGGAAATAGTTTACGCATTTACTTAAGAATTGTCCTTATGTTATAAGATAAGGTTAAAAGATGTGCCAAAATATTATAATTATAGTTTTTTTAATATAAAAATTGTCATTGCCATGAAACAAAATGAATAAGAGTTTTTTTCTAGTCTTAGCTTCTAATCTTACGTTCACAAGTGTGCCCATTTGAGACACTTGAAAAAGAAGTGGGAAGAATCCACAGCTCAGAGACCAAGTGGGTGGGATCTGTTGCCCAGGTAACTGTCAGACACTTTGGTGCACTAATCAATCTGCGCTTTTATAATAATGCCAGTCATTTCTGTAAACTTGTTTTATTTCTGTCTCTCCTACGTAGAGTGTAGCTCAGTCATGATATGGTGTGAGTGATGGCATAAACATTATGTTTAGATTATAAAATCAAAGCAGTTTTGTGTGATTTGTCAGATGAAAAGTAACAAGTCTCTATTTAAAATGAAGTGAGTAAAAGTACAGGATTTTTATAAAAAAGTGTATTGAGTAGAAGTATACAGAATAAAAGTGCATACAGAAAACACTTACACACTCACTCACTCATCATCTACAGTATATTGCTTTATCCTGTATACAGGGTAGTGGGGGCGAGGCTGGGTACACTCAGGACAGGGTGCCAATCCATCGCAGGACACACACATAATGAGTGGGTGAGAGAGTGTTTTTATGTGCAATTTGGGAACACCACTGTCGGAGACACAAGGCAGGAATCAAACCTGGACCCTGGAGGTGCAAGGCAACAGTGCTAACCACTAAGCCACAGTGCCTCCACATACAGAAAACAATCAGGGAAAATACTTAAGTGCATTAATGGAGTAGTTTTACTTTGTTATTTGCCACTTCTGCCAGGTTCTCAACCTGTCACTTACATTGCAAACAAGTAAACATAGAAAATCAATAACTAATAAGCAAATCTCAAATTACTTGTTGCACTGGTCTCCTTTTTGGAACGTCTTGAATTTACACTGGCTGCCAGAAGGCAAAGTGATTAAAACAAAAATAAAACATGACTCTCTTTTAGAAGTGAGGATTCTTAATGAACAAAATGACTAATTAATTGCCATCTTGTCTTGGAGGACATGAAGTGCAACTCAGTGAATTATAGATGAGTCTTGTGGGGGTGGTTGGCTTTGAGAGTAATGGGAAACTTAATAAGTGAAGACAAATAAAAGACCCAAGATCACCATAATCACTAGAGCAGCTCACGTTCGTCTGATTCTCAAAAATGCTTGGTACTGGAGTTGGTCATGTTAGAAGCTCTAATTACATCCTGAGCAGAACCTCCTTTTGTTGTCTAGACATGCTAATTCCTGGCGAGGCAAGTTGATACAAAGCCAGAGTACAGAGCAGTCGATTTTTGGTTCAACACCCATATGGCTGATAATGACTTGTTCCCAGCCACCAACAGAGTCAGTCAATATATTGTGGTTAAAAGGACATTGCTTTCCTTAGATTGTTTGGAATCTTGGCTACATCCCAATGAGGTCAGAAAAAAATATGGGAAGATATACTACCGCAGGTGGTGGGTGGCTAGTCAATAAGGCAGTATTTTTTTCCCCTTTTTGTTGAAAAACTTGCTGTGAAAGGAGAGACTGCCTGTCATGAGGAGAACAGGGCTAGCATTCTGATGCTAACTCAGGCAGACAGTATTACATTGGCAGGGCCTCTGCATCTGCCACTGCTACGCCTCAACACTTTCCGCTGATAACTAGCCATTTATGCACAGCATGACGTCTGCTGCCTTCCTCGTCCTGAATGTCAAAACGTTATTTAAAAGTGGCCCTTACTAGGTGTGTGAGGCGATGGAAAAAATGAAAGGCATACGCCAGCTCTTTTCATGTCTAAAAATAACATCGGTTGGAAACGCAGGAATATATTCCAGTCATGAAAAACAATCCTGCGTGCAAACTTTGCCCACAATGAATCTGCTATATTATATCCAAGCTACTCTTTTGCCAGATATTGAGGTGAAAACATTCCAAGCTCACACACATAGCAGGTCAGCCCACAGTATGTTAATGTAATGTATTCCTTACAAAAATCAACAAATTAAACACCTAGACAGTTATTCAAATATTCAGAGGTGTCTCGTTTCAGATTTCCCCAAGCATTTGTCATACAAGTTTCTGAGCAAACCTACCTCATTCTAACACTCTCTCTTCACCCTACAGATTTTCCAAGCGGTTCTGGGGATTTGCCTGTGATGTGGACACTTGGTGATCATCAATCGTTCTTTACCTTTGAACAAAGGACAGCCCTAACCACTTTTTCTTTTCACCTTGGATCTTCATGTGAAGTGACAATGCCACTCAAAAAAGCTCTGAGGTACCCAGATAACTTTAAGCACACCTTTCTTTTAAATTTCCTCTAAATCCTTCAAAATTGAAGAACCAGTTTCAAAATGCTTAAACCTTCAAACGCAGCTTTCAACTTGTATTCCAGCCTGGATTGACCTTTCTACTTACCAGTTATTGTATTAACACATTTAGAGTTGGTAGTAAATAAGTAAATGTCCTGCAGATATATTCTTATGTTCTGACTTAATTCTGGAACTAAGCAAGGAATAAAACATGACACGGTGCAATCCGGAGTGAAGCAAAATTGCTGTTATCATCATCATCTTATCATCACAGTTGATTCTTTTTCAATAACAGAATACCATCTAGCTAAGTGTTTATATTCCAAGGATTTTCCAAATCAAATATTATTAATTAAAGAATGATATGTTGTCTTGTTTCAGCTATTTAATGATAAAATGTTTTGTTAATTATTGGGCAAATTCACAAAGCTACACTAATCTGCCATATTAACAAACCACCACCACCAAGTAAACTGAAGAACTTTGATCACCGACTATATACCAGTAAACAGGTGACGGGCATCCAATGCTCAATGCATCCAATGCTCACCCATGCATGTGGAGACCAGCCCGTCCGGTCTGGTCCTACAGAAAAGTCATGGTAAAACACCAATGCTGGCCACAATTGAAAAGCAACAGAACACCTAGTGCACCAGAGACCACTGTGCACAGGGCCCAGCTCAAGGCAAAGAGTTCAAGGTAGTTGATCCAGCTTCCAAACTCCTCAGGTCCCGATTTAGCACCCATGGCATGCACCAGACAAACAAGTGCAACCCATGGAGATCCCAATTCACAATGCATGGCACCCAAAGGATTCACTGCCCTGGTGTCACACAACAGCACACATCAAGAAGTCTTGTGGATCAGAGCAGTCCTGGTGGCACAAGGGGAACCTTAATCTATGTCATTTTTAATGTTAATGTTTTTAATTTTATAACTGATCAGTGTACTGTAGCTCCTGTTAATACTTACTTTATAGCAGCTATAAACAATCATTCCTTAACCCGTCTCTTGGTTTATTTTTTTTTAATAACACAAAAAGGTAGCTTTATAAATGTAGTAGTTATGTTTCAAAGAAATGATAAATTTGTCCATTCTGAAACTTTTCACATGGTGCTCAACAGTTTATTATTATTATTATTATTATTATTATTATTATTATTACTTTTTTGGTATGTCTGTGACACAAGGCCCAGTGTAAGTTACTGTTATAGAAACAATTTGTTAGAGCAAGCAGGTTCATATACATTCATAAAGAATATTGTATAAAAAGTTAATGCTTAGGGTTTGCATTACATTTTTTTACTTTCCTACAATTTAATGCATGTTGCCATTGTCTGTGATTGTTGAGCTCCTACTGCTTTTTCATCAAGTTGTATAAAAAAAAAAAAATCCATGCAAAACCCCATATTCCAGTACATACGTCTTCTTACTCTGGAACCATTTTTCTTCTGAGAAAAAGAGTGGAAAAAGAAAAGGCCAAAACACTCAGGAACCCATTACGGTGTGTGGATAAATGTTTTTCTGTTTTCTCACTGCAAAATAAGGTGCCTTAGATAGCGGTTAGCAAAATCCAGTGGCAGCTTAAGCACACTTCAGGATGTAATGTCCTTTCCTGGGGACAAATCTTACGCTCATTATGGCACCCATGACAAGTCTAAAGCCCACACTGGATGTCCTGAGGCATGTAGATGTTTGTGTCAGGTGGCAACAAAATCATTACAGAACACAGAAAATCAATCACATGAGCATGTGCTGCTATGGCTTTCCACTGGGAGATTGAATGCCTGGTACACCAGGATGTAATAATCCCTTTCTTGCTGCCTCATACTGGGCTCTTTGCCTTTCTTTCATTCATGGAATCAATCATTTCTCAGGTTTAAACAGGTCATATGAGGTTGACGCTTAAAGCATTATACTCCCTAGACTCACTGGCTCATCCAGATTCACACTCTGCCCACCTGTATTTTTTCACATATAGTTTAGTATATGAGTATTAAAAATGAATGTATAGTTTTTAATGCCCAGGCTCCCTTTTTGAAAAAGTAGATTCCTTAGTGAATCAGCATAAGCTACTGGGTATTCACAGTGTACTAGGGTAGTCTACTAGCCTTTTAGCTGTTAAAAAAATCTGCAAGTCAACTGCAAGTAGGACTGGAAGATTCCTCCATGGGAATTGGAAGCACTTTGCCTTTACAGTAAGTTGCTGTCCTAATGGACAAGGGCTGAATCAAAACATTACTGTCCTAAGAATACTTTACACAGACTGATTTTTGCTGTATCAAAAATGCATCATATCAGAACACCACTGTATTATATCAAATGTAATTGTGAATTTTATGTATCATTACTTGTAGTGTAACGTCTATTAATACACACTAACTTGTCTGAAGTCACTTTATGTTAAAATTCTCATTTCAAACTTAGATTTGATCGATGACTCCCTGGTGTAATATTTCCTGCAAGTTCTTGCAAAGCCTGTACCGGATAAGCATACCAAATGAGCAAAACAACAGCTAGTCTGCTTTTCTATTTAGCTTCCAGTGCAATATTCTCCGAACATATAGTCCCTCCTCTGAAAAACTGACTGCAGCTCTGCTACACATCCAACATGCTTCATTACCAAATACCAAATGAAAGGGAGCACGTCAAAGTTCAATTACTCATTGATGACATTCATTTGGGAATGTGTAGACTCTAATTACATAGTTGTTCAATTTGCAGTCTTCATAAAAGCCTGCATGTAAATACTGCTTTGCTAAAATGATAGTTAGTTGCATAACATAAATATAGAAAAGATCAAAGATGAAAGAAGATATATAAAACCAGGATATTTAGTGGCGAGACAATTTTGAAATTGAATGCTAGGTGTCAAAAAATATTTGAGATAATATAAGATTTCATCTTGATTGATCACTCTTACAAGCACTTAATCGAAAAAGTGGTTTTCTTTTAGGATCACATCATCTACTTGTGTTTTTTTTTTTTTTTGGTTCTAGTCCTGTCTCTGCTTACATCCCATAATTGGTTTGCTATTTCTTTTAAAAGCACTGAAAAAACTGATGCACTTAATCTGCCTGCTTAAAGGTTTTAATAATAACTACTGACTAAGAAAATTTTACAATTTTTTGCTTTTTTATCTTACAGCTGCATTTGATACTGTAGATTATTCCACCCTCATTTATCGTCTGCAGCACAATGTGGGCATGGACTGGTTCAGATCATACCTGATAGACAGCAGTTCTCACATGTGGGGTCCCTCAAGGGTCTAATCTCGGACCTTCATTATTTTCACTTTACTTTTTGCCATTGGCATCTACTATTAGGAAGTATCGAATGCCATTTCATTGTTATGCAGATCATACTCAAATCTTCCTTTGAAACAGAGGGATCTAAACAGTTTAACACCGCTGTCTAGAGGTTGTCATACCATCTTAATGAGAATAAAACTGCTTAGTGCTGGTATTTGGTCAGAGTGGAACCTGTGTTGACCCGTTCATAGAGAGATTTCATGTTTTCTGTAAATCATATATAAAGCTATCTGCTAGAGATCTGGGTGATTTACTGGACTGTGATTTTAAACTGGATAAGAAAAATTTATTCTGTTATTCAAGTTAGCCTTTTAAGTTTAGGCTGCTGTCCAAGGTTATAACAAAAAAGATCTTGTAAAGGTTATACATGCTTTTTTTCCCCAACTTGGCTTGTTTATTGTAATGCCCTCTATGTTGGTGTTGGTCAGACTTGTCTTGCGCGGTTGCAGTTGGTCCAAAATGCCGCTGCAAGTTTGTTAAAGGGAACACGTAATCAGGAACACATACAGTAGCTCCTGTCCAGACATCCTTACACTGACTCCCTGAGCAGTTCAGCATCAAGTACAAAGCCCTAAATAATCTAGCACCACCATATATTGATGAACTTTTGAACCCATACAGTCCAGCACTGTCACTTACAGTAGGTCTGGTTAAAAGCCCTAAATGAGCTGCCCCTGTACATGAGGGAGGCCCCTACTCTTCCTGTTTTAAATAACACCTTAAGATCTTTTTAATACGGTGTGAGGACATTTCCTTTTCCCTGTTTTTATTCCTTTTTATTATTTACTTATTTATTATTTTACTTTTTTATGCAAAAAGGTTCATTTCATATTGTTGTTTATTGTTTTATTTGGATTTTATTTCATTTATTTTTTTCATTACTGTCTGCAGCTATTTTAGGATTGAACATTACTTTGGTCATCTGCTAAAGAAATAAAATTAAATACATTAAATTTTTCACTATCACATTGTGTCTCCCATCTGGTATTATTTCCTGATTACTTTATCTTTCTTTTTTTACTGTTTCTGTTTTGTTTGTTAAGTATTGTCTTTTGTACAGTATTTGTGCATTTCTCAGCCTTGTGTTTTCTAGTTTTGCTTCCATATTCTAACTCTCCTGTTTGTTATTGATTGCGATTTTGGGTTTATCTTAATTTTTTGCTGGCTGCCTTTTTTCCGATCCTCACTTTCACTTCTGACTATGATTCCACAAAACCCTAAATAAAGGGATTACATTCTTGTTTCCTGCCATCACTAACGACACATTACACTATTTCATTATGCCTACAGTATTTTGGGTATCATCATGTTGAGGACTTGCCAAAACTATTTTTCACTTTAAAAGCTCTCTGGTTTTTCAATATTTCTAGATTTCTAATATTTACAACAAAAAAAAAAATTCATTCATTTAAAATATATTTATCGGGTCACAGTTCTTAAAAATGATAATTCAAAAATTCATTTTCAAAATGCAAAATGCATTACCTGTGACCATAGAAACCCAAATCCATGACTAACAGTAGACTGCATGTTAAGAATTATTTGTCGAGTTGGTGAATCAGATTTAGTGTGCTCTGAAAACACAAGTGGAATGTGTAGAAAAAACAGAAAACTCAGAGGTTAAGTCAGTACTGAGTGCTCTGCAGTCAGAATGTTCATTCATTTTGACCATTTTTGGATGAAATTCTTTTGTGGCATCCCAAAAGAGGCAGACTTTCTTATTTATAATGTAGTCTTGAGGAATAGTTCTCCAGGCTTCCTGAAGGAGTTTTTCTGCTCTCGTATTTGGCAAGATTTTTGTCTCTCTCTCTTTTTCTTTTACTTGAGCAGTTTTCAGACAAATGCTTTTTGTTTGTTAAGCCACTCAGTAAATCATTAAACAATAATAAAAAATATATATTTTGAAGGCATGAACCAGTGCGAAACAGGTGCAGATGATGACAGATGATCAGTATACTGGCGATGCTGAATGCTGAGTGGTTGACGCAGATGAGAGGGGAAATGAGGTTGCTGCTGATCGGTTGTTACACACCTTTATTAAAAAAAAATACTTTTAGGCACATACGTTAGTGCCTATATACTGTGGGCCTATTTGTTTGCATTAAAAAAAACATTATTCAGATTAAACATTTAATGTGCACTAAAAAGTTACAAATACAAATATGAATAGAAGACCCACTAGAAAATATATTGGCCAATATAAAGTTATTTTAGCTAACTAAAATAACAACTTCATGACTGGGATTAAAAAACTTATCTCTATAGCAGTTATTAACTCAAGTTGAGACAGAATTCACTCTGCATGCCTACAGCACTAGCATTTCAACTCAGTTTTTCCCCCCTGGGTTTTCCAATGTTTCCAGAGACAGTGTGTTAGAATTCATATTTAATAATTAAATAATAAAAAACCCTTCAGGTTTAGGCCAGGTTTAAATCTAAATAAAGATAAAAATATTTGAGCAGTAAACAGATGCAGGCATCCCTACTAACTACAGAGTTGCCTCGCATGAGCTTGGGTCGAACGTGCATTGACAGATTTTTAATAATAGAGAGTAAGCATTGTTTATATAGATTGACAGAATGTGAGTGTGGATTTTTTTAAGAACATTGAGCAAAAGAATACTAATATGGGGAATGAGGGGGTAGGGCTTCCAAGGAGTGTCAATAACTGTCAGATATGTCTCGTCTGTAATTTTTATTGGAAGAAAAGAACACCTTTTGATGATTAATATTAAAATGCGGAACCCTGACTTTTATGTGAGGTGTTTTGTTCAAATTGTTGCTGATGCCTCAAGCTTTGATGAACACATTGGGGAATCAATTATGTGAATTCTGACATTTTACATAACGACTTTCATCCAAGATTTTTTAGCTTTTGTTGTTTTTACTGAGATATATACTATATACTGTAGATCCACACATTAAACATAACATAGAGCTAGACTTAAGATGGTTGGTACACAATAACCTCAAAAGCAGAATAGGTTAATGCTAGTGTGCTTGGCCTGCTGATAGTGACACTAGAAACTTCAAAGTATCACTAACTAGACGATTACACTATCTTGATAGGAAGGCTTTCAAAGCATCCTTTTATCTTAAAAAATCAGTCAAAGCAAGACCGCAGACAAAACATAAGCTATGTTTGAAATATTTAAGGCAGACAAGTTTGACGATTGTTAAATTTGAGGAATAAAACAATTTGAAGTGGTCCCCAAAGAGATTTCATATGGTGTTTGTCGCCAGTGGGCATTTATATATATCTAGGAATTTTTGCAGTGTAAGAATAATATTAATAGCATTAAATGCAGGATTTGTACTCGGGGCTGTAAACATTATACATACTGGAAGGCTTCTTCTTTCTGGATAACTATCAACTTTCCAACAACCAAATCTAAAGTTGGCAAAACATCAATGTCTCTTGTGTCTGAATAGACCTAAGACCAAAGTAAGAGAAACTCCTGAATGTTATTTTAAAGCAGAATGAAAGCTTGTTTCTTCCTTGAAGAACTTTAATGTGCCACCTTAGAGGGCTACAGTAATAGCCTTGGGGTTTATAGTTACAGCAATTAAAATCACACTTAACTATCTTAACAATTAGTTATTGCATATATATATATATATATATATATATATATATATATATATATATATAACATACTGGCTGGGAAAAAAAAACACCATTTCAAAGGAGGGGACATTTTATTGCACTGCATCAAGAAAAGAAAATCTTAATCCAGCCATCAAATTCATAATGAAAAGCTGGAAGGGAAGTGATAAGCCATCAACATCAAGGCAATGTGTTTTTTTATTTTTATTTTTTTATTTTTATGAATAGGGATCACATAAATGCTTGGTAAAGTTGCAGTCATTCATTTTAATTAGAGGTACTCTTCCATACATCTTCTAATTTTTAAAAAATAAACTGATATCCCTCCAACAAATGTACAAATAGTGACCTACGTTGTTTGGACAACTTTTAAGTTCTAATTAATTAATTGTTACATATTATTATTATTATTATTATTATTATTATTATTATTTACTTAATTATCAATAAACATCTATGGCTATCAAGAAAAATGAGCTTACAAAAACACATTTAATGTAAATGTTGTTTTCTCTACCATGCATATGAAATATAATCATATGTTGTAAATCACCCACATAGCCAGAAACAATACAGATTAAGCAATTTCTCATGCAAATTAGCCTCTTTTTTGTGATTATAGTAAATCATGGTTTTAGTGTTTGCCAACTAGACTATACTTGTGAATAAGGATGGTGAAGTACAGGCTTTGTATTGACCGTAGCTGGCTTTGGAAAACCTTTACATTTCAAGATCTTTTTCTAAATGATGAGAGCAAACCATCTGCTGACAAAAGTGTATTCACTGTACAGTAAAGTGCATTTACTAGACACAACACTTGATGGAATTGCAGCAGTGCATTCTGCCAGGTCTCTTCTTATGTGTGCTCTGTTCAATACAGTATTTTAAAAAAATATAAAAGAAATCCTGCAAATACTCTTACGATCATGAAAGAGGCCCTTTATTGTTCAGTAGGTAGCTGGAAGTATGCATGTTGTAACACTGCCGTCCATGCAAGCTTTTTAATCGATCTTGTTCTACATTGCTAATGAGTCATCCATATTGGTGCTGGCGGATGCTCACAGAGGAACAACACCCCGGTCTTATCCCCTCACCGCAGGCGTTCATTAGCATTGAACTGCAAGTGTGTCCTGGCACGTATGTGCCCAGTGCTTGCCTTGAATGTGGAGCTGAATAGCTAATGTCTTGTAGGGAGGCCATGTTTGCTTGTTTTGTTCTTTGTTGTGGATATTGGATGAGATTCCAACTCACTGCCAACTATCACAGATTTTTCTTCTCTCATGACAAGCTCACCAGAATGGAATGAGCATGGGAATCTACTCCCAATGGTCTCTTTGCGTTTTTTTTTTTTTTTGCAACCATCAGCCAAAGACATATAATCATGATGTTTCTTTGAAGAAGGAACAATTTTAAAAAAAGGACAAGAAGTATCTAGAATCTGCACACAATAGAGTAGCACAGTGACTTTTTATATGCTACAGAGGAAGCTCTTTTTTTACAGGTGTCAGTGTGGCACCAAAATATGCACCAACTAGACCATAAAAAATACAGTATACTGTATTGTGGAAGCCTTGCACAGATTTTTGAGATTAGAAAAAGATGCTCATCAGATCAAAAAGTCAGCATGGTCTTATCTTACATGATTTTTGTTCAATGATAAGCACCATACTTAGTTGCCATTGACTAATTCTGTAAATCTCCCTTAGAGCTGGAACTATTATTAGGACTGTAACAGAAAACAATCAACACATTCTGATCAATCCGAGAATTAAAAGAATTAAATACTTATTAAATATAAATACAGGATTGATAAGTGTAATTGTCATTTCTTCTACAAAACCAGGACTTTTGATTGTGCAGAGTAACAGTTATGTGTCTCTATATAATCCCCTGCTACGCTCATGCACTTATCCTAGTATTTCATGAGTGCTTGGATACCATCAAGTTAGATTCAAGTTTCACGCTGCACTGAAGTCATTATTGAACTACCTACAATCATATTCAAAAGTT
>JAOVVB010000028.1:11420622-11436311 GCA_028570985.1 Heterobranchus longifilis | reverse complement strand
CTTTTTAATCCATCCACAGTAAAATTAGTCAACGCTTATCGCAAATGATCATAATTTAAGACAATTTGGCTTAATGGAAATTTTGACAGGTCCTCGCTCAAGGGATGGGAAAATACATAAATAAATGAATAAATAAATAAATAAATTGTTAAAAGTGGCATGGGCTTCTGGCGACACCAGTAGGCATGCATAGTGAGGAGCCAAATGTTTAGCATTCACAGCAGGAATAATTACGGGCTTGAGCTGAGGTTATTGTGCTGTTTGTTATAGCATGCTTTTTGTGGGGGAACAAAATGAAGCAGGTCATTGAGAGGACACGTGCTGTCTGCTGGACCAAACCCCATAATTCCACACTTCTAATCAGAACTATTCTTCACACTAGACATTGATGTTCCTTCTCACCACATCAAATAATAAAAAAAAAAGCAAACTCTGGACCATTACAGAGAAAATGCTGAAAGAGTCATCTTATATTGTGTCTATCTGAGGGCTGTGGAATACGCAGTGACACCTGTGATTCCTCTCTTTCTCTCCTCATATATCACTTAAACACATCTCATTGTGTGCAACACAGCTACTCATCCTCATAGACCATCTCTCTTTTTCACTCAATCGCTCCCTCAGATCTCAATCACACCAATGCTTCTAAATCATTTACTATACCACTGATTTCTTTTCCTATAATTCTCTCTCTCTCTATCTCTTTTGATCCAATAGTGAATAGCAGCAGATTTATTGGAGAGAACAATTTTTTTAATCAGTAACATAAAACCAACATGTCAAAAGGTAAACAAGTTATGTCTGTTCCTCCATATTCAAACTGCATGACTCCATTTTATCTCCTGAGGTTTCTGAATATGCCGTTGATGCATAATATTCCATTCATAATATTCATAATATTCCATAATGAATCATGCTGTAGAGAACCTTCAGAATGATTCTCAGCCGGAATCAGAATTCAAGTTTCAAAATATTTAAAATACAATTATGCTATATAGATAGTACTGTGCAAAAATCTTAGGTACCATATTATATGCTGTACCAATATATGTTTATCATGTCTGCATAATTATGTACAAAATCATTCAGTATTTCCATATATAACTTAAAAATTAATAAATAAATAACATTACAGGAGAATATATGCATGGCTGTTAAGACAAAAAAATATAGTACAAGACAGACCAGTTTTTAGATGGAAACAAAAAACCCAATGTACAGTACATTCCTGGGATTTGCATAAAAATATAAAGGAGCGAGTGTGACAAAGTTACCAAAGTAACTCATTCTCCAGCAAGATCAGTAAAACCTAACAACTATTTTACTTATAGTTCTGTGCAAAACTCTTGGGCACATACAAAATATGGCACAAGCAAAAGATGTTTTTGAAAACATTTCTGCATAAAAGAAACTTCTGTAAAGAGCAATAAAGAGTAATAAAATAAACAGTCAATATTTAGAGTGAAAACTCATTGCTTAAAACCAGGAGTTTTAGACACAGATTTGTGCAGTTTTATAAGAAAACAGTTGTTAGGTTTTACTGAGCTTTACAGCCATGCATATATTCTCCTGTAATGTTATTTATTTATTAATATTGAAGTTATATATGGAAATACTGAATGATTTTGTACATAATTATGCAGACATGCTAAACATATACAACATAATTAAGACTTTTGCACAGTACTTGTGGATAAGGCGTTCCCAAATTGCCTGTATGTGAATGAGTTTGTGTTTGTGTATATGCCCTGTGATGGATTGGCCCCCTTCCCAGGAAACCCCATCTTGTGCCCTAAGTCTCCTGGGATAGGCTCCAGGCCCCCCGCGACCCTGTATACATGATGAAGCAGTGATTGAATGGTAAGACTTTTCCTGTCCTCAAGCCTATATTGTGAAACTGTGGTTCTGTGAGCATGGGGAATCATTTTCACACATGAATTGGCCACCACAGAGTCCTGACCTTTACACTATTGAAAGTCTTTGTGATGGAGAAGACTATGAACTGGTTTGACTTTCCCATCATCAAGTTCTCAGGCAAAATAAACTAATATAACTCTTGATAAAAATGAATGTTGTCAAAGCCAAAGGTGGTCTAATGAAGAATAAGCGTGTGTGACTTTATTTTAGACACACAGTACAAAATATATATATATGGTAACTTGGTTACCCAGTAACCTGACATCCAGTAACCAATACCAACAAAATGATATCAGAGAAGATATATCAAATGTCCTGTAAGAAATGGGATTAGATTTGGAAAAGAAAAAACGTTGATGTTAGATAGAGATTTTTTTATAGTTACAGTATACTTTATTATATTTATTATATAGATTTTTTTTGTGTGGATGCAAATAATATAAAAAGTAATTATAATTAAAAAAAAAAAATTCAACAAAGATTTTAATTTTAAAAATGTTGAAAATCCTTGTTTAACTCCCTCCATCCCTTACTTATGCGCCCATCTGTGCATGCACACCTGCTACCAGCAGGATCCCCGATCATGGCAAGGGCTTTTGTGTGTCTCTTCTTCATGCCTGGTATGAAGATCTAAAATATTAGGTCTTTTAAAATACATTTTTCAGTTATAATTGCTATGAAATCTACCTGCTACTTTAGATCTATGAGGCATCTCCGGCTAAGCAGTTGGAGGTAAATATCTGTGAGCTGGATATCAATGTACTTGCTCCAGATGACTCCAGAGAAAGATTCCTCCCATCTGTCCTGCCCGTTTCCCCTAATAAGGAGACCTTCTGTCAGAGTGCTGGCACATAAGCATGGTCAATCCCAGTGCCACCTGTGGTAACACACCTGCCCATGCAGGACTCAGCAGGCAAGCATATCAAGTCCATAACAGACTATTATATATAGCATATTATTTATTTATTTATTTTTGACTTGATATTAGCTCTTGTTAAATGTGACATAAATATTTCTGCGTTTATTGTCAGTACCGTGTATTACACTTTTTCCCCTTCCTTATCAGCCTTCCTCATTTTATTTTGTAGTTTGATATACTTGCAAGTTGAAATTTTGCATCACACCACAAGAAAATACTAGGCCACATCCCGGTCATCTGAACTCTCCCCTGACATCCACTAAGTGTGTTTACATGAAGCCTAATATCCCAGTAATAACTGGGATAACAGCCCAGGCAAAATAAAATAGTCTTATGTGAACAACTAAATCCGAAGAATTTGACCTGATCAGAAGAATGTTTTTATGGGAATGAGGAGTGGTGTAAACCTTTAATATTTCTTTCAATAGGTAAATATGAGCCATGTGAACCCTTGATCTGATAGCTTATCTCTTGATGAAATACATAAATGATTTCTAGACATGTTTACCTCATGTGGGAACAATATTTGGTGACGTGAAAATATTTGTGTAAAGTCCATGAGAACCTGACTTCTGGGTCTCTGGCTGATTAGCTGAAGGAGCACTGATTAGCTCACATTTTATATACTGTATACTGTAGTAAAGCATCTAACCAATCATATATGAAGCTGAATTTATTGTTACCAATCATAGCGCAAAAGGTAGGATTTGATTGAAGATATGGAAAGCCTAAGTTGACCACAACATTTGGATAAAAGAAAATACTTTATATTTCCAGAAGACTAAAAACTTCAAAGCTTGCAAAAACAAACGCACATATTATCATATCAGTTTCCATGTAAACAGTTAAGCTTGAATCTCTAATCAGAATGACTTAGTTGGTTTAAAGAAATATTGTCCATGTAAACATAGTTACTGTTTATGAATAGTTTTGTATTCGCAGTTTGTGAAGTCTCAGTTCCAGTTCTTGATGTGTTCTGCTTGGTTTTTAAGATTCTGGATTGGATTCCAACTGTAGCTGTTAAACATCTTTAAAATTAAACTTTTTTTAAAGTGGATGTGCATTTAAATAATAATTTTTTAAAATCATAATAAGCAACAAGATCTTACATTGCATTTTCTTTTTGTACATTTTGCTCATAATTCAGTACCAGCATTGGGTGTCATAGTGGAGGAAAGTGGGATGGATTACCCAGGGACCCCAATAGTGGGAGGGCCCTTACTAAGGCAATAATCAAACCCTCGATTGTGGAGATGCAAGCCCACAGTACTAACCACTAAGCCACCAAGCCAACCACATGGATTCTCGTCAAAACTTTGTGTTAAAAATGTCTTTACCCTTACCCTTGTCTTCACCCTTACTTTACATAGACATGTCAGCGGGACACTCATATAATTTGTCTGGCATCATGTTTTATGTTTTTGCATAAACTAATGATTGCCTCATTTGCATGTCTCCATGAAAGCAATAATATAGCACTACAGTACTTAACAGTGGCTTAAAGAAGAACAGTCACATGGGACGCCCTGACATTACCAGTGAATTTAAATTTCATCATAGGCACCCCCTCCCTCCCTCACTGACGCCAGGGACCGTGCCATGTCATAATAGAAGGTCAGCACATGGCCATGTTATTAAAGGAACACAAAATGGACTTTAACTCCACCTCAAAGCGGTTTAGGAATGTGAAAATGACATTTAGCAAGTGATGGAAGGTTGAGCTGACCTGGAACCCCTCAGCGCACATGACTTACTGATAGCCCTTAAAGAATTTAGATAAGGGGTGTGTGTGTGCTTCTAGTGTTAGAACCAAGCAGTGGGAGATACCAGATATTAGGAAGTATATTTGTAGCTACATGTACATGTGTCATTCACTCTCCAGGACTGTACTTTAAAGGAAAAAAAGGCGTGACATATTCCTTGGCATTTATATATTATCAACAGATACTGTAGCTATTTTCGAAAGAAATATCTTGACCCACTTGCTTCATTTCCAAACATCTATAAATCTTTCTCTATAAATCATTTATCTGTAAAGCCAAAACTTTGTCTGAATAAAGTCAGTCCAAATTGCTAGGTATAGTTACACAAACACTTTATATTTGTATTGTGACAGCTACAGTAGCTATTAGCATTCAACTAGCTACAGTAGTTTGTATGATAGCATGCTAGCTACTGCAGCATTTAAGAGATTAGCAATAAAGCTGATGGTAGTTAGTCTTAGTTAATTGTTTTGATAAAAGAAGCACTAATGTGCCATCAGTAACTATAGTCAGTTCCTTTTTTCTTCAGAATTTTTTTCTTTCATACATTAAGTCAATTTAATATCTTTTACTTTCCTACTTAAAGGTGAGGGAGGAATTCCAAGCTGCCCTTTATTTATTTTGATGTGTAATTGAACTTTTACTTGAGAATTTTTATTGGGTATTTTTAACACTTCTAGATATTGATCTGTTTGTTTGTTTTTTTTCTCTTCTTATCAGTGTTTCATCAGCATCACGAGCATAACTTTGACATGAAAGTAAGAACAACTCAATAGCATGCTCCCAGTGGATCAATAAAACTTGGTTTCCTTGCTATACTCCAACAGGAAGCCTGCTCATGCAGTTGCCTACTTCATCATGACCAAGGCCTGGTGGCTTCCACAATGTCTAACTTTATATAAGTCCTCTTTACAAGGCACTAGCTCATTGTGTGTTATTACAGCTCCAAGTCACAGGAACAGGAGCAGACCTTGGGAAACACCCAGCACAATACACTGCATCAAGTCTGTCACACTGCGTGGTCTAAGTAGATATATGTCAAAGTAGGTTTGGCCTTCTGGTGGCATTTATTATACTCACAGGGGATGTTTACAGCAGAATTAGTGTCTATGTGACTGATTTACAGACTAAGACTACAGATCTTTGCTGATGCATACATTTTACTCCCTGTTAACTTAAGTTGCAGAATTAAAGTGCAACAATTATATCATTTGCAAGGGAAAGTTCCATATTTACTTGTACAGAATCAGGTTACTCACAGAATTAAGTCACCCTTGCCTTGCTCATCAAGGGCAATCGGACAATCTGATGATTCTGATTTTAGAAAATATTTTTTACAAAAATGTCAAAAATTTACTTTTGATTCTGTAAAGCTACTTTGCGGAAACGACCATTGATAAAAGCGCTGTATAAATACAACTGAATTAAAATTGGATTGAGTTTCTGAGTTCATCTTTGTTATTAGGGATATCATCATCATCATCATCATCATCTTCATGGACTCATACCGCTGAGATTTTTTAAATAAAATCTAGATCGCCACCGCCATCCAAACACAATCATTTGATTTCAACCTCTGAACAAAACAAAATTAGGGTTAGTGTATCACTACGGCTTGCCTTCCACCTTCATCATTTAACAGCTTATAAAATAACACTTGATGGAGCACATTTGTTTCCATTCTATTTTAACAGGCACACAAATCACCAAAGCCACTTCACAATTCTAAAATCATCATGTGTGCCCCGGTTGTGTAGAGTTAATTTCTTGTGCTTTTTCATTTAACATTGTATGGTTGAATTACTAAAGAATGAAGAAAGTACTAAAGCTACTAAAGGAAGAAAGTACTGATTGGGGGAGGGGTGGGTCAGCCAGTTGAGGTTGGTGGGTTGGAGGTTCAAGCCCCGCCTCCACTCCTTCTTCAGCAAGGCTCTTAACCTGATGCCTATATAAGAGTTGCAATAGAAAGTGGAAAGTGCAGAACCAAGATCAAAACAGCTTAATAAGAGAAATAAATAAATAATACTAAATAAAAATGTATTGATTAGTTTGAAGATGAAGGATTTCAAATATAAACTAAGCACTTACCTACTATGCTTAAGATTAAGTAAGGATTTTACCCAGAAAAAAGAGCGTCTCTGATTATGGTGCAGTGACCTACAAAAGGCGAGACTTTAAAAGGATATTAATAATGAATTAAACATGCCTCGAACTTCAGTCTGCGATAGGAAATCCCACCTAGCTGTCTAAGTGACTAGCTGATGCTTATCCTCCATAATTTTCACATTACCTCAACTGTGAATACGGCTACAGTACTTGGATGGAGTATCAAAGCAAATTCTGGAAGTTTTCTGAGCCTAACAAGTGCAGTCAAGGGCTTCAATTTTAGCATGTGAACCCACTGCCCACTTGAAGGTAGTCATATCAAAGGACTTTCCCCTGAGTGCTTTAACAAAGCGCAGAAAGACTGTGGTCATTAAAACTTGCAAAGGCTATGGAAAGTAAACAAAAGGCCATTGCCGAGTGTGTGTGTTCAGTAGAAATACAAGAAGTTGGAGCAGTCTCAGTTTTAATCTTTGAAAAAAGCTGGAGACTACAATGTTTGATTGGTTTCCTACGGCTTCTGCATTGTAATGACTCGCTCTTTGTAATTCTCACACTGTTCTGCTGGTGTTTTTCATTTTTTCGAGCAAATGTGTTTGCAAGCAGCTGAGTGAATTTAAGCCAGTCATAATTTACCATGTGTGCGCTTTGAGGCACGCTTATGTTTATGAATAGACAAGCAGGCAAGCGGTTTAAAGAGAGGTGCCTTTGCTTAAAGTTGTTGTGATGTGGTCAGCAAAGTTCCTGGCTTTTTTATTAAACTACCAAAGTGGAGAAATATTCATTAAAGCCTGGGAAAGTTTGTATTATTGCAAGGAATTTCATGAACTTCTTGTATTTTAATTTGTAAACCTTCCAGAAAGAAATTCCACAAGCTACAGTTTCACGATTGCACGTTCATAATAATCTGCACAAGTAAATCGGAAGGGAGAAATTATGAATGCCGAAGGTTAAATTTAATTGTGAGTTAACTTCAATTAAATGAAATCCAGCAACTGCATGTTTACCAGTTACTTGTTTTTAATTACATTTTGCCTTAGGTTACAAAAAAGCTGAATTCCTTAAAATGTGTGTAATTTATTGCCACATTACTGAAATTTTAGAATCTTGATGCCAACAATTGAAATCATCTTTTGATTAGACAATGAAGCAATAAAAAAAAAAACTAGTTGTAAAGTGACCTGAAACATACTGCATGTCCAGTAAAAACAACACTGAGTACTAAATAAGTAAATACTAATATTACAATATTAATTCAACTAAATGCAATTCAAAAGCGAATGTCCATTAGATGTTTGTCCAAAGTTTAGACAGTAGGTCAACAGTACAATTTTTGCAGAAAATACAGAGTTGATGTATTGCATAAAGCATTACTACAGTATAAAAAATACATAGTATGTAAAAAGTGAACAAATTTACAGAACAATTATCACTCACTCATTCATTGTCTGTACCACTTTATCCTGTATACAGTGTCATGGGGGGCCTGGAGCCTATTCCAGGAGATGTAAGGTACGAGGAGGGGGTACACCCATCGCAGGGCACATACACACACTATGTGCAATTTTGGGAATGGCAATTAACCTAATCTGCATGTCTTTGTACTGTGGGAGGAAACCAGAGTACCCGAAGAAAACCTACCAAGCACAAGGAGAACATTGCTCACACACAGCATGAATTGGTATGAATTGAACCTGGAACCTGAAGGTACGAGGCAGCAGTGCTAAGCACTAATTATTTAATACTATATTTTCTTTTAACTTTAACTACAATTTGCACTAGAGGTTCTAACCTTCCATTATATTAAACACCAAATATCTATTATGGTATACAAGTCTTATGTTTAATTCTGCCAAAGTAAAATGATAATTTTCAAATAAATATTACAATATTGTCTATTGTTTAAAAAACATTTCATTGCACCTGACAGCAGAACAAAAAACTGTGAACAGCTTGATCAGTTTGCATTTTGTATCCCTTATTTTTTTAGTCTTCAGTGCACATTCTAGTATTTGCACATTTAGATTGTGGTCTTGATATCTTTTTAATAACCTGAACGGGCTGCTCAGAAATTCACTTAGGTTTTTGATGAATTTACACAATTTAAATAAATACAACCAAAAATATTGCAATTTTGACTCTTATTTCATCCTCTATACCGCTTTATCTGCTTGCACATAAGAATTTCACTCACATGTACTGTACCAGTGTACCAGTAACGTGAGGTGACAATAAAAGTGATTTGATTTGATTTGATTTATTCTGTATACAGGGTCACGGGAGGGCCTGGACCCTATTCCAGGAGACTTAAGGCATAAGGGCGGGGTATATACCATAGACGGTATACATCACAGGGCACAGACAGACACTCACACACTCATTAAAATTAAGATGAATGATTTAAAACATACTGTATATAGTAATAAATAATTAGTAGGAAATCCCACCTACTGTATATAAGGCTAAAGGCAATTTGGTAATGGCAATTAACCTTAATCTGCATGTCTTTGGACCGTGGGAGAAAACTGGAGCATTCGGAGGCAACCCACCAAACACAGGGAGAACATACAAACTCCATGCACACAGACCCAAGGCAGGAATCGAACCCTCGACCCTGGAGGTTCAAGGCGACTCTATATCTGTGTGATATAATGCTTTAGTTAAAGTAGAAGAATTGCAGTCGTCAAGGGATTTTGTGATAGCTAACAATACCTGAATTTTTACAAGGGTTTTAGTCCTGTAGGGTTAACATTGACTTTTGATCAAATATAACCCTCATGAGGCTGAGGGGATTTGTTACGTTTTCTATTTTCTTGCAGTCCCTCACCTTGATTCTGTATTATATGAGGAAAAAAAACTTTGCTTTATTACCATTACAACCCTGACAACAGTATTGAATTGGATTTCTTCGCAATTCGCTTGAGTGCACTTGAGAAGACACTCAGGCAAATGGGGAAATGTTCAATATTGCGCACACCAAAAAGTGAGAATAGTTCACGGATTACATAATTGACTAAACTACCGTGAGATCTAGAATACATGTACACCACACATACCCAGTCTCAGTGGTGAAACTTTGACTATGTTCTTTTTGCAGTTTAGCACAAGATGAATTTCTATAAAATTACCTTATTATTGAGATGTACAGTCATGATGCATGTATGTAATGATGTCATCCGTGTTACACTACAGCCGAAAGACAAAGAAGAAGTCGTCGTCATATTGTGCCTATTTATAGACGGGTTGAAGTTAGATTTTTAGTTTGCCTTGTTACACAGTATGCGTGTGCCATCATAGAAGAAAAATTGATGTGATAACCTTTTTATTCAGTACATTTAGGTCATCGGCTGATTTGACCTGACCAACTGAAGCAACCCCAGATTATAACTCTGCCCTCATAAACTTGTACAGTGGCCTCTATGCATGATGGATGCATCAATTCAAGAGCTTTCCATCTTACCCTGATGTACCAATCGCTCTGGAATAGGGTCAGTCTGGACTTATCCAATCACATTACCTTTTTCCATGTGAAGTCACATTTATTTGTCAAGTCAAATTTATTTGTATAGCATATTAAATAACAACCACGTGGTTGACCTAAGTGCTTTACAACATTAATAAAAAACAAATGGTGAAAAAAAAAATGAATAAATCAAATGAAATAGAGTAAGGAATACAGTAGAAATACCATACAAATTAGCATGATAAAACAGAGGACAAAAGCATATAAAACATCACCTTAAAAGAACAGTTCATAAGAGCATTAGATAAGAACATATTCTAATTAGTAGACATGTTAATTTACATTATATGCTTGAGAAAATAAAATGTTTTTAGCTTGGCCTTGAATGATGTGAGATCGGAAAAAGCCCTATTGTAAGATCAGAGGTCACTGCAAAAGGCCCAATCACCCCAACACTTATATCTTGAAGGAGGAGTGATCAATAGTATCTGACTGGAGGATCTAAGATAGCTGGCAGGATTATGTGGTTGAATAAGTTTTGTTAAATACTTTGGTGCTAAACCATGCAAAGCTTTAAAAACAAACACTATCATTTGTAAATTGATTCTAAAATGAACCAGAAGCCAGTGTTGTTCACAAATAACTGGGATAATGCGTTTAGCTTAGCGGTGTTCATGAGAATGTGTGCTGCATCGTTCTGAACAAATTGCAGTCTTTGAATTGATGACTGATTGATGGCTGTGAGTGCTGCATTGCAGTAGTCTAATCTTGAACTGATAAACGCATGAATGGTGGTCTCCAAATCAGCACAACAGAAAATGTTTCTCTTTACTCAGCAGGTGGAGTGGGAAAAAGCTAGCTCTCACTGTCCCATTTACTGTATATGTTCATCAACTCTAAAATCCTTGTCCCTAAAATAATTTCTAAATTCCTAACTTCTGTCTTTATGGAAGAAGGCAGCCTCATCTGACCCAGGAAAGAGAGATCCAGCCCATCTTCACCACCAAATCTAATCATAGCAGATTTTCATTTCAGAATGGAAAACAGAATGCCAAGCCTTAACTTCCTGTAAACAGTGTGATAAGGGCTGTAGTGGGTTTGGTGAGTCAGGGCTAAAGGCCAGGTACAATTGCACATCATCCACATAACAGTGGAAGGACAAGTTAAAGTTGTTAATAAGAGTACTTAAAGGTAAAAGATAAATTGGAAATAAAACAGGTCCAAGTATTAAGCCTATGGTACTCCGCATGACAGGGAGATCCGGGATGACATAGTACCTTCCCACTCAACAGCAAAATTTCAGTTACAAAGATCTAAACAAGTCAAGCACTGGTCCTCGTAGACCTACTACTGTACAGTAGGTCCCTACTGTAAGTCGAGTCATTAAAATTTCATGATCAACAGTGTCAAAAGCAGCTATGAGATCAAGACAGCATGATGTAACCCTGCAACCAACTCAAGTAGTGACTCCAGAGCGACAGGTTCAACATGATCAAATATAGAAGAGGAAAAGGGTGGATGAGTGATTGTATAGAACTAAATAATATTTGCGGGCCATGATGATGTTTTTGTATAGTAAAAAGGAAAACTTGATTCTTCAATCTTTCACACTGCATTGTGATAATCTGATCGACAATCTCCAAGATGAATTAGAGAAACGTCTTTTTTTTTTTTTTTTTTGCACTTCTATTCAGCCTGTCTGCAACGTCTCCTGAGGGTCAGAGTGTGGTCGTTAAGCCTGGGGTCCTTGTGGAGTTTAGTGTTTCTTTGTTTGATGGGAGCAACAGAGTTTGATATGGTTATGCAAGCAGAATTAAAAACTGAGATAAAGACATTAGGGTTCATATAGTCACTGAGTACATCATAGGCAAATATAGAAGAATCCATAAAAGCCCCTGAGAAAGCTTCTGATGTCTGAGCAGAGATGTGACGCCAGTGACGAACGACAGGAGTGGGGTTTGGAGAGGCAATGTTAAATAGCACTGGGAAATAATTCTGATCCAGTTCTGATCTTATTACTTCCTTGCAAATTGGATTCTTTTTTTTAAGTCTCACTAACAGCTGTTTAGTGCCAGTCCTTAAACATGGCTATGACTTTTACTGATTTTTTTTTTTCCATGAAACTTTATAATCATAAGTGTATAAGTGATCTTCATACATGTTTTTGACAGTTCAGCACTACACTTGTCCTGACAAGGTGTTGAAGGGTTTTTATCCCAGTTCCAGTAGTTTCAAATCTCTTGTTTTCTTTGCTTGATGCAGCCTATACATTGACCCTTCTGAAAGGGTAACTTTTTGGGCAAGGCAGTGTATTTGTGGGGTATTTTTGCCCTTTCAAAGCCCATCTTTACAAATGATAAAGTTTACTACACTATGTTAGGCAGATATTCTGGCTGGCATTTTGCCCAAAGATTAAATCTCTGGTGATTTTAATAGGAGTCTTTTCACTGCCAGTGGAATTTTGCTTTGATTTCATCTAGCTTGAAAAGGTGTTCTTAAATTATTCAGTAGCAAGGTATTAAAGTGCTGGATCTTGTGGTATATTCATGCCTTTTGGATCAAATGAGAAATGGTGGAAAACCAACAAAAAATCCCTAGGTATAATGCTTTTAAAATTAAAGTATTTTTTTCCCTTTTCTATTTTTTTAAAACATGGGAGGGAAAAAATATGTTTTTTTTTTAATTAGAGGAGTTTTATTTTTGAAACTTAGGTTTGTTTAATAACCATAATTTTATGGTTATTAAATATGTTTGCCTTCCATTTACACTTCATCAAAATGTCACCTAATTCCCTGATTAGATTTGAGATAAATTGAGTCCTAAAGTGTATTAGTCTTTTTCTGCAAACCTTTATTATTATTATTTTTTTTTACGACAACATATAGGCATGGATATGTGACTGCTTAATTTCTAAAACAACAGCACAATCTAAAATGTGAAATGGCAGTGTTTCTTTGTTACGTGCTGTGGATCTCACACACTCGAACAGTAAACAGGCTTATAATTGGCTTTTCTGTCAGTGCTGAAGACATTATAGGGAAACAAAAGAGCACTCTGAAGCCTTATGGCACTAACGAGGACTTGGTATTACTTAGAACCAAGTGATGCTGGTCTCTTCTGTCTCTTGCCCCTTCAGACAAACACACAGTGCAATCATTGACTCTGACACCCTTTTACCTCTCACTTTAGTCCTCACTATCAATAGGCCCGCTTGTATCTTGGTTTTTATATGATCTGGAACATTTGCTTTGCTCTTATTTGTGTTTAATCTCGAGTCAAGCTTAAACAGGCACTTTTCCTGAATGGAAGAGACAGAGGAAAAATATTGTGACATTTTTATTATTGTTTCCACACATCACTGTGAACTGTTCTAACAATAAGTAACTGTATGTTTATTCTGATTCTACTGAATGTTCTGTTTTCTCAGTACAATTGGAGACATACTACAGGTAGGACTGCCTGCTTCATGTCTGCTGGCCTTTCAGAAACTCATTTAATTGCCCAAACATGTGGAAATAGCTTGGAGCAAAGTCAGGACTGTACGAGGGATGTGACAATAACTCTTACAAATCGTACAAATCTTCAAATGTAGTTTACGGTAAGTTATGATTCTTCTGTCATCAGCCAAATACACTCCCTGTGCCGAGTGAATCACAGATGAGAAATTAAAAAATGTCAAAAAGATTAAAGTTTTGTCTTAAAATGACTCCAGCACAGTAAAATTCACATAGACCACTTCAGTGCTGTTATTTCAGTGGTGAAATTAGAAACTAATCCCAGTAAAAATATTAAGTTTAGGTAATCAAAATCTATTAGTGCGAGTGTTTATTTACATTGAGCAAGTAGCTTATTTGTAGCTTAATTTAAAAAAAGCTAATCAAATCTGGCACATAGCGGGTTAACCCCACTTTTACTCAACAAGTTGATTTGAGCGCATAACACTGTGCTCTCATTTCAGGTATATCACACACCCACAATTCAGACTGCTGTGCATATACTAAATTTACTCTAACAACCCATGTTTTATCTTATAGTGCCTCTTCTCACTACTGCTTGTCATAGCCCCACCGTTTCGGAACTTAAGGAGACAAACTGTTTTAAACTTTCCACAGGAAGAATAAACATCTGTCAATTCATATTTGAAGATTTAGGTTTCATATCCTACTTCCCCTTTTTTGGAGTAAGCAATGTTGTCGCAGTTTCAGACAAAACCTTTATCATATCATATTATATCATATCATATCATATCATATTATATTATAATATAATAGCATAAGCATAGCATAAGTACAGTACCCCTCTTTGACAGGTAAACAATTTGTAGAGATAGTTAAAAGGTTAAAGCTAAAAATAAGCTGATCAGCATCTGGCACATAACTGCCCATAACTTTCCTTCTACACAAATCTTTATTTAATTTATGGTGCAAGGTTCCGTTTTCATAGTGTATGTACCACTTATTGGAGTAAGCCATGCTGTGTCGTGCTTTTGCTTGTGTTTTCTGAGGATTGTGGCAGTTTGTAGGTGCATTGCATTCCGTGTCTTCCACATACACTGTCTATACACGCTAAACCGGATAAAGCTGGATAGACATACAGACAGGATTTTTTCTGAGACTTTTTCATACACTTTTTCTCCAGTGTATGAAATGTAAGAATATAATTGAAGGAGCGAGTTCTGATCAATGTACAGAAAAAAACAAAACAAACTTTCTTGTATTTATATGGATATGTATCGCTGGGGTTCATGGAACTTAAGGATATTCCTCTTTCTTATTTCATTTTATTAAAAAAAAACATAAACAAACAAAACATTAATAAATGCACTCAAATGCCACACCTTATTATTAAGACTGGACATTTTCAGCTTCTTAGCTCTGAAATGTGAATATGTTAGTAATTTATAACTAATCATGTTCAAGACCTCCATGAAACCTTCCAGGAATGCAGCTCAGCCACTTCATCTACCAGACTAACACATGTTCTCCATTTAAAAGGATGCCATTTCTTTCATTAATTGAATATTGAGGCTCATTTCTCTTAGTCTATGGATTTAATTTATGGATCTACTCTCCTTTATCAATAAAGCAATTACTATGAAACAATTATTATTTGATCTATAGTTCTTTGTTGGCATATTTATTAAATCTTGTCTGAAAATAAACTTGACACCTTAATCCATATTAAAAAATTGCAGTGACTCATACCATTTATACAATTTAAAACTGAACAGTTGAGGTACACACTGGTGAGTCTCCCTAAAAGTGCATTAATGCAGCCTCAGGAACTTTTCTTATATACAAACTAAAATATTTTTTGTGAAAGCCACATTTCTTTCATTTAAGTAAATGGCCCTGTGGAAGATGTATGAATAAATTAACTCATATCTAGAATGCTTTTTGAGGCTTATACTTTACCATATCAATGTGTGTGAATGAGAGGAACCCAAGAGGAACGGTGAGGCTACAGGGAGCAGAGGTAAAGAAGGTGCAGGACTTAAAGTACTTAGGGTCAACGGTCCAGAGCA
>JAOVVB010000028.1:11347301-11365983 GCA_028570985.1 Heterobranchus longifilis | reverse complement strand
ATACTTCAACTTCTAAAGAAGTCTTTTTAAACCCTAGTATCTATACTTCTACCCAAGTAATGAATGTGAATACTTTTTACACCACTGACGATTTGTCCTTACTTTTGCATGTTTAAACAGCAACCGAATATACTTATATGTTGTGCCATCAGCAACCATTACACTCAAGTCTTAAAACGCTTGCAATCCAAGGCAAAGCTAAAAATATTCGCAGGCATTTATGTATCTGTTTTTTTTTTTGTTTTTTTTTTAACAGGTTTATTTAAAGTATGTTTGACATTCATATTTGGACTCCATGTTTTTACATTTTAAGCACATAAACACTTTGGAGTGTGCTGTTTTTGGAAAATGCACAACCACAGAAATGATTACGAATGGGTGCATTACTATAGACCTGAGATTTGGACTACATGCGGCACTAATGACGGTGCTGCTGCTAAAGAAAATTAATCAACATTCTGATCCATCAGATTTGAGAATTTAATGGCGCTGTAGTAAACTTATTTATTTCCCTTGCTTAGATCTCTTTTATAGAGTCACTGTGGTTCTGTGCAGCACCATTAATCTTCATTGCACAGGTTCGGATTTTGTGTCAGTGTCCTGTCTCTTTCCGTATTCTCTCTCCATTTCTGGCTGTCCCTCTCTTTTTCATTTAAACATGGGATGTTACTCAGGCCTGCTGTAATCTAAATAGTACATCAAACACCCTGAGCACAGGGCTTTCATTAAAGGCATAAAACATCAGACCTGGGCACACTGAAGAGCAGACTCTGAATATTAGAAAATAAATGAGCTAAATGCGCAGCTCATTCATCTTGTTACCTTCGAGCCGAGTGGATCCCCGATGAAATCATATGTAATTATGTACCCGGCAGAGACACACATGGCTTTTTCGAAAAGCTCATTCAAGGATACTGGCTAATGAGAAAGACTCACAAAAAGAGAGAGTGTGACTTTAGAGCACCAAATTGGTTATTGCACATGTAGGAAATTGAAAAAAAGAAAAAATAATCATGTCAAATGCTGCCTTGAAAATAGAGAGGATATGGTCCCTATGTTCTGTTTGTATAGAAATAGGCCATTGACAGTTGTTATTAAAACATTTTTTAAATAAGAAGTTGGCTTGCTTTTAATAGTACATTTGAATTCTATCCAATACAGTATGTGGCTGGTTGTGATCCATCCATCCATCCATCCATCCATAACTATTGAACATTGTATCATATCATTAGGTCAAATCTAGGGCACTCCATGTAATCACCTAACCTGACTATTACTAATCAATAGACAATCTGGGCTAAGTGGAAATCTGCTTCAGCCCCACTTGTTCATACTTTTTATTTCACCTAATTACTTTATTGATGTATGTTCAATGTTGTGCTGGGCTTAGGTCAACAAAAACCCTCAAAATAATTCACATTAGGACATTTAAAAGCAATTATTCTGATGTGGATGCCAAAAACTTCATAATGATGATCTTAAAAACAAATAAGTAAGTCTTTGCTTTACTATCTTATCGATACCTTCCTCTACCGTTTTTTTATACCAGTCTTCAACAATAGCTCCAATCATGGTAGGATAATTGGCGTGACCATTTGAAGTAGGGACATTTAATTAAACTTGAAAAAAAAACAATTTACAATTTCACTGACTTAAAAAATATTTTTTTCCCTTCTAAGCCTTTCTTGTCATACATCGACATAGTAAGTCCAAGGTAATGGCTGGGCAACAGATTGAGCCATGGCCGTCCTCAGTCGGTTGTTCCAATGAGATTGAGTCCAATGAGAGTGAGGAAGACATCAATAATGCATGTGCCGTACAAGGAACAAGCCCCGTATTGATATCTGAGTCTCATGAGATATAGCAAACGCTAAAGGATTTGTCCTTGTAACGAGAGCTGTCTTAAGTTATTCCCAGATGGACTGCAGAACAGGGATTATGGGTCCTGCTGGGAAACTGTTGTCACCAGTAGGACATAACTACTGATGTTGCAATGTTGCTTTCTAGGTGTTATCGATTTGTCAGTGAATGAGTGAGAAACCACAAATGTGAACAAAATGTCATGAACTTGTCTATGTCCTGGAAGGCAGTAAGGTCGGGCTTTTGAGCCTCTGAAATTTCTCCATATATAAAAATAAACTGCTTTCAAGGTGTGTTGTTGAAGGAGAATAATCAATGGTTGTTGTGGTGGACATAGTTGATTATTTCCTATAACAGCCCTTTCTGATATTTTTGCCAGTTTATATTAAACAATGAAATTATATTTCTTTATCAATTTTAAGTAAAGGTTTAATGTTATTGAATGTGCATTGCTATTAAAGTTTGTACATACACAGTAAAATCTCCAACATTGATTTAATCTTCAGAGTTCATTTAAGTCAAACTGGACCTTTAAGAAACTCTTTAGATTGTTGACTCAGCACTCAGGGTGTTAATTCAGCACTGGGGATCTTACTGTGTGTTATCACTTATATTATAGCAGCTACTGCATAAAGCATAATTTCCTGACCAGCCTCATTAGTGTGTACTGTACATAATGCTCAATACACTGAGGTTGCTTTAACACTGTTAGGTGAAAGTTTTCAATGCTTACTGGTACTATGGTACAAAAGGTGAAGAGAATAAATCATGGAGGTGGTGGACAGTCCTGTACACCTTGTAAGTTTCGCTTTATATTTCTTTTTTATTCTACTTTAGAATATGAACTAACTTTTAGGGTTAGAGGGTTGTATGCTGGATAGAGTAAAATGAAAAGTAAGTGCACTATGTACAGTAGTGTGCACAATCTATTGTTCCAATCACCAAGTGTGCATTTGATCAGGGATTAGAGAGGGATTTGGGATTCAACCTTGTGTTAGAAGCTAGTTAATTTTGCATTAACTAGCAGTAATGAAACAAAGTGTTTTTTCAGATGATGCATTTTATCAGATGTGTTTTCTTGCTGAAAGTGCTTCCATGACTGGTTTCGAATGTGGGTTTCAGCAGGCAGCTGCTCCACCCTCTTTCAAGTACTGCGGACCATCATTGAATCTTTGAGTAGTACGCAGTACCGGACCATACCAGCCTACTTTCATCCATGGTTATGAGTGAATTACACAAACACTTATGGTATACGAATATTAGACTTATAAAAAGGTTCAATCTAAAACCTTGTTCTTTGGTTGTTCTTTTGGGGAACCTTCAAAAATCCCACAGGGATCCAAGAAACCCTTTTAGAAAATGACCTTTTAGAGTAGAAATCTAGGAAAATTTGTGGTCCACAATTTAAAAAAATTCACTCATAGGACTATTTTTATTCTTTAATACAGTACAATCCCTGATTTTAAATGAAAACTGTGACATTATGAACTTTATTTGTATTTTAACACCTGGGAGTATTCCCATCTCACACCTGGTATTCCTGGGATAGACTACCATGATAGTGACCAGGATGAATGAATGAATGAATGACCTAAAAGTGCTGCCTATTAATAAAAATTTCCAAAACCATGTACTACTTTATTGACATAGAAATTCCAGTAATTATCTAATCCATCATGCGTTTAATTTATCCTCTCTCTATGAATTCATACCTCTTCGCCAGCTTTCTATTGTGAAGCTGTGGGCTTGGCACATAAACACAATAAAAGAGCAGTTACAATAACCTATTTATCAATTAACAATAATGCCATCTTCACCCCTGTAAGAGGGGAAAAAGTGTTGCATACTCATTTGTCCTGCATGAGCTGATTAGAAAACAATGTAAAGATTTTTTAACTCAATAAAAGAGACTGAATGTACAGTAAGTATGAGCACACCCACAAAAAAAAGATATAAAATTAATCATGCGTTTTCTCTCTAGATGTGGTAGTCTGTACATACAATCCCCCAAAGAGTGCTTAACAAATACAGCACGGCAAAGTCTATAGACATGCACAGCACTCCGTCTTTAATTGTACCCTCTGCAATTTTCTTATTTGCAGAAGAGAGACCTGTGATGGCCGTAACCTCCAAAGAGCTCACCAAAATCTTTATTGAACCAGCAAAGGATTGCACAAAGGGCTTAATACTGAAAGGAAAGAAGGTGAAGGAGAAGAAGAAGAAGGGAGGGAAAAGAACAGGAACTAAGAGAGATAAAGACAGACAGGTGAGTAGACAGGCACGGATGCAGAAACACAAGCTCAAGAGAGCTTGCAATTCCGTTCAGGTGCACAAAGGGAAGGCTTTGCAAAATTAAGATGCTTATCAGCTACTGAAAACAAAGTGGCTCGCCTGATATCTTAAACCTGAAATTTGAATCAGGTTCATGAAGTTATGCTTTTAAGCATCCTCTAAGAATAGAAAAACCTCTTTTGCATCATTCCACATTAATTTTTGTGGGTTCCTATGAAATGATTAGAAGTTTACATCAATCTGAAGGTGCTTCTAAAGATGATGGATATCCATTAAAATTTCTTTGACAGTTAAGGTTCTTTAAGGTGCAAAATTTACTCTGTTAATAATTCCATCTTAGTGCTTGTCACTGTCAACTCGCGCCTCTAGTGTTGGAGGTTTGAATCTTGCCTCCATTCTGGGTGTATCAAGTTCTCCCCATGTTCTCTTCATGCTTTGTGGGTTTTTTCTAGATACTCTGGTTTCCTCCTGTAACTTTCCCACTATATGTTCATGTGTGTGTGCCTGTGCCCTATTATGGGTTAGTGTGCCCTTGGGTAGGCTCTGGGCACCTGATACCTTAGACAGAATAAGTTGTACCATACAGTATATGAATGGAAATCTCTCCTTTGCTGGATAAGGGTTTCTAAGCAATTACTTTCAAATGCAAATCACAGGGTTCTGTCATCTGTCATCTGACATCTTAAAGGAGGTCCCATAAGACTTTCTTTTTAAATAATAATTAAGTTTGAAGTCCAATTCTAATCTTCAGCTTAGACAAGTTATGAACTTAGTTATTATATCTGATGTTGAAGATTGTATTTGCAATAATGATACCCAAGCATGAATTTACACACTCTGCTGACAGTGCTGGCATTTAAACTTTTGTTTTCTAGGTTTTAAGTTTCTGGAAGCATATTTACTTTAATAATATGGCTACACCAAATTTAAGCGAAATCAGAACACAAATAGGATATTTTCAGCACTAAACATATTCAAATATCATGCCAGTTCATTACACCCCTAAACCACACACATAGAGTATATACAGTCTTAACATCTCCCCAGAGGAAGCTTCTAAGTATATTTTTGGCTACCACCTTGCAGTTTGAGGCCATGGGTACTGTTGCCAAAGCTATTCACGGTGCCCGATATATAATTTCAATCCGTGTTCTCTCGAGGTGACCTCTATTGTACGTGTGACGTGATCTTCTCTCAATCAACTGTAATCCTCTTCAAAACTGGGAAACTGAATTAAAGTGCAGATACATTGGAGATAGGGCCTGAATATAAGGAGATTAGGATTCAAACATGTAGATTAATTTTCGCGCATAAAATAGTGCTGATGGAGAAAGAATGCAGTGCAAAAGTGAGGAACATGATGGATGTTTATTAAACAGGACACACAAATTTAAATTTTATTTTAATATTCTATAAATCGATGTGTTTTTTTTTTCTTTTTCTGAATGGCATACAAATAGTGCCTATAGCATATTTGTGCACTACATTTCAAAAACAAGTATAGCTTAATTGTTTCAAAATCTGATTAAAAGAAATATATACAGTATATATACATATATATATATATATTTTTTTTTTTTGGCAGGCAGGCAGGCAGCATCAAGTCTAATTTGCTTATACGCTATACACACCTGGCTTTAAGCTCACTCCACTTCTCATCAAAGATGATGACAGATAACTCATTTAGTCTCAATGTTAAAGGAGAGACGGTGATAAACGAAGTCACAGCGCTGTCAGGTCAGTCTCAAACCAAACTAATCAAGTGGAGAGCGTTAGGGCGGACAGGCTGCTGACGCTTCCATTTCCATATGCAAAGGCTTCAGGCCTGTCATTTTGAGTTTATGGGACAGCTCTGGAGAAAGTAATCAAAGGAGGACAGGCTGGGTCTGTAGGTTTTTGGGGATGGGGCACAGATTTCTCACACTAATGATAGAGATATGGTGGAGAAAGTGGCAAGACACATAGGCACACTGAATCAATGCCTCGGTCAATCTTGCAGTGTAGCAGTGACTATTTGAGATTTTGAAGGGTATTGGCCATGGCTTAGGCACCTTTGTGCAACCAAGGCCCACTTGTGCTGTTATTACATAGGAGTTAGATAGATAATATTAACTGACTAATCTAATGTCATTGCAACTGTATGGTATTATAGTTACTGGAAGCCATTTTGTTGCGATTTTGGCTGAAGAATTCATAGCAAAACCTATTACCACCAACGCCTTGCTCATGTAAATTTGCAATAATGATACTCAAGTAAATGGACAAATTTCAGGCAAATGGCTCTGCTAAAAAAAGAAAAAAAGAAAACCTAAAAAGACTCAAAAGCATCCAGGTGCACTGAAGAATAAGGAATGAAAAAGAAGAATGCAATGAACTTCTTATACACGATATTTTAATATAGCATATGCATCTTGGTTTTAAGACAGATGTTGGCTACATTAAAAAAGATTATCTGTAAATCCATCAGTGAGAAACCCAGCACATGTCAAAAGTGTCAGCACACATTTATTGAACAGAAGGCTAGAACCACAAGAAATCATTAGCACTGTCACTTTATATCCAACATGACAGGCTGTTTTCACAAACATACGTAGCACGAGACTCTGGAGAGTGGTCTCAATCCAAATGTTGTTGTTGTTGTTTTTTTTTTTTTTTGCTTTTTTTCCCAACCTAAAAAGGACCGTAGTTAAAATCTATGTTCAGGGTCAGGAACCAGGCATGGAAAGTTACCTTAGAAAATCAATAACTAGGTAAAATGGGCTGGAGTCAAAACAAGTCAGAATAAGAAACACCACAAATGAATGACCAGGGACTTGGAAAAACAAGTAAAGAGTTCATGAACTCTTGAAATCAAATATAGAAATCCAGTTCAAAAAAGAAAAAAAACCCTAAAGAAGCAGAGAGTAAGAAAGAAACAACTATTAGACTTGATGAAAAGGGTCCCAGAGAGGATGTGTGACACCGACTGTGATGGAGAGACATTGACATACATACAGTAGCAGCAATGACATGGTCTTCAGGACACATAATTCTGACAGTTGTTTCATGTTAAAACCATGCTTTTCTAGGTCAAAACCTGAGACAGATACTGCTGTAAAAATATGGCTTGAGAGTGGCACTGAGAAAAAAAATCAGTGCCTAAGACATGAAAGAGTTTGAGATGAGAAAAGACAGAGGCTTCAGCTCACACTGGTGAGGAATCAATGAACAAAGCTGATATATGAAAAGCAAACATATTTTGACTGGCACCAAAGCTATGGCACAGGACGGGATCAGGATCTGCAACTGACAGTGAAGAACCTTAAAGTCTGAGTAAGTCTCAGGGGCTGAGTCTGTTTTTAGGGCAGGGCTCTAAGCTGGAGTTAGACTTGGGGGTACTGTAGTCTCAGGAACTGACCAGCTCTGGGGCCTTACACCAATGGAGGCGTAAAGAAAGGAAAACACTGAATGGGTCTGACGATAGGAAAAGAACAAGATCTATAACTTAGCCTTAGAGGAAAAAAACCTAAAAGTAACTAGACCTGGAGATATACAAGGGCTGACCCAAGTCAAGTCATTATGTCATTAAGTCGGTAGTCGGAGCAGTAACTAAGTGAGTAATAAGTAACATCATGACAGATGGAACTAACATCAAAGTGATGTGTGTGTGCTAGTACAGAAGGAAGGTATTAGTTGGATCCCAGGGCAATGTGTGTGAACAGGGGAAGCATAGTGCATAGTCTGACTGCCTGGGGTAGAAGATTTTACCCAGTCTTCTGCTGGATGGCAATAATGGATTCGATTGTGGATGTACTGAACTGGGGGACACATTCCACTGCCCGCACTATTAAGTGTAATAATCCCCAAACTGGCCTAAGATGTACTGTAGCTGGTCAGGACTCTATCCATAGTGCAGTGGTGTTGGTGGGGGTACGAGTATGGGATGGGGTTTTGCCAACGACAGAGAAAGCAACTGTGACATCGGAACCATTTGTTATACTGAATCATGTGGGTCTGTCAGCCTTTATAATGGTTCCTTGATGAAAATTAAGATGTAAGCTTGGTCAGAAGGAAAAAAAATATTCATACAGTATTGTGTACAAGATCCAGTCACATGGATATTGAAGCTATCACTTGAGCTTTTGTCAAGGAAAAGCCCAATGGTGCAATATCTTTGGTGGTATTTGAGTAGCTGTGGAAACTTACTTATTCTCAAGTGTAGCTAGTATAGGTGAAGGTCCACCAGGGAATATCCAGTTAAACTGTTTTTTTTATTTTTTTATTTTTTTATATAAAGTAAGTCATTTGCCTGCTTTAAGATGGGCTTTAGAAAGGCTTTCTCTGAAGTGACATTCCCAGCCCACTAACATTCTCTCTGAGTATGTCCTGAGATCATGAAGGAACTTAGCCCCTCTGAAAGGTATAACCCCAGTTCGTCTCAATATATTGAACAATGCTTAGAACTCTTTTCTACATTGTCCATATGAAAGAATTTTCAAAAAGGTATGGTTTATAACTATGTTTATAACAATGTTTGATGTGAGATCACTACAAATGAATATAAAAAAATAAAAACCCTTTTCATAACATTTCATGTTTTTTATTCGTTTCTGTGACATTCAGTCTAAAATTTCAATAAAAAGAAAAACACTCAAAAGACATCTTTGATCTATTCACTTTTACTCTGAGGGTTAAACAAAAACCTGTTATTCACCCATTAGAAACTAAGGTTTGGGATGAGAAATTTAGTTTTTGATTCTGCTTTGATTCCATGCACTCGTGATGGTTTCATGAAAAAAGTGAAACCTTGAAACTTCAAGAAGAAAATTTACCCTTTTCTTTTAAACTACATAAGATTACATTCCATTTTTCTTTGATGTTAGCTACTCAGAGGCTTTAAGCCTGATTTTTGTCTACTGTACATAGAGCTGACGGTGTGTGCTATAGAAGTGTTGTGAGCATTTATGCTTGTTCACACTTGAATCTGTGATGCTCTGCAATTACACCAACAAACCACTAGCTGGGACTGGGGTTTCCATACGACTGAGAGAAGTCTCTTCGCCACTCTTTGGCAAGGGTTTTTTGTTGTATCTCAAACAATGGTGAATGAAGCTTGGCTTGCTGAATGAAGTTGGAGCTAATAGATGTTGAATAACAGCAACTTTTACTGAAGTTACTGCAATGCAAGGTGATGGTCAGTACAACTTTCAACTCAGTTAAAAAAATGAAAGTGTAAAAAAACGGCAGAAATGTGATGCTTTCAGCTAGACCAAACACAGTTCTTAGGGTCTGTGGGATTTGTACTGTAGTTACATTTCTGGGGACATGCAAATAAGTTGGCTACACAAAACCTACTGTATGAAGTAGACTTGACTTCACTGTTGTTTGTCATTTTTCTTTTTTTGCATTTGCTAATTATTGTCCATTACCTTTTTGCATCTAGCATCTAGCATTTATCTAGCATCAAGAGTGGATACACCTTCAACTGAATTATACAGTCTTTTAAAAGACATGGTTGCTCTAAAATCTGCTTCATTAATATTTTGCTGGAACATCAGGAGTGGTACGGTGGCTAAGTGGTTAGGGGTGTTGCCTTGCACCTTCAGGGTCCATGTTCAATTCCCGCCTCTGGTCTATGTGCATGCAGTTTGTGTGTTTTCCCCGTGCTTGGGTACTCTAGTTTCATTGCAGATTAGGCAAATTGCCCATAGTGTGTGAAAAAGTGAGAGTTTATATGTGTGTGTGCCCTGTGATGGATTGGCACCCTGTCCAGGGTGTACCCCACCTCGTGCACGCAGTCTCCTGGGATAGGTTCCAGGCCCCCTGCAACCTTGTAGACATGATAAAGCGGTATAGACGATGAGTGAGTGTGAGTGAGTGAAATGTCACATGCATGTTTTTAAAATCTGTCAGTCATTCATTTTTAATTTGAACATCTAAGTTTCTGCTTTCATGCCAAATTTTGAAAATGTATTGAATTTTTTTTTTTCTTCCATTCCAAGGAAATTTAAAGCTATTCATTAGGAATATTTTCCATGGCAAGCATTCATTATCGCTTGTCATGAAAAATTATCTGTAATTATTTAATCACCACCAATATTATAGGTGTCTACAATAGAAGGAAGGCTCTGTTAGCAAGACATCTTCAGACTTTTATGCATTCTACCTGCCATGGCCGAGGACAGCAGGTTGGAATGCTCATCGACAGAGAGAATCGATATCTAATTACCGGGTGCACATTAGGAAGTGGTGGTGGTGGTGGTTGGGTGGGTGTGTGTGTGTGCGGTGGTGGGTGGGGGTGTTGCGTCTCTCGTCTTTCCTCTCCAAGCTCAATAGCGCATTCTTGGATTATTTCTTACCTCTTTGTTTGCATGGCATCACTGAGAGAATCTACTGGTTTTCCTTAATTTAGCTTGCTGCGATTTGGCAAAAACTGTGTTCGATTTACAGCCCATCATCGCCAATGATAATATCACTGTGAAGATCGGCAGGAGTGAGCGTGTCTAGCAGATTAAAAAAAGAAAAAGAAAACTGCATGTTTTGATCTGCAGCTGAGCAAGGAAAGTAATTTGAAGCGAGACACATCGATATTCTCCAGCTGCTTTACTTTCATACAGGTACTTCATTTCAGACAGTCACAGCAGGTTCATTTTAGCTCTGTTCTCCCACTGCAAGTCATCTGTCCGACCTCCTTCACCAATCTCACGTTTACAGTTTTGTAAATGTTAACATGACCACACTTTAGAACGAGTGACAGCAACAGCGGCACTACCCTGGGTTAAATAAACAAGCTTAGAAATTGAAATCTAGAGGTGGTTGAAGGTGTAGTGTACCTTCATCTCAGGCCGCTGCTTGAGATTACCCCATGTGGCTCGATAATTAAGGAGGCAAGCATCGAGTGACCTGAATCCTTCAATGTTCGCTAAATGATCCTTAGCAATGTGTATGCCCCAGATACACTAGATAGAAGAGCACCTTTCGAAACGGCCAAGAGGGACGCTGCATCACTATTGTTAATGGCCAAAGCATGTCTGCTCACTTTTCAAAGATGGCATTTCCTTGTGCTTTCATTCTTTCCTTTGGGCTGGATGAGAAAAGTCAAACCAATTAAACTAAGTTTGATCATTCTTTGTGTACTGCCTTGAGTCACAATCAGGCTTATTACAGCTGTCATTGTGATACTTGAAGGCTAACGCGTGCAAATGTCTGTTTCTATCACAATGTGTGTCCAACATTAATATAAGATGATGCATATAGTATGATATAATTAAAAAAGGTCTATGTTCTCAGATTTTTATATTTTATTTTTAGTTACAGAGCTACGTACTTTGTGAGATGGCCCAGAGATGTATACGCAAAAAAGGCATTATTCTAAAGTGGAGAATCCAAAGTCACCTTGGTACAGTACCTACTTTTGGCTAGAACATCCCACAGTTAAGCCTTATGCCTGCTATACTGTATGTAGACAGAACATGGATTACCATTAGTTTTGCAGCATATGTACAGTACTGTGCAAAAGTCTTAAACATATACAGTAAATAAACAATAATTAATTCAGCAAACAAAGTCAGTATGTGGTGTGACGTTGCTTTGATGACCCTGTAGTCTCAGGTACAATTTGTGTGGCTTTGAAAAGAAATGATCTACCAAGTTTATTGAGCATCCTACAGAACCGCCCACAGGTCTTCTGAGGACTTTTGCACCTGCTGCTTTTTTTGCATGCAAAACCCAGCAGTTTCCATTTTATTTTTTCTTTGAAAAGTAATTGCATCATATAATATGCATATAATTTTCTGCCATACAAGTATTTTTCTGTAAAATGTAGTTTTGTGTTGGAATACTAATATTTCTATGTTTCTATGTTAGAATGTCTAGAATACTAAGAAAATCTAAAATGTTTGGTAACTCTATAATAAGACTTTTAAAAGTACATAAAGTGCCTAAGGCTTTTTGCACAGTACTGTACTGTATGTTAGTATGATGTGAACAAATACTAATACTGTAAATGATTCTACTGTAGATGACAGAAGTACACAAACTCATTACTAAAGTAAAAGTTGTTTTTGTTGGTCTTTTGGATGCTCCTGTCAAGGGGTTGCAACAGCGGACCATCCAGTCGGCACAAAACTTGGCACTGGTTTTACACCGGATGTCCTTCCTGACACAACCCTTGCATTTTATCCAGGCTTGGGGCCGCATTGCATGCAGTGGCTGGGGTTTGGACATTGGGAGGAAAGTGTACTTGCAAGGCAAGAGAGGAACATACCACTGAGCCACCAATGTCCTTAAGTACAAGTTCTACTGCAAATAGAAGCACCCCATCTAAAGTTCACACTTTTAATATATATGCTGTAGTGTAGATAAGAATATTTTTCAGTGCTGGTGCTATGCAGACTGGCATTTAATTACTTAAGGCACCATCTAACATAAAAAGTAAAATACAGGGTGGGTGAAAAGTAACTAGGTATTAAAAATTGGTAAAAAAAATCCATATTTCTAATACAAATTTATTGAGAGAAATTGTACATGTACAGTAGTATATTACATAGCAAAATGAAAGCAAATGTTTAAAAAACGTAGGCACTGGTGGCATCAATAAGTTTCCTCAAACGGCCAGGGATGAAGGAAGGAAGTCGCTTGGGATATTGCTGAGAACCTCCTGAATCCATGCCTCCAAGTCCTCCAGGCTTTGTCCTGTACACCTTCTCCTTTTCATAGCCCCACATGGAATGAAATCTGGACTTCTTGGAGGCCATTTATGAGGTCTGAGCCAACATCCTGGAAAATGCTGGTCTAATCAAACATGCACAGTAAGAGCGAAATGGGGTGATGCAGAATGGTGCTCTAGTGATACTACAAGTTCTATAGCCTTCAAATATTGCCTCCCGCAATCTTTATTAACCTCCAGATCGTCATTGCCTGTCCCTTCAACATCCCTGAGCTCGGAGTGTAACTAGCTATAGCTAGTCCCAATATAATAAATCTTACTGTCACAGTTGATATGAAACGAGACAAAATGTGATTAAATACCCAAGAGATAGGCTCATTTGAAGTCTGAGGTTAAATATGAAGCTATCATAATGATAAATTTGTTGACAATGTATTGTATGTGCAAAACATGTTATCAGATATGCATAATTTATAAACAGCTGTGCTGTATAAAGTATGTGTGTCCTGGTTCAGACGCTCAGATCCTCCAACCCCTACCTCGGTTATGCATGTGTATATGCTTATTTATGTCATACACTATACATGCAGGATGGCTTACCAACCAAACACATGGTGTGTATGTGTACTAGTGAGTGATTTACACATGCATACATATTCATGCAAAGCCTGCATGTGGGAATAGAAGTAAGTGTGTGTGTATGTGTGTGTGTGGCATAGCACCTGCTGACCCAGTTTCCCAGAATGAAGCAGGCCTGTATGGAGTCAGCCCAGCTGTTAGTCTGAACCCTGCACAGGTGCTGAAGTATACAGAGGACAAACACACAGGGACGCGCTAAAACCAGCCAGAATACAAAGCTCAACCAGAGCCATCACGTCCACAAATACTACTTTCAGCTCTGGATTTAAGCGCCTGAATTGGATTTCTTGCTACAAGATGGTGCCGATGTTGGGTGGATTTCTCTCGAGCAGGCAGTAATTCTGTATTGTGTATGCTGCAGGATGTTTATTAAGCACTAGCTCAGCACAATGGTGAAAAAAAAACAACAGAATTTGTGAATTTAACTTTTACTAGACTGGCATCATGGGCATAATGCATGACGAAGGTTTCTTAATATAATCATGTGTTGTGTTGTGATGTGTTGTGTTGTAGGCAGAAAACAAATTTATCCCAAATGAAATCTTTTTTTTTCATCTTTTTGCCAGAACTGAGTCACAGAAATCAACTAATGGGTTTTTTCCTAGACTTTCACAGATTTGCATACAAAGCACACAGACACAGAGAAATCACTTAGGCATAATGCTTTGTATCCAGTCATGCCAGGCTGGCCAGATCCTCCAATTAGCCTCAAGGAGCTGCGAGCATTCACGGATCCTCTGCTAGAATCTGGCGCCAACCAAGCATGTGTGATGTTATTGGCTCACTGCTTATGCGTTTTTGCGAATCCTAACCAAGGCTGACATGATAGCTCATGTTTCAAGCCAACTCTTGTATCACAGTATTAACTGTGCAATTTTTAACTTTTTTTCTTTTTTTTTTTTGCTATTTATTCCACACACAGGTCAGGGCTTTTACGCTGGAATATTTTACAGCTCAGTCGCTGAAACTTTCAAAGATCACTTCACAGTTTAGCCTGGCCATTGCTCAATCATACTTGTAAGATTCACAGTTTTGATGATGTATAACTAGACCCTTAAGGTCTCATGTATACTGGCACATTACAATCATCTGATTGTGTAAACAAACAGAAATTCTTATGGGCAAAGCACAACATTTACTGTATAATGTATGATATGGATATACTTATATATACATATTAGTAGCACTATACGTTAAGATCATGTTATTTTGCTACATATTTTGATATGCAGTATGTTAAAAACATATATTAAATAGGTACCCTATAAAGATCTGCCTGTATATTTTTTTACTCAAAGTTCATACAGTATGTTAGATTGACATATTTGAACATAAAATTCATATGTGTTTATGTGGATGTTGCTAAGTTCTATGTATTCTTAAGACCTGAGCACCAACTTACAGTATTTGTGGTGGACGAAAAATATGACAGATTCACCATTGCGTGGATTCCATCAACGTAGAAAGTTCTCTCACTACGCCAGAGACACGATCAGACTGCTTGATTCACATCTGAAACCCTGGCCTCCCAGGAACTTCTTTGATGACCCAAAATGTGGAAATGGCTTAGAGTGAAATCAGGACTGTATGGTGGATGTAGCAATAACTCCCAGAAGAGTTCCTGTAATGTGCAAGTGGTGTTGATGAATGATTGCGTGTACAGTTCCCACAGACAGATGCGTCTCTACTTAAGGATCAGGCATTCCACTTGCTGACTGTTCACAGGAACTGCACCTCAACCGGGATTGTCATTCACAGACATACAGCCTTCTTTAAGAAAGTTTGCACCGTTCAAGTGTTTAAATGCAATTAAGAGTCGCATCACCATGAGACATCACCAAATGTCCTCAAAAGTCCAGTTTTGAATTGAACACCCGTTGTAGATATTTTGATTCCATGTTTATATCCTCTTAGACTAAAGTTTTGCTTTATAGACTCTCTCATCACTTACTCACTCATCTTCTATACCCCTTTATCCTGTATTCACGGTCTCGGGGAGCCTGGAGCCTATCCTAGGAGACTTACAGTAGGGCACGAGGCGGGGTACACCCTGGACAGGGTGCCAATGCATCACAGGGCACACACACATACACACACTCATTCACACTACAATTGGGAATTAACCTAATATGCATATCTTTGGACTGTGGGAGGAAACTGTAGTACCTGGCGGAAACCCACCAAGCACGGGGAGAACATGGAAACTCCATGCACACAGAGATGGGAATCGAACCTGGCCAGAAATCGAACCCAGACCCTGGAGGCATACACCACCATGCCTGCTTTATACTGTAAACTGTTGCATGATAAAAGAAATATTCAGAGTCATGTGTTATTTTAAATCAGGTCACATGCTTGAAGATCTATTCCACTTTCGTCTCCTGCCTGACACCAAATCCCAAATATGATTCTGTATTATTCATAATAACACTTTCTCTGTCGTGTTCTGTTTTTAAACTATACAGTATATATTGCAGTTTAATGCATTACATAAATTATACTTTTTTCTCTATGCTAGAAATCATTTTTGGCATGTTCGTAAAATGTTGCCCTTGTACGACGTCTCATGACCTCATCTTTATCTACTACGCCTGCCCCGGCGCACGGAGAGTTTCTCGAAGTCACAGTCGTAACCTGAAAAAATACACAAACTTCCTCTTCACTGCTCTTCCAAGGATAAAGCTGGATACAGTCATTTTCCGAAAGGTCCATCGATCACAACCCAAAAGTGAAGCAGATATGTGCCGACCCATTCTTCTCCCTTGTCAGCCTATAAGACAGGGGGACACCCGGACATAAATCTTCAGCTTGTTTGCCAGAGGGGGCTTTAACCTGTGATGCTGATCATTTCCAAGCACAATCATTGTCTTGTTTTTCACGGCTTGAATCAATAACCGTTTCTGGTGGAGTTATTATTTAAATATAAAGTGGCAGTGTTGATACCTGCAGGATGGAGGGGTTGGAAACAAGTAGTAGAATGCTTCTGCATAGGTCCAGGATGAGCATGCATGCATGCAGGATGCTTGAACAAGCATGAAACTATAACTTTAGCACTGCACTGGACAAATTTTATTTGCGAAGACATATTTATTTTTATTTAAACATATTAATGTAGCACATTACTGTTTAGCCTTGGGAAAGAACATCTATATTTCCCAGGCTTGCAGGAAGACATTCATTCTCACAAACACCACACACGCCCCTGTCTCCTCCCACTCCTTGGCTGATGAATATAGTAGATGACACCTAAATTTCCGAAGGATGCTCTTTGGCCCATTCCTCATCACCGGCTCTTTCCTTTCTGTCATCTCTGTAATGATGGAGCTTCAGCTAAATGCGTCCCCACACACACTCATTTACACACAGATTCATTTAACCTACGCGCCAGAAAAGTGCGCACAGGGAGCCGTGATGAAGGTCACGACAAACAGAGACAAGGTTGCCGCTCCTCTGCGTCCTCCATTTGCAAATATAATTGCTCATCCGGAGTCTGCTGTGCTCATCAAAAGAGGGTCCCTGATGATGCACTCATGTCTGTCTGTGTGTGTGTACTGGTTTTATATAGATAGATAGATAGATAGATAGATAGATAGATAGATAGATAGATACACAAGTGTTTCTCACTCTTGTGGCACTTGAAAAAGTATGAAGAAATAAGTTAAATAAGAAAATAAGAAAAAAGAGCTTTGAAGTAAAAAAAAAAAAAGGTGAATTTCAAAATCTTGAGGACGGTCGCAGTTTGTGTACGTGTTCAGGACATCATCATGTTTCCACTGTATAATGACTACACTGTATATAAACAGAAAATGATCCCAGAATAGGCAGGACAGTGCCTTAGCGGTTAGCACTGTCGCTTTGCAGGTCCAGGGTCTGGGTTCAATTCCCGCCTCGGTGTGCATGGAGTCCAAAGACATGCAGATTAGAATAATTGGTTTTCCCAAATTGCCCTTAGTGTGTGAATGAGCGTGTTAGCGTGTGTCCTGCGATGGATCGGCACCCTGTCCAGGGTGTACCGCGTGAGATAGCGTGCCCCCCAGACACACGCACGTCCCTGTATACAGGATTAGGCAAATAGACAGTAAGTGACTGACACCAGAATGCACTGATATGCACTGCACTGAATGCAAAGGATTTGACAGGGTGTAAAATTGCAACCAGGGCTGTGGCCGTAGATGGACATCTTCCTTAAGCTTTAGCTTTCATTGAAGGAGTCTCCAGTGTCAGTGCCTTTTTATCTTTTTTTCAGCACTAGGAAACTGTTCAGCTGTGCTTTGTTGAGTTCTTGACAACAAAGAAAGTATAAACTTTTTTTTTCCTTTTTGTCTTTTTTTTATTCTAATAAACTTTAAAAGTGGAAAAAAAAACTTTTTGAGACTGGTGAGGGACCAACAGATCAAAACTGCTACAGGGTTAGTAAAAACAGGAACCTGTCTCACAGCTTTAAATAGACAAAAAACTGTAAAGTGTCCTTCCTTAATTAACTTTTCTTCAATTTGATCTCCATTTGCTCTTCTATTGAATTGGGCTCCACGGGCCAGCCTTCACTCCCCATGTGCATCAGTGAGCCTTGGCCACCCATGACCCCGTCGCCGGTTCACTGGTTTTCCTTTCTTGGATCACTTTTGCTATGTCCTGACCACTACAGACTGGGAACATCCCACAGGAGCTGCAATTCTGCAGTTGTTCTGACCCGGCCGTCTAGCCATCACAATTTGGCCCTTCACAATCACTCAATTCCTTATGCTTGCCCATTTTTTTTTTGCTTCCAACACATCGACTTCAGAGGCAAAGAGTTCTCTTGCTGACTAATATATCCCACCCACTTCCAGGTTCATGTTATGATTGATTATAATGATCAGGTCATAATGTTATGCCTGATCAGTGTAAAAGAAACTATTTTTGGGCTGTTATACGTTAATTCTGCCAACAGTAGCTCCACTAGATATAACGAATGAGGTCTCCGAATGTAAAGTTACCGGAGTCGGCCTTATTACATTCTGCTAACATTTTTAGCATGTTTTTAGAAAACTTTATTGGAAGATCCAGATGTTACGAATGGGGTGTATTGGCGGATGTTGATCGCCGTGGGCGGAGAGAGTAGGCATAAAGGCAGAGGTGTAGTTTAACAAAAAGAGTCTTTTAATAAGGGTTGTCAGAGAAATAATATAGACACAAAACAAACAAAGGAACAAACAAACTCAAACAATACTTAATAGCATGGGGTTAAACATGGGCTCTCTGGCA
>JAOVVB010000028.1:11302258-11318617 GCA_028570985.1 Heterobranchus longifilis | reverse complement strand
ACACACATACATACATACACACACCCTCTTTTAAGTAGCCTTAAGACCCTTTTAAGAGCTGATTAACTGATCATCATCAGGTGTACAGACCTCTATAAAAGCAGAGGTTTTAGCAGTTTGCTGGTCTGGAGCATTCAGGTATGTGTTAACACAATGCCAAGAGGGGAAAACATAATCTTATAATAATCTTAGAAAAACAACTGTTGATGCACATTAATCTAGAAAAGGGTATAAAAATCAATTCCACACAACTTGGAGTTCACTGCGAGAAAGAAAGCATTTAAGACAGTTGCCGATCTTCTCAGGAATGGACTTCCCAGCAGACCATACCATGCTCATAGAAACACAAAAAAAACCCTCAAGAGCCACATCTCAGAAACTACAGGTCTCACAGAGCATGAGAAATGTTAAAGTCCATGACTTCACGATTAGAAAAAGACTGAACAAGTACAGTTTGCTTAGAAGGGTTGCCAGGACAAAGCCTCTTCTCTCTAAAAACCACAAGACTTCTGGAACAAAACCAAAACATTTCAGCAGGAACATCTCATACACACTGTCAAGCGTGGCAGTGGGTGATGATTTGGGTTTGTTTTTGCAGTCAAAGACCTTGGTTTCTTGTAGTCATTGAGTCGACCATGAACTCCTCTGTATACCAGAGTATTCTAGAGGCAAATGTGAGGCCATCTAAGCCTAAAGCTTGGCCAAAATTGGGTCATGTAACAGGACAATAATCGGAATCACTCCATAATCAGTAAATCTACATCAGAAAAAATAAAAACATCCAGGTTTTGGAATATTCTAGTCAAAGTCCAGACCTCTACCAAATTGAAATGCTGTGGTGGGATATTAATAGAGCTGTGTCGCTTAGAATGGCAAATGCCATGGAACCTCAATGAACTGAAGCAATGTTGTAAAGTAGAATGGGCCAAAATCCCACAAAATAAACAGTTAATACATGATTTATAAATAACCTTAATGAATGGCTATCCAAGTAGCTTACACAACACTTCATAACTCTTCAGCAATTATTTAATGCACATTGTTAGAATTGGGAAATTGGCACAAAGAGGAATAAACACCTTGGGATGTGCTGTTTTTGAAATATATTCACTTAATTCTGGTAAGAGTAAGTGTGGCTCAGAAACAGGGAAGTAAATGTAGACTGGTAACATATTGCAGATAACTTGCAACAATACCCTGATAACAGAGGGAGAGCTGTTGTGCTGAATATCAGCATGGCTGTCATGCAGCTGTAGGCATGACGAAGTGACAAAGATATCATAACCGTGCTGATATTCAGTACAACGTTTAATGAAATTAAGGGTTATCAGTTATTAGAACACCTGTGACATGAAGTGATACATTTAATTAAATGTCCCAGTGCTTGTGGAACGTCTCTTATCCAATCGGATTAGAACCAACTGTTGTAAAAATTTGTTTTTTAGTTCTGGTTTTTGGCTGATTTCTCTCTCTCTCTCTCTCTCTCTCTCAAACACACACACTTAGCTCTCAGGTCTTTAGCACTCTCTCTCTCTCCCACTGCTCTCATCTCTGCTCTCTTTATCACTTCGGCTGCTCACTACAACACAGAACATTCATTAGACAAATTCCCTGCAGGTGTAGATACCTTGAAACTCACCTTTCCTAGCCCTCCTATCCCTTTAGAGACCAAAAAAATTTTTCAAAAGTACTCAAAAATATTACCACGTTTTCTTCGCAATACCCAACATAAAGCACATTATGATAGAGACCTAACTTTATATCCATGAAGACAATGTCTTGTGTCCTTAGGGATTGAAGGTAAAACTCTATTCATCTTCCAGTCAACTGCTGCATTTGATATAATGCTGAACATAATTCATTAGTTCAGGGTCACGGATCAGGGTCATATGCAGAGCCGTATATAATTCCGCAACCGAGGCACTATAGAAAGTCCAGACAGCCGTAACACTTTTAAGCAGCAATCTGCGAGCCTGTATGAGTCACAAGACATCGCTCGCAGTTTGGCAGGCAGAGTGAGACGAGAATTCAATTAAGATGTGATGTGACCTATTTCCAATGTCTGGCTTTCTCGAGCCAGGAACGTAACATTTTAATGGAGGTAAACAAATGTTAATAAGCAGAACTCTGGCTGCACTGCATTTTTACTTTTTTTTTTTTTTGCTTATCAGAGGCAAAGTTTTTTCTGTGCAAAACAGCACCTGCTTCTTGTCAGCAACTTTGTTTGGAGATGCTTTCGACTTTGCTAGAGTGTTATAAATATAGGCAACATAGTCCTCGCCGGTTTACTCTTTTCACTAAAGTCCCCTTTGATTCTATGAGCTCCTATTTTTTTTACATCATTATTGCAGCTCATTAGTCCCCTCACGCAGGTTCCAACTGTAACGTATAATTAACGTGCAATATCCATTCCGCTGTGCTCTCATACATACCTTGTGAAGTTATATAAAGAACCATCAATGCAAACGTGCATGTACACCTGTTACGGCTCATCACACAAACAAATTATTGGCATGTGCAAGGGCTGGCTCAGAATAGTCACGCTTACTTGCATCAATACCCTGATAACTATTTCATTTCTGTAATTAGATGATTTGCCTGCGTGCAGAACTTTAGAATTTTTTATATATATCTTAACCAGATAAAAAAAACTGCATTTAGGCAAGAAAACTTAAAAAAAAAATATATATTCAGACCTATATTAAAACAACGTAAAAGCTTAGTCTTGGTTAAGAAAAGAAATGAAATGTATGAGATAAAATACTGTATATATGAGTGTATACATACAATAATGTATCATATTATACTGTTATCATGCATTTTAACTACAGTTCATGCAGAATTCTCAAGACTTTCTCTGTGTTCTTTACTGCACTTAAACTAGCACACATTTGTCAAAGAGTGGGATTTCGTTATCTGAGTTTCACTTTACATCATTATATTATGAATGATTTATGGATTTAAGCATCCAAGCCTACTATTTAAATCTGTTTGTCTCGACACCCAAGAATAACACCCCTTCCTGCCAACAGAGGGCAGTATCATCAGAGTTCCTGTTCTTGATCTGTGTGCACTTCCCGTTCATGGACTATAAAAGTCCATCTCACATACATATCCACATGAAGTTTTGCCTCTTGATGTAGTTTATAAAACTTTAGCCGATCATCTTGTTCAACTCCCTGTCTTGTTTTTTTTATGATCATTGTTTATACCTTTGTTTTTGTGGTGTTTTAGCTTAGGGATTAGATTACTAGTAGGGCCCTTTGGACTGAGCTCTCAAGAGTTTGGCCAAAAGTTGAATGATACAAATATAAATTTTCACAAAGTCTGCTGCTTCAGTGTTTTTAGGTCATTATTTCACGTTACTCTGGTAAACAGAAGTATAATTATAAGCATTTCATAAGTGTTAAAGGCTTTTATTGACAATTACATGAAGTTTATGAAAGGATTTAATATTTGCATTGTTGAGCTTTTTCAAGTTGACTTCTGCAATTCGCCCTGCCATGCTGTCAATCAACTTCTGTGCCACATCCTGACTGATGGTGCAGCCCATTCTTGAATAATCTGTGCTTGAAGTTTGTCAGAATTTGTGAGATTTCTGTTTATCCCACCCGCCTCTTGAGGATTTTAGTCATAGACACAAAATTTTAAGGTTCTGTTCCCCAAGCCACTTAGTTAACACTTTTGCCCTAAGGCAAGGTCCCATGTTATGCTGGAAAAGGCATTGTCCATCACCAAACTGTTCTTGGATGGTTGGGAGAAGTTGCTCTCGGAGAATGTTTAGGATATTTAGCGTCTATTTAAAAAAAACATTGTTTACGGATCCTAATGCTTCTTCAAGTTTTGCAATATGTCAAAGCATATACAGTACCTGTTATCAAATTAGCTGATATTCTTTAAAACACATTATACTGCAGTGCATTTGAATTCTCAAATATGATTGTTTAGTTTAATTTCATTGTATTGTGTTTTTTTTATAACAGTAGTTCTGAAAATCTATTCCAATCACTGTGTCTGATTTAGGATATTAGATTAAATAGATGTTTATTGCTATTGTGTAAAAAATTAATAAATAAATAAAAAAATTAAAACACTTTGAAACACAAGCCAGCAGAGAGGTAAGTATAATGCCCCCAAGCGTTTATTCCATATGAAGCAAACGATTATGATCCTCCTTTAACTGATTCCACCAGAGCCACACCTACAAAATGTACCTAATCCATAATGCTCTTTTGTCCGCCCGCTAAATCTTAAGCTCTTCCAACTTAAATGATTAAGCATGACCCAGATATGACAGGATGCACACTTTTTATTGATGGACTTCTAAATACATTATGGCTGCTGAGTCAGTGGTAGAGGTCAGGGAGGCAGAAAGTGTTGCTAAATCCATAATCCAGGTCAAAGCCAATGCAAAGTAGAAACACTATGAAAAGGATTTGGAAAATAGGACAACAATGTAATTGGAACTACAGAAGTAAGATAATAGATATGAAGCATTTATACACACAGCACAATACAGTACTGTATATGCACAAAATAACATAAATACATGAATACATCAATTCAAGTGCTTCCCTTCTTACCCTGACGCACACATCACTCTGTTATAGGGTCGATCTGGACTCATCAGACCACATGACCTTTTTCCATTGCTCAAAAATCCAATCATTATGATCCCTAGCAAATTTAAGTGTTTTTTTTTTCTGATTAGACTTAAACAGTTGGTTTTCTTATGGACACACAGATGTAGGTTCTTGTTATATTGTGCTTATGAAATGCTCCTACTGTACTTTCACTATTAAACATAATTGTCATTTTTACTGTCAGTTTTTTACTATGCACAGATGCATAGTAAAAAACTGACAGTAAAAATTATCATCATAAGTAAGCTCAATTCATATTTTTTGTTCCTGACCACATTTCATCCTCAAAGTTAGAGGATCAGCACAGTCATTACCAGTTTTAATAATGTGTTGGACAGTTCTTTATCCTCTTCCAGTAATTAAAAATTTTCTTAATTCTTTTCAGTACATGGTGCAGGACAACAATTTGACCCTTCTGAGGTGGTGACTTATTTTTTATTTTTTTTCCCAAGCAGTGTGTGTATATAATTTTCACCTTAAGATTTGAAATTTCGCAAGAAATTTGCATTGACATATGAAGCGTTTTCAGCATACGAACGAACTGAAATGAACGCTGCCTATGGGCGAAATTTATAAATTTATGTCAATTCAAACGGAGCCATTCAAATATTGTTTGCATCTGTGGAAAGCCACAGCTTTTTCAATATGCGAAAGCTGTTTTAAAAGATCCAACCAACAATATCAACTTTGCCTTGGGCATGCTTTGGAAAGCTTTATGATTTTTCGCAAGTATAAATTTTCACCTTTTTAACTTGCCAGAACTAAATTTATATGCTGAGATCCTGTTGTATGACACCAAGACGTTAGCTCAAGATCCTTTAAATATGGAGCCTCCATGGATCAAAAATGTTTGTTCGGGGCATTCCATGTATGGTTGTTCGGATTGAGATCTGGGGAATTTGGAGGCTGGATCAACACCTTTAGAGCTATTTGCTTGCTAAGCCCCATATACAGCAAGCTGTGATGCAGGGTCCCCATGATATTGTCACTAGGTATATTATTGACAATCAATGTTAATGTTATGTGGTCCATACTTAGACCACCTAAGTATAACTAATTAAACTAACAGTTTATTCAATTTCTTTCATTTATTTATTAGGAAAATGTATTCAGGAAAATAAGAAAAACCCTGCTTCTTAAATACCTAATGATCTTTTCATTAGATTCGCCATTTATAAGTTATTGAAGCTCTGTTTGATTTAGCATGTTCTCTAAGAACAGAGATCATTCTGCTTTGCACATGAATTTGCCCATCCAAATATTACCACTTCATAGTGCCCATGCAAAAATTCATTTATGGACACTTTTCAACCAGTGGAGATTTCCTGGGATCGGAGGAGCGATTACAGTGCACGGGCCATGAATAATTTTCCTGAAATGAGTCGTCTGACAGAGTTGGGTGAAGGAGGCGGGAGGGATACTTGGCAACGCATATCATCCGTTTGGCGGGAGCTGAAGAGCCCTTCTCTTGGCGTGGACTGGTGGACTGAAATGACATCCTCGTGAAAGAGAGAGAGAGAAAGAAGGGTTGGCTCTGCTGCATGGTAATTTGTGTAGAAACAAGAACAGCGCCTTTAATACTCGTCAATTTTGCCTAGAAGAAAAAAGATACAGTAGGAGACTAATGAGATCTGAAGCCCATGTTTGGGGATGCTTTGCCTCCAAATGGTGATAAGACTGGCTATACAGGCAACAGCAACAGGATTAGCAGCTGAGCATAAAGAATGCACAAATGGAGAATGTGAACGAAGGACGTTATTTACATATAAAGTCCTTACACCATGTTATTATGATAACCCACAATCTAATGTAACACCATTGAGAACACAGCTAGAATGTGATGGAAGATGTCACTATTATTGTTTTCGATGCTCATCAAGACTATAATACTCCTTAAATTTGGTTTAGGCTGGAGAGAAGGAAGGATGAGATTAGCACGCAGCTTCCGCAGTTAAAAATAATGAGCAGGTTAGTCACTCATCCAAGCCTGATCGACAATGACTTTGACAAGCTGAAATTGGTCAGGGGAATGGGGTTTGCCTTATATTGAGGCCACAAAGTGATCTCGCAAAGGTGCTTCAGTGAAGAGGAACTCAGCAGACATCAGGAGCCAATTACGAGATGACCTGTCTTGGCCTTGAACACAAAAACACAGCCATCAGCTTGAAAAGATTTAACGATTGTTGGTACTTTTGCAAAGATTGGATTCTGGTGAACGTTGCACGTTTTAAAACACTGGTTGTTGAATAGCCTTACTAAAATAATAGACGTACAAACAGTCTCTAGTAATCAGTCTCAGACATATATATAAAAAATATACTGTAATAAAACAAATATTAATTGAGTCAGATTCATGTTTGTTTATTTATTTATTAGAAAGGTAAGTTATACAGATTTATTCACTCACTCATCATGTATACTGCTTTATCCTGTATACAGAGTTGTGGGAAGCCTATCCCAGGAGACTTAGGGCACAAGGTGGGGTACACCCTGGATGTGGTGCCAATCCATCACAGGGCACTTACACATACATTCATATACACATACACACACAGGCAATTTGGGAACGCCAATTAGCCTAAACTGCATGTCTTTGAATTGTGGGAGAAAACCCAGAGGAAACCCACCAAGCATGGTGAGAACTTGGAAACTCCATGCACACAGAGGCGGGAATCGAACCTGGTGGAGAATCGAACCCAGACCCTAGAGGTGCAAGGTGCCAGTGCTAATTATTAAGTTACCATGCCGCTTATACAAATTTAAATTCAATTTAAATAACCTTCTTGAATAAATTGGCTGCATATAAAACTTTACAACTGAATTTCACTTCAAAAACACCTTCAAAGAGAGCTTAATTCAATTTTGTTTTTTTCATTCTTTTATTTTAAAAAAGCAAATGAACATGCTTTCAGTTATCCTATACTGTATGTCCTATATCAGAAATGATGAGGTGAAACCATGGTGAATTAACGTTTGATAAAGTGGATTTGAAATATGTTTCGTGGCTCAAATTTCCCAACAGAGCTTCAAAATTCTTCAAAGAGCAGAAAATTTTATGTTTTATTTTCTAAAGATCTAGTTTTACTTTTTATACAAAATAAGCATGTATTTGCTTCTTACACATAATGACTAAGTAGCTTGTAGCTTTTACATCATCATTGTTGTCTATACTGCTTTATTCTTTATACAGGGTCATGGAGGGCCTGGAGCATTTCCCAGGAGCCATCGTGCACAAGGCGGGGTACACGGGGTGCCAATCCATTGCATGGCACACACACAATTTTGTAATACAAATTAGCCTAATTTGCATGTTTTTGGACTATGGGAGGAAACCACAGTACCCAGAGGAAACCCATCAAGCACGGGGAGATGCAAACAGACCTGAGGTGGGAATCAAACCTGGATCCTGGAGGCACAAGGCGACAGTGTTAGGCACTATGCTACCAAGTCACTTGCTACCTTTACAATCCTTCTTTATAACTATAGCCGCACTGCTATTTCCAGCTTTCAAAATCAGGGAAAAATTTTAGGAACCAGGAAGATGGTGTATGATTTTCTTTTTTGGAATAGCTACAAATGTTAAACTAATAAAGAGAAATAGAAATAGAATAGAAGAGAACTTTTTTTGTAAAATGTATTTAAATGTAGGCAGATGCTATTTGCACCCAGGTCTCCATACGCAACAGTGCTATTTGTACCCATGTGTTTTACATCCAGGTGTCGTATAATCAGACACCAATCCTATTTGCATCCATTTACATTAACTTTGACTATTACATGGTAAACATTGTTTGATGTGGTGACTACCTTCATCTATAAGTTTCATTAATATTACATTTCTGCCTACAACAATCAGCATCAAAACATTACGCCCAGTATTGTGTAGGTTCCCCTTGTGTTTCCTCAGGGCATGACTCCAAAAGACCTCAGGGGGTGTGCTGTGGTGTATGGTACCGGGCCATTATTGACCTTTGCTCCCCACGGACATAAATGAGGCTTGGGTGCACATGAACTTGTGCTTAGTTTACTGGTATACAGTCTAATTGATTGATTAACGTTATTCAGTTTACCCAGTGCTAGTGTTTGTGTTGTGACATGTATGGCTATTCTTACTGGGATGCAAATAGACACTCTATAATTTATGATTATAATAAAAAAGGTATTGGCACTGATGGCATAGTGGCTAGCACTGTCGTCTCGCACCTCCAGGGTCTGGGTTCAATTCCTCACATGGTTATGTGCGCATGTAGTTTGCATGTTCTCACCATGCTTGGTGGGTTTCTTTCATGTGCTCCGTTTTTTTCCCACAGTCCAAAGACGTGGAGATTAGGCTAATTGGTGTGCCCAATGATTATGAGTGTGTCTATGTATGTATGTGTCTGTGTGTCCTGTGATGGATTGGCACCCTGTCCAGGGTGTACCCTGCCTTGTGCCCTCCTGGGATAGACTCCAGGCCCCATGAGCCTATAAGAGCCTATCTTTTTATAAAAGATAAAGTGGTATAGACCATGAATGAAAGTGAGTATTGGGACTATTTTAAAATGTAAATGCTATTGCCCTAAGTACACATTTTAGTGAATAGCTACCCTGACAGAAATCTGAATTACAAGTTCAAAGACTATCCTAGCTCATTCACAGAATGAACTGATGTCGTCCAGCATTGTTTTCAGGATAGTTTTGAACAGATGCATTCGAACACAGACTTCGGCCAAGTGTAGGTTTTCTACATGTGTCAAAATGTCAAAACAGCTTTAAGAGAAGCCAATATGCCGGCATAAGCTCATGACTTTATTAAGAATTCATTTAAGGAATCCATTACTTTGTGAAGGGCTGATCAGACTTTTCAAAGGCAAGTTATAGATTTAACTGTCAGTCATATAAACTTACTGGAATACAGATTTTCATCACCACTTACATTTAGAAAAAAATCCATCAGTGAATGTGCACAGAACTTTCCTGAGACATTCAGAGACATCTGAAGTCATTTGTTCCTTGCATTTTAGTTATGTAGGAAGATGTAGGCATTATTAATTATTAAGAGGTGTTGCTGCCTATCAGTCATGCATACTGTAGGTTCACAGATGTTAAGGCTAACTGGTGGATTCGGTCATTGATTACCTGTTTGTTTAAGCACGCCAGGTAAACCTCTTCTGATATACTGTATATACGTATAATGCTATATCAACTCTACAGACAAGACGTGAAAAGGCATTTCATAACGCTTGGACAATTTTATACAATAAAGCAGTAATGGGTAATGTTGCATAAAACGATGTCCATAATCCAAGATCTTAATGGAGAAATCTTATTGCTACCACACACACACACACACACACACATACACACAGACATACGCACACTCATAGATGCAGAACACAATGACATAACTGGCTTGGCTGATTAGGTGCATCTGCATTTGCTACATGATGCCAAGATGACACATTGATGCCCCTGCATCCTGTTAGCAAGCACCTCCAAATAACAAGATAATGTCACATCTAAATTTATGCTTCTGAGCATCAGGGCCCCAATACTCATCACCCGTTGTCTAGGCAACATGGATTTTATTTTTACTTATTTATTTATTTCTTTTATATATATATATTTTTTTTTTTTGACTACTCTGGCAGGCCGTACACCCGTGGCAGAAAGATACAGCCGATGCCCTGAATCCTGTCACCACACAGCCATTAAGACAAATGCATAATTAGACAAGATAAAACCCAATGCCAATATTTCCATCAGCCACTCTGATTTATCAATGTTTATTTGGGCTGCTGGCCATTACACTTCGATTCACTTTTAGCTCAGAGCTGTTGTTTCAAGGTCGTCCGCTTTGGGACCAAACTTATTATTCTGAATTTATCTAAACACCGACCTTGCATAAACAAATCACTTGAGTTATTTGCATTTAGAGGTTCAAGTCTGTGCAATATTATTCAATAAGTCAAGACACATACAGTAGTTTAAATAACCGTTCAACTTTATTGACCTTTTTAACATTTTGTAGTGTTATAACTTTGGATTAAATCAGACTTCATTGGGATTGCCATAAATAAATTAGGAAACTAATATCATGAACTTTACTAGTGGCAGCAACATTTTAAGTGTTATACTTGATCTCTTGGTTGCTTAGCTCGCTAATCCAATTTTTACCCACATACAGACCTTTTAATAAACTTAACTCCAACCTACCTAAAAACCCCAACTCAACCCTAAACCGAACCTAACCTCAACTCCAACCCTCAACCCAACACCAACCCTAAAATCAATCCAAACCCTAACCCGTTTTTGTTTATATTCTTATTCGAAATACTTTTACAAATATTTGTCCTGGACTTGTTTTGATACCTCCTTTCTCTAAAATAGTTATGCAATCACAAATAGTTTTTGTTTTGGCAATATATGGATCCTCCTCACTTCAGAATTATGGAGTATTTTCTGTAGATTAATAACATAACATAGTCCCACGTAGACCCATCTTAATTTACAATGCTGCAAAATACTAAAAAAACCAACGAGAGTCGTGTGGGCGAATACTTATACATGCCAATATACATTTTTATCCTTTAGACATATTGAAATGTATAACCCATTTACTGAATAATTATGAAAATTGTGTTTTAGTAGGTTTTTGGTACTATTCACTATAAAATCCCTTTATTATAATTCAACATTTGCAACACTGATGAACAAATGAGCACAAAGAGACCAAGAACAAGACTCCGTCTTAGGGCTAGCAAATATATAAGTGCACACAAACCCCCCCACACACACACACACACACACACGCACACACAGGAGCTGATCCTCCCAGAAAGCAATCCACAGCATCAGCGTTCTATTATAAAAGAAGCTCAGACACAGAACCGGAGATCTAATTCCACCTTGGGTTGCTCCTTCTGATTCCAATGTTGGTCGAATCCACAAATTGTTTGCTAAATCACTTGGCGAAGCTGTACGAAAGTGTCCTGTCCACATAATTGCATGTTCAAAACCCACACCACCAGCACACACCACAAACTTTCACACTCATTAGTCAACAATGAACTACTTTTATATCTTACTAATTACACTTATACTGTAGTTACATAATATTTACTAATAATCATTTCTCTGTATATTAAGCATGTAACACTTGTTTAGATGTTCAGCTCCGATTTGGAATCCCCTTAAAACAACTAAAATCTTAAGCAAAGAGATTTTCTTTTTTTTTTTTTTTTTTTTGTAAAACACCCTCACAAAAGCCTCCTGTCCAAATTGAGCAGGTTATATTAGCCACCTGTTGTGTTCTGGCATTCTGACAAAGTCTGACAGTGAAATTGCTTCTTCTACTAAAAAAAATAATAATAATAATATAAAATCCCTAGTCAGACACACGACAGTCTGGCTGGGTCTGAAAATGAGAAGCTAGAAGATTATTTTGAGAGATTAAACGTACAATCTGCTACTGCTTTTGTTGCAAACCTTTTTAATGTCACTGTGATTTATGATGCCCAGACAGAACTGGCAAAAAGGTTAAGACATGCTGTAATTACGACAACAGTGTTGCACCAACACAGTCGACTTATTGGCATGTTGTGCATAAATCAAGCTCCATGTCTGTGTATGGATTTCCGAAATGTTTCCCTGTGTCTGTATGATTTCCTCTTAAGAACATGCTACAGGGTATTTGTAGGGTTCAATCCATGCCATTTTATGGTATTTTATGGCTGTTCATTGGCTTACCGGCTATGACGTCAAATCCCAGCCACTGCTGAGTGTTTGAGCAAGACCCTTTATCCTCAACTACAATCCTGAATTGTAAAATGCATAACTCTGAGTCTGGATCAGCTGTTAAGGTTCTGGACTACAGATTGAATAGTTGCAAGTTGTCTCTATATTTCTGTCAATCAAGCTACAGTAGCATCCACCAACATGTCAGACAGGACCTTTACTGTATGTAACACATACACTATTGCTCAAAAGTTTTGAATCACTTTGTAACTCCATGGTCGTTCCTGATTTTTATGTCTTTCTACATTGTAGGGCAATGCTGAAGGCATCCAAAACATGCAATAATCTCCTTTTAACATTAAATGTTAAGACACATCTGCTACTCCTGCTCTGTAAATCCTTCATAACGGCTTTACTCCGAGGTTCTGTTTGTTAATTGGTGATTTCTGAGGCTGGTAACTCTAAATGAACTTCTCCTCTGCAGCAGAGGTAAGATTTGGTTTTGCTTTCCTGGGAACGTCTACAAGAGAGCCAGTTTCATTATGGTGCTTGATCGGTGTTGCAAATGCACTTGACGATACTGTTCTTGCAAGAACTGTTCCAGATAGGCTGACCTCCATGTCTTAAAATAACAACTAACTGTTGTTGTTAAAAAAATTACCTAATGCCGCATGTGAAATCCCCAGTATTGTTGTAAAATGTAGAAAATGATTCCCTAAACAAAAGCAAAGATTCCAAACTTTTGAGCAGTAGTGTATGCCAGACCTGCAAATAAACAGTTTGACTGCAACAGCATTTTCTGACGTTCTCTCATATTAGGTAATTATATTCATCAGACACACAAGGTTGTCTGCAGCAAAACCTTTTTTTCTGAAAATTACTACATTTTCTTCTTTTAGAAGCATTGAATGATCACTAGCACTGCAGCACTTGGGAGTCATGATGCAAATTAAACAGAGAGATAAGGCTACAACACTTAAGAGGTGCATGATCACCTCCTGTGCATGACTCATATTGTACAGTATGTGGGAAGCTGTTGGCTTTGCTACTGTGTGTCTGGTTCTGAATGCTACTGTACATCCTGCATCTCCAATCAGGATTTCTGACCTGTGATGTAAACTTATAGGACCATGGACATACAGTACTGTGCAAGAACCTTTTAAAGAGTCAGACTTTCTTTATTTTTTCATGTAGTCTTGAGGAATATTTCTTCAGGCTTCATGAAGGACTTTAGTCAAGTTTTTGGCTCTTATTTTCAGTCTATTCCCTGTATCTGACCAGCTTCAGGTGAATGTTTTTTCTTGTTAAGCCACACAGTGACCAAGATCCATTAACTTAAGGCATGAACCAGTGAGAAACAGGTGCGAATGATGACAGATGATCATGTGATTAGTACACTGGTGATACTGAATGCTGAGTGGTTGGAACAGATGCGAGGGGAAGGTTTAGTTACTTGGTTCTTTAAATCTTGTTCACCAAAATGAACGAGTCATTTAGGTCATTTCGTTCTTTTGATCAGAAATAAAATAAAATGTCTACATACACACATTTTGGCTATAGCGCTAGTAAAGAAAATATCACAATGCAGCTAAGGACATATTATGATAAACAGAATAAGCAGCTCACCTCTCATATCTTCTGGTCCGAGTCATTCGTTCTTTTGAATCTATTGCACTGCATAGCGTCTATGGGAGCTACGTGACAAAAGAACAAACGATATGGATCAAAAGACTTAAAGGTAACTACTCATTTCTGTTTCCTGTACATAACCTATGGAGGTTTTGCGATGCCCAGTAGAAAATGAACGAATCACTCTCCGAGACTACTCGTTCTTCTGAGTCATGTAAAAGATTCATTCAAAAAGAATGAATCTTTCATGAATGACCCATCACTAGTTATAAATAAGGCTTTGGACTACCGATTGAATAGTTGTAAGTTCAAATCCACAGTAAAGCATTTGTTACAATTTCTTTAATTTAATCTACATAATTTAATTTTATTTCATAGAACAAATGAAGGGTGTCTCAAGACTTTTGCACACTGTACTGTACAGTACAGTATATCCAGTTGGACGATGCCCAATCAGACCACTCTGTTCTATGATATGGTTCTGTCATCAACTACTGATGTGAAACTGGACCTGTTACTGGAGGCTGACAATGCTGTTTTGGTATTGTTTATGATGTTTCGATGCATCGAACACTTTTTTCATGTTCCAGTTTTCTGCAAGTGAATCATTATGAAAACACAATCAAAGGATGAGTTTGCTATTTTTTGTTGTTATAATTTTAAAATCTCAACCATCATTTTGGATATCAAATTTCATACTTACAGACTGAGCTGCAAGCAAAACTCCAGATTTATCAATTGGGACAAAACTGTGTGTGGTGGAATTATAGCCTTTTACTAAATCATACACAATTTACACTTATATAACTAACATAATTTTTGGCATTTGTGCACACAAATCACTCAAAGAAACCATCCACAATTTTTTTTTTTTCTAACAACTTGTAATACATCCTGCATCTTTTGAAAAAAGAAAAAAAAAGACATTATCTGATTTTGCACTCAACAAGTAATTATGCTTACTGTAGGTAGTAACTATAAAATATTTTCATAATATACTTTAAAATTGGATATAACATTTTAAAATGTAAGAAGATGTTTTGAACAGAGGTCTTTTTTTAGCCATATTTTCCAAGCTAAGATTTTTTTTAACTATCCTTGTAAAAATGTTCTATTTTAGCGACACTGGCTATAAAAAAATAATAAATCAAGCAAATATGCAATAAGTGTCCTTGACCTCACCTAATAATGATATATGAAAATGTACAGTTTTATACTAGATAGTTTTTCTTCCACCCTCGGTCATTTTCCGTCAGATTATTACAATCTCCCTAAAGCCTGAGCAGTCATTTAGTCTGAGCTCATTAGTTTCAAATTGTGACTGACACATAATCTCAATTTCTTTCGCAACTTTAATTACCATATCTGCACAGAAAAAAAAAAACCTTTTGAGAAATGGATTGATTGGCTCTGTCCAATCAATCAGGACAAAGGTTAATCCACATATAATGTCATATAATATTCACAGATGTTGTTTTTCAATTTTTGTTTTTTAGCTGCCACAAACTTATGTTCATGATTTCAGGTGAAATAATGGCTTTGAAATTGATGCTGGACTTTTAAAGATGTGTTCTAATAAGACATCATGTGATTATTCAAAGCTTGCAACAAATTCTTCACCTATTTTTTCTCCAGCTTACAGCACAACCTGCTGCTTTTAATGCCTGCTGGGTAGAAATGCGTCTCCTGATGGCTTCCTATAGGGACTAATTTACCGCTTCGACATTTACAGACACTGCAACCTCCCACACATGAATGCCCAGAAATATATTACACACCACTCTGCACGAGCATCTGTACTCCACTGAGCTGAGACAAGTATATGGTCGCTCCTGATTGATTGGCAGATTGATTGATTATGATTTATTCCTCTGTGTTTATGCACAACACTCTGCTGGGTCTCTGGCAGCTCATTTGTTTATATTACTGGGCAAAAAGCAGGAAAGTGCAGTACCTGAGAAAGTCTTGGGAGCTTATTAGTATTCCAGCAGAAGGGTTCATTCAAAAATATATATTATATTATATTATAGTATATTATATTATATATACTATAAATTATTACATTATATATATTTTTTTAAATTCATTAATTTATATTATTATTATAATTTTTTATTTTTTTTTTTTTAATAATGAAGCCAAATTCGTTTATTTATGTATTATTTTTTTTTTACTTATTTATTTTAAAGTATGGTATTGCCTACAAGTTTCTTATTACCTAAGTTATTATTGTTTGTGCCTTCATTCTTGTTAAATAAAAAAAAATATATATATATATATATATATATATATATATGTATACTCAGCAAAAAAAGAAACGTCCTCTGACTTTCAACTGTTTTTACTTTCAGTAAACTTAATGTGTAAATAT
>JAOVVB010000028.1:11271738-11285203 GCA_028570985.1 Heterobranchus longifilis | reverse complement strand
TATTTTTTTAGATAGGATCATCTAACACCATTTTTCATAATACTTAATGCTTCTTATCTCCCGATCCATGCTTCGTTCTTTGTAAACATGCATACACATTTATATTTTTAACAGATAAAAATGTAGTGTCCGTAACTTTTTTTAATTAAAATCTTTCAATGATCTTAATTGTCATTCAGATGAAACTTGGCCACTTAAAGACATAAACCTGAAAAAGTGTATTATTCTAAAATGCTAAATTGCTAAGATATTGCTATATGAATTTAACATGGTTAAGGACACTACAGATTTTTGTTTCACTTTTTAAGCTTTTAACAAAAAACAATTTAAGCTATTTTTACTAGTCATATGATTTTTCTAGAAGCTTATACCAAGTTTAGTATAAATAAAATAAAATAAAATCAATAAAAATAGAATAGTAGAAATATGAATAATTAACATTTGAAGCAAACTTGAAGCAAAAATGGTCATTTCCGTGTTGCATCAACTTTAGATGTAGTTTCTTTGGCACAAACATTTTCTGTATTATATGTATAACAAAAAAAATAATACAATCAGCACCAATACTGTGTTTCGGTTATCTGCATTACATGAGATTCTACTCGTGAATGTGACGATGCACACTGAGCAGTAGCACACTTGTTGCCAGTTGCAGGTACTGATAGAATTCCAGTGGACCGTGTTCTCCAATCCTTGGCTAATTGCTTTCACTGAACTGTGTAAGCCAGGACAAAGGGTCTACTCAACATTTAAATTACACCATTTGCACCAACACTGTGGACTGTTTCTTCCTCCGTTTAACAGTAACGGAACCAAGCCAAATTAATCTCTTTCATGGTTACTCGTATTATTTCTATTGCATTACAGCCTTATTTTTATAACTTTATTTTCTTTAAGATTTTCTAGATGCTGTAGGAAGCATTATATTACATTCCAGTAGGTCATTTAGAAGTCCTTAATGGCAATACAGTTACAATAAACAGCCTTGCACTACAGCTTTTTGAACAAAGGAGCAGCAGGCAGCCTCCTTAGCAAAAAAATTGTAAGATCTTTTAACTATGAACTTTTTTGTTAAAAAACAAAAGATAAAAATAGAAAAATAAATAAAAAAAGATCTGAAATGATAAAGATCCCATGATATTCTTCATGATAGAGTACTGTATGTGAGTTAGCAAGAAATAATAATTTGGTACACCAAATATACACCACATACAGTACTAAAAAAGAAGGCTGTTTGTCCATGAGAATTTCAGCTGAGGTTTAAATTCAAATTAAATTTTTATTTGTTTCATACACAGACATACACAGTATGATATGCAGTGAAATGCTTATACAACTGCCTGTGCCCTAAAAAGAAGGATTTCTGTGCCGTAAATAAACTGAACTGGAGAGTACAATTAAATAAAAATAGAATATTCTAATAGAGTAATAAGAGCTGGAAATTAAAAAAATTAACAATATTTACAAGGATGCTAAAATAGAATAAAATTAAAATAGAAGTGTATGATGTGTACAGTAAAAGCGGTGGTTCAGAGCCCACGCCAGTTTTTCCTGTGAACATTCAACAAGTGGAACGTCTTATCCTTGAAATTTGATGAATAACTTTCTCGACAATTTGCTGAAGTGACGCATCTGTCTGTGGGAACTGTACACACAATCATTCACAAACACTACGCCTGGGACTTATTGCCACACCTCCCATTAAGTCCCGTGTCCACATGTTTGTTCTATTAAAGGAATTCCTGGGAGGCCAGCGTTTCAGATGTGAAGCAAGCACTGGATCATGGCTCCAGTGTACTAAAAAGAATTCTACATTGACGCTATTTCCCTGCTACTGTAACATAACTGTTTCTGTAGTAACAATGACATCACAAGGAATATCCAGGAGGATCAGAACAACTGGATTAAGAAACTTTTGATTGTTAATATGGTTAACATGGTGGCCTTTTTTGAATAAAAGTCAGTGTTACAAACAAAAGACTCTTGTTCGGGAGTATAATAATAGCTGATATAAATCCAATGATAACAGAAACTAGATTCCTTTATTAAATTTGAATAACTTGCATTAAAAAATGCAAAGGTTGACAAATCACTGTTCCATAAGAAAAAGCTTTATGCATGCACTTATATTAAAAAAACAATCAATTTCAGGATGGTGACAGTAACTCTGTTTCACCCCCAGCCACATCACAGAGGTTTGTTGTTGATTATTTTCCTACAACATCTCTGAAATGGTTTATTCCTTACTGAATGCAACACATTTTACCATCATTGATTTTCTACATTAAACCCTGAACGTGGCTGAAAGACATGCATGAATACCACGTCCAATTTTAAGTGATTTTCCTATACCACTCATTCAGCTCTAGTTTGAGTTTTCTAAGATGGTCGTAAAGTTTTTTGTGTGAATCTCCAGCTAACTGCTGCTCACACTGCAGGCCTTTATATCAATGGTAAAGATTATCGCATCACTGAGATGTTAAAATGTGGAGCTCTTATACAAAACGTGTAAAAGTTGGCCAGACATTATCTCAGTTTTAATGATATGAAAGAATAAAAAATGAACAGCAAAACCGCTGATATTAATAGCCCAATAAATCCGTATAACCTGGACTTCTTTAGCACTGTGTATAAATTTGTGTGTATGTGTGTGTGTTGTAGTAAATGATACAGTGCAGATAAGTAGCCTCTCAGTGTGGCAATTAACACTTAACAAGATGTGATAATTAGTGCATTTCAACAGCGTCCTTTCCACTCTTAGGTTTTTTTTTTTTCCTCCTCTTCTTTTTTGGTGAGTTATAACTCTATAGGGGCACCAGTGACCGCTTGCCCTCCTGACTAAGCCCTCTCTGCCCAACTCAATGCAAGCAATTAACACCAGCAGACCCATATATAACTGTCTTGCCCAGCAACAAAAGCTTAATCATGATATCTGAATAAACAGCCTTGCTTGTTTTGCCTTTGAGCCTTTTTTCGGATTTAAAACTTTAAAGCGTACATCATGTTGTGAATCTTAAAGGTCCAAAGAATAGCATAGCGTGCAGAATATACAATACTTTAACCAAAACAATACATGCAAATACATTGCTGAAAGTTAGACGGCACGGTGGCTTTGTGTTTAGCACTGTCCCCTTGCACCTTTGGGTTCTGGGTTCAAATCCCACCTTGGGTCTGTGTGAGTGGATTTGCATGTTCTCCTCGTGCTTGGTGGGTTTCCTCCCACAGTCCAAAGACATGCAGATTAGGCCCATTGGCATTCCCAAATTGTCCGTAGTGAGTGTGTACTGTATGTGCCCTGCGATGGATTGGCATCCTGTCCAGGGTGTATAGGTTGTGCTCTAAGTCTCCTGGGATAGGCTCCAGGTGGGATAAAGTGGTATAGACAATGAGTAACTGTGCTGATGAGCAAGTTATAAATCAAAATACATAAATAAAGAGTCAATCCGCTACAGTACATTTTGGTTTTTACGGTGGTTTACTAAAGAATTTCCATGGGGTCCCTTATTGGGACTAACCTACTGTAGGAACATCGGTTTCTCCATGGCCATTTTATATGTAATGTTAATAGCTTATTGGCATTTGTACTTGGACTTGTCTCAGTCTTGGGCATTGATCTTGCTAATGTGGGCATGGTCTTGACATCATGTTTGTATTGCCGTGTTGATTTTTTTGTTTTCACAAGTATAATGTCAAGTATAAAGAAGTAATTCCTTCTTTAAAAAAAAAAAGTCTAATAGATGGCTATATGTTTAAGGCCAACTAATGAAGTGGAGTAAAGCCTTGGCTTTATCACCTTGTCTTAAGCCATCTAACAATTCATTATGTGATAAAAGGCAAAAACTGATCAAATCAGCAATCCCAAAGTCTGGGAAAGCATATTTCAAGCCAGGGGACGGTTACTGTTAGTGCAAATAAGGCTCCATGATAAATTGGCGTTCTCTTAATGAGCTGGCGGTCAACCTTATCCATTACTGATGTGTTCATTGGCATTATAAGTGATTACATTCACTCACTATATTTATGCACGTTACAAAATAAAAGCTTCCCTTCGAAGGCCTTGCATGATTGAAGCCCATCCTTATCCGGAGGATCATTATTCTTTGGTCTCATCGTACACATAGTGATGGAAGAGTGGTGTCACTGCTGTGTGGGAGAAAAGGTCAGAAACATTGACACAGGAGAAGCAAATACAGTACACACACATCAAGACACACAAACAAGAACTACTATAGTGTCTGCTATGGACGCATCAGTTCATGCACAGTGCATACACTCACTTCATTAGGTACTTTACATCTGTTCAACTGCTTGTTAACGCAAGTATCTAACCAGTCAATCATGCAGCAACTCGATGCATTTAGGGACATAGACATGGTCTAGACGATCTGCTGAAGATCAAACTGAGCTTCGGCATGGGGAAGAAAGGTGATTTAAGTGACTTTGGAGGTGCCATGGTTGTTGGTGCCAGATGGGCTGAGTATTTTCTAAACTGCTGATCTACTGAGGTCTTCATATACAACCATCGCTAGGATTTATAGAGAATGGTCTGAAAAAGAGAAAATATCCAGTGAAGGCAGTTCTTCAACCAGAAATGCTTTGTTGATGCCGGAGGTCAGAGGAGAATGGACCGACTGGTTTGAGCTGAGAGAAAGGCAACAGTAACTCAAGTAACATCAACCGAGGTATCCAGAAGAACATCTCTGAAAGTGTTGAACCTTTAAGCAGATGGGCTACAGCAGCAGAAAGCCACTCCCATCAGCTAAGAACAGAACCTGATGTTATGATTTGCATGGGCTCACCAAAATTGGACAATTGCAAGATTGGAAAAGTATTGCCTAGTCAGATGTCTCAAATTGTGCTTCAAAATCAGCTAATGGGGCACAAAAAAAGAAAGCATGGATCCATATTTCCTTGTGTCAACTGTTTAGGGTGGTGGTGGTGTAATGGTATGGGGGAGATTTTCTTGGCACACTTTCAGCCCCTTAGTGCAGTTAAGCACTATTAAGTTTAGGTTGATATAGTTTACTTTAGTATTGTTGCCATGTATATGGCTTTATAACCACAGATAACATGCTACTGTACTGTTCACAAGGTAAAATCATCTCAAACTGATTTCTTGAACATGACAGTCACCAGAATCCAATAAAGCACCTTTGGGATGTGCTGGAAAAAGAGATTCGCATTATGGAGGTGTACCTGACAAGGCTCCAACAACTGCATGATAATGTCATGTCAATATGGACCACAGTCTCTACGGAATGCTTCCAGCATCTTATTAAATCGGTGCCATGAACAATTAAGGCAGTTCTGATGGCAAAAATGGCTCAGACTAAGTACTAACAATGTGGCCAGTTTAGTTTGAAGTATTTGTGGTATATTTAGTGTGAATTAATTGGTTGGTGCAATGCAGCTCAGAGATTTGTTAACAAAAATGCTAAAGATTAATATGCAAGTCATTCCAGGCAGAGTTGTCCTTTAACATGTGCAATAAAAATGTCATAAATTCATGCATTTTATTCAAAATTTGCACATCTTTTAATTTACATATTTTACATATAGCAGTCAATGGAGCAACCCAAGCATAATCTCCACCAGCGGCCAAAGAGGACACACAGATCTAATGCCCCATTTACACGAAAGTGAATTCTAGACTAAGGTCAATGGAGCATGAGGCCAATCATTACTCCTGAATAATTCCTTGCAGCTTGAAAAATGAAAATGCAGCATATTTGAGGGGGCTCCCAGAGGCAGTGCTGCAACACACACGACCATCAAGCCCATTACTCTCCAATTAGACGCCCTCAGCTGCGCCTGATCTGCCATCTCCTCCAAAGCTGTGCATGAAGAAGACCAGCGCACAGCCAGGATTCTGTTTGACAGCTTTCCTCCGCTTGGTGACACGGTGCTGCGTGATCCAGCGCAGAACATCAGCTACATCTCTCCCCCGCATCTCTCTGTCTCCCCGTCTCCCTTTCTCCTTTCCTCTCACTCAAGGGCACAGGATGCATTCGCAGACATTTACTCCGCTGCACTGCCTCTGCATTGGCGTATCGAAAGGAAGTGAGTGGAATAAAATGGGCTGGCTCGGGGACACTCGCGCACCAAGGTGACACACAGGCAGGGGGGGTGTTAAGTGTTGTAGGGCTACCATGATATGTACGGACTAAATGTTTTTCCCAAGGTGGTGTATTAACTGCAAAATAGAGATCCTGACCCTTACAGGAAAAAAAAAAATTAGGTTTTATTTGTCAACTTCACCCCAGGTCTTTTGGAACCTTGATTCTTATTGTGCATATGTTCACATTTTTAGTAACACGATTATGACTTTTATTATTCATTTATTTCTGATATGTTGGTTTTTTTTTATGATTCATTTATTTTCAGGACAATCCCCTCAATGATTTATTAATTTTTTACATGTGAATTTAATCTATTCACTTTCAATATGAATAATTTTTAATTATTTATTTATTTGAGGTGGTTTCCTTACATGAATCATTTACAGCCTATTCAATGGTATTTCTTACAAGACTCATTTACATTCAGTGCATTTTTTTAATAGGTGGATAATTATCATATAATATGATTATGATTTAATATAGCGACATGGTGATATAGTGGTTAGCACTGTCGCCTTTCACCTCCAGGTTCCGGGCTCTCAGTGCTTGGTGGGTGTCCTTCTACAGTCCAAAGGCATGACGATTAGGCTAACTAGCATTCCCAAATTGCCGGTAATGTGTGAATGTTGACTGGAGGTCCTACCACAGTTGTGAAAATGGGAATAAATACAAATGACCACCATTGGCCTCCATGGTCCATAGTTGGACTACAGAGGTTCCTAGATGGATGAATGTAGGGTTTAATATAATATAATAATATGACATTCACATTATTAAATAATTTGAATGCTTTTTTTTCTCATATTCCATTTATTGTCAAAGTTTTACAATTGGGGTTTTCTGCAAAAAAATAAATTAGCCTCTATATCACTGCATGTCATATTGTGTCCGGTTGTGTATGTGACAAATAAATTTTAAAAACCACTCACAAGGACAAACCGAGTACCTATTTAGAAGGCTATTAGTCAAATGCAAAGACATCGTGTTCTCTTATAAAAGTTGAATAAAATATTTTTTTATAAGCTTCAGCGTACAAAATACATCCTCTCATCTTTCTTCTTCTCTCGTGAGCCGGTCTTGTCTTCATGTGTATGTATCTCGGAGACAGAGTGAGACAGTAGAGTACGTGCACATGTGGAAGTCAAACACATAAATATAAACATGTCCCATTGGCACTATCAGCAAAGCTCTCTTTTCCATTATCATCTGTAAATATTTCATTTTACACAAACTCTCTCTGACTTGATTAATCACCACATAATCCTCTGTACTTATCAGGTGTAATTCAGTCAAACATATTTTATTACATCCTGTTAGTCTGAAATGTCAGTGCAGTCTAATCCCCTTGTTTTTGTTCATGTGGAATCTTTACTCTTCATTCTTTTCAACCTCACTTCACTTTTTTTTTTTTACGGCTAGCTAACACACCTGAATGACGATGCTGCACCTCTTGGAGGTTGGAGGACATGTTATTTACGAGGCGTGATGCATTCGCCTTTTGTGTTCATTAACATCACAGAAAGCGAGATGGCGGCAATCCGAAAATCAATGCAATCTCCTGCAGCTGACGGACGGGCCTACGCCCGCTTAAGCTCTTAACAGCTCCTGATTGCTTCCCCAAGCAGCCATGTATTCTAGCATGCATCTTAATGCCGTGCTTGCAAAAAAAAAAAAAGTGAGAAAAAAGCGATTTTGCTTTTTTTTTTTTTTTTTTTTGCTTGCATCATTATTAAAATAACCCTGAGCCATGCTGCTGTGTGTGACCTCATTACTATCAAGACAGCCAATCTGCTCTTTTCAGGTCTCTGTATTCCACTCCATATGGCTCATAAGACATGACTGTTCATTTGCTGCTGCAGGTCTTATTAGGTGTAAGAGTCTACTGTAGGTACCTTCCGGAGCAGGCCAAAATCTGCAGCAATTAGATAACCAAAATTACACAAATTGACATTTCCTTTCAGGGATCTGTTCTAAGAACCTTATGCCGTCATATTTTGGGGCTTGAATGAACCTGATTAGAATAAAGTTTATTTGTGGTTGAGATATAACTGAAAAAAGCGGAGCCGTACCTTTGTAACAGATTTTCATTCACAATTCAATGCATTTTAAATTCACTTGGAATACTAAATACCTCTTCATTGCTTAACAATTAATTTTTTTTGCTATTTATAAGATATAAAATAATGATACACAGACTTGCTTGCCTTCCTATCATTAGCTTGCCCCATTTACTGTAGCTCCATAGTGCTATTACTGCACATAGTGTCCAAAAACATGAACTCGCAACATTCTGTACAGTAAAAGAGGCCCACTGGGGCAAGAATCATTCTGCCCTATAGGCTCCCTATATGAATATTTTCATTGATGGAGGAACAATGAATGGGGTGTTGTCAGTCTTTCAGCTGCTCCCGCTGATGGCTCGCCAGAGCAGACCATCTGATTGGCACACAACTTGGCACAGGTTTTATGCCGTATGCCCTTCCTGATGCAGCACTCCCATTTTATCTGTGCTTGGGACTGGCACTGCATCCAGTGGCTGAGGTTTGGGCATTGAGTGGGAATCGAACCCAGGCCTTCCACATGCACCAACTTGGGTTAGTCTAAATCAAATTTTTTTTTTTCACATTAAGACAGTGTCCATGATGTGCAGTATAGAACTAATTCTATTGTAATATACACACTTACTCACTTGCTTGTCCTCTATACCGCTTATCCTGTAAAGTGTTGTGGGGAGTCTGGTGCCTGTCCCAGGATATTTGGGGTACAAGATGGGGACACACTGGACAAGGTGCCAATCCATTGTAGGGCTCACATTTGGGAATCCCAATTAGCCTAATCTGTCTTTGGAGTACCCAAAGGAAACCCACCAAGTATGGGATAACATGCAAACTCCATGCACACAGACCCAGAGGTGGGATTTAAACCCAGACTCTGGAGGTGTGAGGCCACAGTGCTAACCACTACACCACAAAGTGTAAACTCCTGAGGATGCCAGAAACCTTTACTTCTGACTTTACGTCAGACATCTGACACTGGAGACTCATTCCAAAAATACTACTTTTGTAAAATCTATGGCACATCGATATTAAGCTAAATAGATTTCTAAACTAATAGCTGAACAGGTGCATTTTCATTTTGTTTCTGTCTTGTTTATCATCTTTACTTTAACCGCTTAAACATAACACATCAGCAGCAGGCCTTATTCAGTATTCACATTCATTCATTTTTGCCATGTGTGTGACAACATATCATCCTGTTCATAATTTATTTGGTTTTCTAAAGCATTTCCACCCTAAGCAATAACTTACAATTGCTTCTCCTTTCACTGTTCACTCCCCTCTCCACTCCCAGCATGTAAACGCGGTAAACTATATAGACAGAATATATAGAGCTTTCATGTGCTGTGTGTGCATGAGTGCCCAGTTGCAAATTTGCTAGTGTCATGATGAAAAAGCAATCTCATAATGGAAGCGGGATAAAGATACCAATCTTACAATCTAACATGCACCTAGAGGATTCATGATAGCTTATGTTGGCCACAATGTACACATATACAGCATTTTCTATTCTACAGCAGGAAAGATCCAGTGTTTATCTAAAAAAAAAAAAAAGAAAAAAAGGTAGGAATGGCACAGAACTAATAAACAAGTCAGCTGCTTTGGTAACCAGAGATGGATTGTTCCAAATACATAGCCTCAGGCTTTTCTCTGATCAGGCGAGGCGATAATCAGTGAGTCCCCATGAGGAAGGCCAGCACGTAATTGCTGATTTCTGATCCTGCAAATTGAAGCTGGTGATGGAGAGCAGCTCCCATCAACATCCACGTAGGAGAAGTGTACTTGAACACAACAGACTATGAAAAGGAGACGTTGTTGTCCTAGAGCCGTGAGGAGACGCTCTCTCTCAAGTGCTTGTAAATGGACATGATGGCTGCTGCACTGATTGCATGAATTACCATCCCGGAGTGTTTTGGGTGTAGGATGATGGGGAGATATTGTGTGGTTATAATCAGAAATTGTTCATTGGTATGTCAAATGTGTTACGTGCCCAGTTGGGTTCCATTTGACGTGTTCCTATTGAAATCTCTGTTAATTTAGGTACATTTAAGTAGGAATCTAAGGACATAAACCTGGTAAGCACCAGAAAAATGGAAAATGCACTTAATGTGGTCTTCTGCAATGTGGCATGGACATACTATAGTCATAGCACAAGCATGAAGAAGTCGTTGTAAGAACTCCATTGACATAGAAACAAGAAAGTGACATCCCCATAACAAGTCGGTCAGACAGGATGCCATCCAAGCTTTCTTGTCTGTTCCATGCATCTAGTACATCAATTAAGTCCCTAAGTCCCTGTTGGATAATTTACACTTGTTAGTTATGCAGTTAACAGGCCAATACCATCATTACTTCATCCTTATTAAGTTATTCCCGAATCTTGCTTTGATCTTGGCCTCCACAGGTTTTTTGTCCAAAATACGCTTGGCTGCTCTATGTTAAGTAAGGGATACTACACCCTTACTGGTTTCTACTGCATTCCTTCTAAATGCATTCACGCAATTTTTTTTCTGAAAAATTTCTGGGGCATTTGGGCTGTTCAGCATTAATTTTAAAATTACTTGCATTTAAATAACCCTCTGCCAACGGGGGTCTCTGAGATAAGGTTTTGCAAGTCCAGAACTCCACATTTGTGCCTTAAAAAACAAACAAGCAAAAGAAATCAAAGATGCACAAAAGAGATACCTGAATTCATCTTTACCAAGACATGAAGGTCTTCATATAAATAAATCCACCATAAGTCCATATTTTGGGCCCCAAATTTGTTTCTAGGCTACTAAACCTGGATTGCATTTATAGCAGTATGACAATAAGAGTTCTACATTAATCGCTATATTCAGCAGTCTTGTATAAAAAAAACAAACACATAATACCATCCCTTGCTTTCTCTTCCCTGTCTCTTACCAGACATTACTGACCAGCCATGTTACAAAAAAAGAAGATAGATTCACTCTTCCAAAAGAAGAGAGAAAGATTGCATTTTGTTTAACAAAAGTTCCTTGTCATGGGGCGTTATTAAAATGACCTACAGGGATCGCATGACTGATTGAGTTTGTAAGCCCGAGACAGACCCCTTTGCATTTTGTGAGTAACCCAATTTCAGTTCATCTGCCAGGCCACTGAGAAAGTTGGTTTGTGTTATTCCTGAGATTCCTCATAAATCATTGCTTGCAGTTTCATCCCCATGGTAGAAAGTGATATGACAAAAAAAAAAAAAAAATCACTTGCTGCCCTTTCGTCCTACATAGCAGTCTTGCTGATGTTAGAAGCTCTGAGCTCTATATTTGTGGCTAATTATGGCTAATTGCAGTGTCAGTTGCTCAGTGGTTCATTTTCCCTGCTTGTTTAGTGACTTCGCCTAATGACTCTTTTAATATCATCTAATGTGTGTTCGCCTTTAATCAAGGAGTTTATTAAAAGAGGCAAATTCTAGTGTTGGATAATTTGTGCCAGTAGCAGTAACCTGTAAACGATCATGCTAAACGATAACATAGCAAGTGCAAAGTAACAGCAAAACATGTTAAAAGAAAACTGCTCAAAACTAAGGAGCAATTTGTTTTTAAGTAGGTGTGACAAACATTAGCCTAACCCACATGAGTGGCTAATGGTTTCTGATCAGAAGTATGTTTAAATGTGTTTTAAAACATGATTTTTTTTGTCATCTAGTCTGCGAAAATGGTGCTATTGTCGATGTAGGCGATTCTAGAGTCAAAGCTAAAATTTGCTAAACAAATTTTTTCAGCCCTAGGGGGCCCCCTGCTGGTCTGGGGCCCCAAGGAAGTTGCCTGCCTCCCATGTTGACAAGCAGCACATTGTAAAGATATAAGGTAAGTGTTTCTGAAACATAGAAAACAGAAACTACTCCATCAAAATTTGTCTTTGAATATGAGAGCTACATACCTGTCCTCCTTTGTTTGCATTGGTACACAAGGTCTCTGTGGTGTACATTTTTTAGTTATGGTATCTCCAATACATCTTTCTATCACCACCTGTCATCAGGTGCTGTTATCATTTCCTAAGTCTTCCTTCTGACATGAAAATGGGTCGGTGGTTCAAGCCCCACCATGTCCATATATAATTCCCAGCCGCTGAAGCTACAAGTCCCAAGTTTGGAGAAATGGGTAGGTTGTGGCAGGATGGGTATCGGGCATAAAATAGCAGCCAATAATGTACGAATGTGGTGATCTTGGGAAAGGGGAAAGCATGAAAAAATTTAAATCCACATTCAAATCCAAAAAGTGATGTAAAAAAAAGCAAATCTCCTTGAATTGAATTAGATTGAATCAAATTACTTTGAATTAAATCATAGTGCTTATTGTTTCCTTAATATTAAAACCATTTGGGTAATTTGCGCTTGCGATGTCTTGACACCTGTTAAAGACCTGACAGTTGTTGAAGTCTGGAGATGTGAATTACTGTACGAGAATGCTTTGTGAAGGCATTATAATCAGCTGATACTGCTGACCCTTTTCATGAACACTAGTTATATTTAGCAACCACATGCTCATTCGTGCTCATCACCACCACTGAACTGATCTACTCACTCTGCATGATACTGCAAAGACATACAGTATGTTGATCATTTAACAGTGAAAAAAGAGCTTGAGGCCACTGTATTTACCCACACATCCAGACTGAGAAAGCCAAGTGCATCATTGACTGTGAGTGCTTACAGTAAATATGTATGCATAACACAAACTTGTGTCTGGTGTCTTATTTAGCTAAAAAGGCAAGTTATCCATACATTGAAATTGTGAGAGACTGGATAAATATTACTATCCTATGCAAAGCAAAAAAAAAAAAAAAGCGTGGAGTACTCTGGCTCTTATTCACGTTTAGTAACCATTTATCAAGGTCACAGTGAAATTCCTATTTCATGAATACATGAGATGGAATGCCAGTTTACCCTACTGCAAATTAATGCCAATCTTAGTATAGCTTTATATATCTGATAGCTTATAATGCAGTTTTTAACAAAAATCCATTGCTATTATTATCATATTGTCTAGTTGCATTACTTGCAAAAGAAGACAAGTGCTCCAGACAGAGACATGTTCTTGAAATTGACCTAAAGAATAAGCGGAAAACAAAAAACCCTTGACACGTGGTGGCTGCCAAGGGGTTTGTGTGTCCTTTATTAAATGATTATAATAGTTAGCTTCCAATTAACATCAATCACCAATTTACATGCATTGATAAATAAATGTTTTCAGCTATGTAATAATATTTGAAAACTGCTGACCAACTGTTTATTTTTCAGAGACCCTATAGCAAAGGTTAGACCTTTTA
>JAOVVB010000028.1:11236701-11255312 GCA_028570985.1 Heterobranchus longifilis | reverse complement strand
TAATGTGCCACAAACAGGAAGTTAATATCACCAACCATTCCCATTTTATTAAGGTGTATCCATATAAATGGCCCACCGTACATACATACATACACACATACACACATATGCATATGCACATATGCAATAGATGAAATATTATTATTATTATGATTGTTATTATTTATATTATTATTATCATCTGACATAAGTTGTTCAAATTGCACACATTGCTAGAGTAACTTGTCTTCTATGCGAAGTTGTGTCCCCTTCTTTAAATTTCTTCACCCATCTGTGCACAATGGTGCAAATCATGGAGTAGTATTGGTGCTGATTTTATTAATATTTTCCCTATGTTATACATATAATACAGAAAATGTGTGCCAAAGAATCTACTTTTGAAATGTATGCAACATGGAAGTGACTAATCTTGCTTCCCTAAAAATTTTAAGTTGCTAACGTTTTGGAGAGATGATTTATATGTGCACCCAAAATAGCAATTTTTCTGCATTATACTGTCTTGCTAATTGCTAATGCTAATTATTCATATTTCTTTATGAGTATTGATACTAAAATCGGTGTAAGCTTCTAGAAGCATATAACCTGTAACAGGTTATATAACATTTTTACTTAAATAAATGCATTCTGTTTTTTTTTCTTAAAAGCTTAAAAAGCAAAACATCTGTAGTGTCTGTAACCATGTCAAGTTCATGTTACAATAACTTAGCAATTTTGAATTTCACTATAGAATAATACACTATTTTCAGGTTTGTATCTTTTCATGTGAAATCTAAATCGGCCAAGTTTCATCTGAATGACAGTTAAGATCATTAAGAGATTTGAATTCAAAAAGGGTTACGGACAAAACATAAAAGGGCAAAAATTGTTATTTATAATAAATATAAATGCGTATATGTAAAAAACAATACATGATCCTATCTGAAAATTAGCTTTTTCATCTCGGTGAAACGTTTTAGCACCAATACCATATTTTGGCCGATATGCCTTTTTTTTGTTTGTTTTTTTGCATTACTTTCGGTACAGCCTTTGTGAATTTTGCCATGTTGAACCATATACATTGGTCATAAAATATCCCAGGCAGCCACAAAAATATTTAATACCTTATTATAAATGACAATTTAATAATACTTTTCTAAAAGAAAACATTTAAAAGCACGTCTTTAATGAGACCAATTATACAGTAAGCTTATGTGATGTAGCTGAGGTTGAGGAATGGTCATGCATTTTTATATCTAAAGTAAAATAAAAGCATCACCAATTGTTTCAGCTTTAAATACAAACCCAATGTAGATACAGCTATGGATATTTGGAGCAAAAAGCAGGTGCAGATATTTAGTAGTGTCACTGCATTACACCTTAAGAATACAAAATCGTACTACTGTATTTCGGTTTATCCAGGAGTTTTGATTGTGATCTGTATTACAGTATGAGCAATATCAAATACAATCAGGCAGAATTTAAAAAAAAAACCTACAATATGTACTAAAAGACAGGAAAGGGTTATACTATGAAAACCAAGGACAAGAAGACCAAGTTGCTAGAAATCCAAGAATCAAGAGTTTGATAAGCTAGTAATCAAGCCTTCAGTCTTTGTGGACAGAGCTGGTCTGACATTAGTCTGATGCCATGTGTAATTTTAGGACTTACATCCATGCTTATTAAATTTCCTTCCTTAATTCCTGGTTTTATTCCTTTGCTTTAGAGTTTATGGTTCCTAGTTGTGTACTGTCTGGTTTTCTTGAACAAATAATTAAATCAATGCACATGAGATAATTAAAGATGTCAGCCTAGCAGAAAACACATTTTACTAAATTGATTTACTCTCTCTCTCTCTCTCTCTCTCTCTCTCTCTGTCACATATACACACTTACTGTATGCACACACACACACACACACACACACACAAAGCAGACCAGCCTAAAGAATTTACAATTCATTTTCCTAAATTCAGTCTACTTGTTTTTATCCGACACGAATACAGATAAGTAAGAGCTAAATAAAGAGCAAGCTGTCTGGCTGCTTGGAAACACATTTGTTGTTGCACAGCTGCAAAGCTGGCTTAATAAGCAGAATTCATTTTGATCTTTACACAAGTGCAATCAATAGGTTATTATTGTCAGGTTGTCTACAGTCTCACACCACAGAGTCTGAACGGGGCAAACAACAAGTCGAGTGCAAAACAAGCTGTAATAATTTAAGTCTTGTGTTAAATGACTCGGTGTGTGTTTGCTTAACATTCAACGACTGGTCCATACACATTCTGTTCATCACTGTTGGCATAAGATTAGTTTGCTATAGGTTGCATGTTCATGTATAATTATATATATATATATATATATATATTATTATTATTATTATTATTATTATTTTTTTTTTTTTAGGAAGGTTTATTATCAGTAGGCTTATATGTGCCAAACCAACTTTTAAATGAATACAGCAAACAGTAACTCTTGATGGATAAGAGAACAAGAATATGACCCCATTACTGGACCTCATGCTGAGTGAAAGTTGGGCCCCTTGCTGCTTCCTAATTGATTTGCGTCTACACACAAACATTACTATGTGCATTAGTTAAAACAGCAAATTAGCCACCGGTGAAGCATGTAATTATCGCAAACTGTAAATAGCATTAACATTGGAATGAAGACCAACATAGCAAGTTAGGAACAGACCCTGGTATTGTTCATTTCATGACCAGTGAAGTGCACATCTAGGCAGCTTGTTAGAGATTATGGACAGCACATAAGGTCAAGGTCAGAGCCTAAATACAGTAAGTACACACCTTGTACTGGAGACTGTTTAGAGATGGCACCGACAGATGATACGGTATATGCCTTCCCAGTTCCTTCAGCTGCCTTTCGCTTTGATTATGGTGTAGTGGCCAAGGAATATGGGAAAATGATTCCTTATGCTCCCAGAGCCAATCTTTCACAATTTGATTCCAATTCTGGTATAGACGATAATGATGCCCATGCAATCATCATCATCATCATCATCATCATCATCGTCTATACTGCTTTATAACTTGTATACAGGGTCGCGGAGAGCCAGGAGCCTGTCCCAGAATACTTAGAGCATGAGCCGGATGGGGAAAGACCACTCTGGACAGGGTGCCAATCCATCTCAGGGCACACACACACACACACACACATTTATTCACGCAGTATGTGCAATTTGGGAATGCCATTTAGCCTAATATGCATGCTTTTGGACTGTGGGAGGAAACCGGAGCACCCAGAGGAAACCCACCAAGCACAGAGAAGACATGCAAACTGCATGCACACAGGAATCAAATCATCATCCCTGGAGGTGCAAGGCGACAGTGCTAACCACTAAGCCTCATGTGATCAGGGAAGAAAAAAAAAAAAGCACCACTGATGTGATAACTTGCTCATTCTGTACATTCAGCTGACTTCATTTTATTGTAAAATAATGTTGCTGAGCCTAGAAAGGACCAACTGAAGCAGCTATGATCATAACACTGCCTCCAGAATCTTGTACAGTGGGTACTATGCATGATCGGTGCATCGCTTCATGCGCTTCCCTTCTTACTCTGACGTCCTGGAATAAGGTCAATCTGAACTCACTAACTTTTTCAATTGCTGAAAAGTTCAATCGTTATGCTACTTAGCAAATTGAAGTCATTTCATTTGGATTAGTCTTACTAACAAATTGTGTTCTTATGACCATGCAGCTGTTTAGTCTCAATCCTGCGATGGTGCAACTTCACTAAGTAATCACCTTTTATAATGTTTTTTTATAAAAAGTTAATGGTTCATGTATGTCTTTCCAGGTCTGAATAATGTGTTCAACAGTTCTGAATTCAATTAAAGGAATTTCAAATCTCCTTTGTTGTTTTTTCTAGAGACATGCCAATAAATTTTACCCTTCTGAAATGGCCATTGTTTCAGCAGTGATGATGAAATGAAGCAGGCAGTCCAATCATGGCTGGAGAAAACTTTCTAACTTGATGGTATCCAAGCACTAGTGAAACACTGGGATAAGTGCATTAGTGTAGCAGGGGATTACAGTAAATAGAGAAATAAAAGGAGTTTGTACTCTCAGAACTGTGTTCTGTCATGCTGCATGATTAAAGTCCCAGTTTGGCTTGAACACCATTTTCTAATGCACAACCAAACACATTGAGTCATATGCTGTCATGGTTGCACATATGTGTGAGTTGCACTAGTGAAGTTGGATAAAGTGATGTTGATGATGGTTCACAAGTCGAGGTCTACTCTTCCACTTGACCTTTTGTGTTTGCATGTTTTCCCTGTGCTTAGTGGGGTTCTTTTTGTTATTGTGTAAATGATTGTCTTAAGTTTAAATACAATAAGTGTGCCTTGTGATGGATTTCCACCCGGTCCAGGGTGTACCCCGCCTTGTGCCCTAAGTCTCCTGGGATAGGCTCCAGGCCCCCCCGCGACCCTGAATACAGGATGAAGTGGTATAGACAATAAATGAGTGAGTGCGAGTGAGTACTGGGTGTACAGTGTTCAAACCAGGCAGTAGATTAGAGCAAACTGCTTCATTTATGGTTAGACATGGTCTTTTTTTAATGACTGTAGGCAATGAAGGATACAGTAAAGGGGCAAGGCCAATTACCAATTGCTTCTTTAGATTGCACAGACATTAGCTTGCAACGTCCTCTCTTTTTCACAAATATTAAATGAAATATCAGTTTGAGATACTCATGGGAGACCTCATTAGAGAATGAAGTACTACTGAAAAAGACTGAGGAGTGTACTTACTGTACCAATTTTGCAGTCTAACAACCTCAAAGGCCTGAGCAGATTAGGATGCTCTTTCCCTCAAGCTCAAGTGTGTTGCTCATATGCCCAGATCTCGATAATAGCTTGCAGCTTGCTTTTATTAATGATATTCAGCAAATGCCCCATTGTTTCCTGGTCCAGGTGAAATACAAAAAACCTCTTGAGGTTCATGTGGTTCAGGGACTACGATAGCATAAAAGTTGTTATTGTGTTCTGACTGAAGGGTCATGTCTTTGGTAATCCTTCGCTAGCTGCTGCCATCTACAGAATCAATCAGGTTACCAAAGCATACAAATGGGATAGGCTCAGATATGCACCAGTTTATTGAGAGATATTTCTATACTGATGATGGGCAGATGCCCCCTGGTTAAGAATTCATTGACCTCAACAAGAGAACTAAAGCATGTCTCTCTGAATCAAAGTTTCATTTCCATAAAATTGCCCACAACAGTCCTACAGTTATGAAAGTCTTTCTTCAAGAGGATCATAACCAAAAGAAGAAGAAGAAGAAGAGATTTATTCCTCACTGCAGATGTTGTGCCCACACAGCACAGCTTGGGGCTATTATGGAAAACAGCATCAGATACATTTAATTTTAACGTGTCTGTGCGCAACTGCTGGCACAGAGTTTTATTCAAACTAATCATCCTCTTTGACCCTCTCATGTATGCTGCCTCAGTGATACAGTACATAGTGATAGGCATGGCTCTGCTTCATTAGCTGACCACCAGGAGGTCCAGTTACTAGAGTAGATGCCTTTTTAATAGCAGGCATCTACAAATGTAGACCAGGACTTTTGACTATTGCTAGGATACCATCAAGGTAGAAAGATTTCATAGTATGCCAGAGCCATAATCGGGCTGTCTGCTTCATGTCAGAAATACTGGCCTCCCAGGACCTCCTTCAATGGCACAAACATGTTGAAATTACTTGAAGTGAGGTCAGGACTGTACTGTACAGTATGGTGGATGTGGCAAAAACACCCAGCTGCAAGACCCAGTTCCTGTAATGTGTGAGTGGTGGAAAAGTCCCAGTTTGGCTTGAACACCATTTTTTGATGCACAACCAAACACACTGAGTCATATGCTGTATGAGTTGCACTAATGAAGTTGGATAAAATGATGTTGATTATGGTTTACAAGTTGAGGTCTACTCTTCCATTTGACCTTTTGAGTTTGTAATATTACTGTATGTTAAAGAATGACCACTTATTATGTTATTCATGTCACTAGCTTATTGCAAGGCCTGTTTTTAATTTTATTCATCTTCAGTAACTACTTTATCCTGGTCAGAGTCATGGTGGGTGCAAAGCCTACAAAGTCCTGGGAACACTGGATGTGAGCTGGAGAATACACCCTTGATGGGATGTCAGTCTATCGTGGGGCAACTCGGTTTAACATTAAGATGTTTCCAGTTTCACTCATAATTCACATGGTGAAGGCAAATAAAACTGTCACGAAGATCTACATAGTGAAGCTGAGACTTTGTAAGTGGAGTTTGTCTACTCCTCAAGAAAAGCACAACTTGAGATTATTAACATTCTTTTGGGAAATTATTATATTGTTTTTAATTGGGGAAAAAATATTCATCACTCATTGCAAAAAATTTGTCTTTGTTTCTAAGATAAACAGAAACATGTACCAGGATCCAGTTAGAAATGAGACTTACAGTACAGTACATACTGTAGTCATCATACTGCTCTTTGCAGAAAGATGAAGTATACGGGATGAACAGTACAAAGCTTCGAGAGAGCCTTGATGCCTTCGTCTCATGTGCAAGCAAAATCATCCAAGATGGAAGAAATTCATTTGTTAAATATTGCAGGATTCTCTTTTTATTTCACTCAGAATTCACTATGAAGTTTAGTAAGAAAAATAAGATAAACTGAATAAGATCTGTGCACTGGGATTAAGACATAAATGAGACACACTTGCTTTAGTCAACCAGTCTAAGCTTTGAAGGTAGCACAAAATAAAAAATTCCTTTTTTACACTGGATTCAGGAGAAGACTGGTTGGAGAGGAAGGTTCGATCTTAGTAAGGTGGGAACGTTCTCACCACTGTAAGGAGTGTTTGTTCCAACAAAAGACACAAACCCCAAAGCACTATGCCATCGTGGCAGAGTAACACCCTAGAAACCAGGTACGACTTTGAGGAACTCAAACTGCAGCTCTCAAAGGGAGCTGAGAGTTGGGAATACGCTGATGAGATGTTTGAATATTTAGAATCCTGCATTTGTTCATATGTAACTCTACACATCTGGTTTCAACATATAACATGAAGTACTTTGTCAAAGTCTTGAGCAAAGCATATGTTTCTTCATATTAAATTCAATTATGTAGATTAAACTAAAGAAATGGGAACAAATGTGCAGGCTGCAAAGTGCCTAAAGATACAATAAGAAAATTGTTTGTTTATGTAACAACCTCAACAGCAACCTCATTTCCCCTCTCATCTGTTCTGAACACTCAGCATTCAGCATCACCAGTATACTAATTACCAGCCTGATCATCGGTCATCCTCTGCACCTGTTTTTCACTGGTTCATGCTTTGATTAGATGCTGTTGTTGTTAATGGTTCAGCTGCTCCCATTGAGGGGTCACTACAAGAACCAACTGATCTGCACAATAATTTGGCACAGGTTTTACTGCCCTACCTGACGCAACCCTCGCATTTTATCTGGGATTGGGATCCAGTGGCTGGGGTTTGGGCATTGGCTGGGAATTGCACCCGGACCTTCCGCATGACAGGTGAGAACTAAAAATGGACTAAAAATAAAATCCAAGAAAATTCTTTAGGGCGCTTGGAAAACTACTTCCCAAGAATTTAAAAAAAATACAAGAAAGCTTGGTTCTTTACTCTGAATGCTTCGATTTCTACCCACATTCCAAAGACATGCAGATTAGGTTGATTGGCGTTTCCAAATTACCCGTGGTGGTGAATAAGCATAAATGTGTGTGCCCTGCGATAGATTGGCACCCCGTCCACGGTGTACCTCACCTCGTGCCCCAAGTCTCCTGGTATAGGCTCCAGGCCCCTCCGCAACCCTTCAAGATTTTGCACAGTACTATACATGGCCACAAAAGAACACCAACATATAAACCTTAGCTGTAGCATTGTATAGCATGGAGTAGTAGCAAGTCCCTTTCTCTGAGAATCTCTCTTTCTGCCTGCTAGGAGTTTCTTGTTAGAGATGTTGGCAGCACTGCACTCATTTCTCTAAAATGGTCTGCACCAGTAATTTACTCTAATAATAAGTCAATTAGATGCTGACAAAGCTGTAAATGTTACTAAACTAAACATACTTAGCAGTTCCCACTTAGGAAGGTGAACACTCCATGATCAATTACCAAGCCTCAAGTATATGCACTGCAACAAGACAAAAAAAAAAAAAAAAAACTCTATTCCAGCAGTGATTATATCAGATACTATACATGGAAGCAAAGGTCTCATGATGCTCATTTTGTGGATGTTTACATTTCACCCCTGACAGTCCAAGTCCACAGGCAGACAGCACGTTAGAAAATATTGATTTTTATTAGAAACGTTGCAGAAAAAATTATATAGGTGTCCAGCCAGAAATATCATCTATCACTTAAGGCAAAAAAACGCAAACAATATAAGACAAACTATTATGTAGAATCCTACACTTCACCCTTGAATTATTGACAGCTGAAGGGCCTATGATGAATATCGTACTGTAGATTCAATATACAAAGGTAACTTTATAAATTTTGTTTTGCTTTATCTTTTTTTTTTTTTTTTTCTTCGCTTGCGCTTCCAAGCTTTCTTACAGGATGCAGAACTAAAATATTAGGGTTAATGATTTTTAATATTATTTATAGTTTATTTTTTTATTTACATTCATTCACTTGCGTTGGAACCCAAAAATATCACAAGCCTGGCACAATACATATTGCTAGCATATGACAAGTAGAAATATCTAACATATACTTCTTTACAAACATATCCAACTAATAGAGCAAAATCCACTGCCTGGGCTATTTCTTTTGCCCTTTTTAAAATTCTAAACAGTACATTGTTGGCCACATTTTCACTTCAGGCAGTGGTGCATTTAACGGAAATTATGGTATGGAAATAAAAATACAGAATGAAGCAGATGGTGTGAATGACCTACAGCTGTTGGGGACACAAGATGCTGTTTTCAGCTGTTTTGTAATGGCACCTGGAATCAAAGCAGTAGCTCTCTGATACAGAACAATATGGAACCTAAAACCTCACTGGGATGTCTGCGTTATTTCTATGTCAATGGAGTTTTCAAAACGTTCTCTTCGGGCTTGTGCTGTGACATTGTAAAAGACTGAATTAGGTTCATATTACAATCTTCTAGTGCTTATCACATTTATGGTGAAAAGCACTGCACATGTCGCGGTCATCATACTAACTCGCCGGACGCAATGACAACTCGTAAGAGGCTAGTGCGATCTGATCAGACATAGTAATAACTCAGTTCGATCTCAATGGACCTGGTGACAACAACACTGTAAAAAAATTATATCTTAGCAAATGAAAATATCTTGAATATAGTACATTTATCTATACTTTCTTAAAATAAGATACCAATACACCAAATATCCTGATATCCAAATATTAAGCTTATTTCTAATAAAATTTTACTTGAATTGTAAGTGAAAATTTCCCGTTCTATTGGCAGAGAATTTTGCTTCTTTCAAGGAATAAACTCCCAAAAACTAACAAAATTATCTGCCAATAGAATGATACATTTTCACTTACGATTTTAGTAAAGTTTGACTAGAAATTAGCTTTATAATCTTATATTTGATTTGTTGTGAACTTATTTGTATTTTGACCATATTCCCACTGCATTCTATGATGCTTTTAGGATCTGAACTTTGTGCTCTTTGTCGGATTGGGTCCAGATGTAACTGGTTATCTAACCTAATTTCCATGAAAAAAAAATATTGTTGCATCATGCTAGAGCAACACTGCCAAAGTTTCACCATTATGTGATTTATTAAAAAATGTGTGGCTAGTGCTATGATTCCAGGTAAAACATCCTAACTACCATGTAAGTTTTATAAAAAACAAACAAAATCTCAATTCACTTTATAATAGCCAGTTTTTATCATCACCACTGTAGACTGTTTTCCTCCATTTTTGACATGAATGCAAGAAGGTGGTTTTGAACAATCTACTTTTTTTGCTAGGCAGAAAAGGTGAAGAGCCACTAAAAGCACACGTATGGTTATGTGTTAAAATAATTATTACTTTTTTCTTTACTATTGCAAGTGAAATGTGAACATGAACTTTCCCTTTTCTTAAAAGTAAAACAATGATTATGATCGGTATATATACACAGTCATTTCAACAAAAAAAAAAGCACAAGCTTGTTAATAGTAATATTTAGAACCAAAAAACAACAGTAAAAGCATTTGTAACTTTCTTTAGTATTGGATTTGTAACTCACAGCTATTTACATCATTTTCATCTTTACAAATTTGTCATAAATACATTTCAGGCTGGGAGATTTTAGAATGCTGTTCCCTTGTCCAATATGAATCGGAAAAGTAGGTTTGTTCAAAATACAGTGTTCTAGCACTGTTTGATATAGGATCAACAGTACCGAGCTTTAACAGATCCTCGATGCCTTTTATCATTAGTTTCTAAGTGTCCCCTGTGCAAGCAAACTAGTCCAACAACAGTCCGGAATTACTTTTGGTAAAATATTCCCACTCCACTTGGCTCTGAGTACAGTGTGAACTTTATTAACATTCCTTTCGTCCCCAACAAACAGATTATATTGGATTCATATTCTTTAAAGAAGGTATAGCAAAATAATCTTATCCACTGAGAATCAATCTCCAGGAGGAGCAATTTATCATCCATGACTTTAGTTCTAAGCTCGACGCCAGGAGTAAACCAACCCTGACTTCCTAAGAGTAGTACAGAGAGCAGGTGGTAGTCTGAAGGTATTCTGAAAGCGTGCAGCTATACCCTGGTAGTGGAATGAGCATGGGGGAGGTTGGTGCTGTTCTGAGTCCCGACAAAGGCATTAAAATTGTGCAAGGGCTGCATGCCACCAAGCGAGCTGGGAATCATGGTGATGGTGCTGGCCGTCATGAGCGGCACGTCGTCAGGAGATCGGCGGAGGGTAAGCGTGTAATCAGGTGGGCATGCCAGCCTCAGCGACTCGCATTCGTGCCGGTGCTCGTTTTCAAGCTGTTGTTCCAGTTGCTGTTGCTGCTGCTTCATCTGCAATGAAGCGAGCTCGTCACTTTGCATCCGCGAGACGTCGTTAGCATTGGAGTTGACATTGCGTTGCGGACTGGTACCCCGACGACCAGACTCATGGCGCCGCTTATCTTTCTTGTAGTAGAGCGCAGCAAAGGCCAGGATGTTCAGAAAAAGCAGTGACGCACCCACTGCGATAGTCACGCTCAGTTCCGTCGAGTAGTCGCGCTTGGTTTCGATCATCACAGCAGAGTCCTCGGGGGGCTCATTGCCTTTGTGCTTGTCAGTGGTTTGCTTGGGATTTGAAGAAGGGATTCCCGGATGGCGCGTTGTAGATGGCCAGGTTTTACCTAGTCGTTTGGTATAAGGGAAGGGCGTAGTGTCCTGCGGTGGAATCTTGGTGGTGGTCGAGACATATTGAAAAAGTTCATTGATGTTGTGAAGGTGAGGCACAAGTTCAAGCCAGAAGGCCACCTTGGTGGCACGGTAGTGGTCTCGAACTCTTGGCTTCAGGCCAATGTGAAGGTACAGCTGATCTTTGGGGTTGTACTTGGACCAGGCCACTTCTTCAAACCGATTGGGTTTGGTGTGTATGAACTTGGTGTCTTGTGGTACCGGTTGGTTGGGATCTCTGTTTAAAAGAAAAGGTAAAAAAAAAAGTGTGTAAGTCTTAAAAGGTATCATCAAGAGTTTTAGTAATACTATATCTTAGTAGATCACACAGATCAAAGTTAGAATGAATTGATTAAACAAATTCAATTTCAATACATCAAGAGCAAGGTATAAACCAATGAACTTGCGTACACATCAGCCTTACTTGACTTCATATTTATTTGCAGAGAAATGTTTTGTAACTACCCCTCAAGGGTTTAGGAATAACTATGGCACAGCTTTCACAGCCCTAGTTAAAAAGGACATCTGGTGTGTGTGTGCTTGTTTTTTTTTTTTTTTTTTTAGACAACCACTTTAGCAATTGTACATTTAATTCCTGAGGCTAGGCAAATAAGCCATAGAGGTGTAAAAGGTTTCTAAATAAAGATATGCTGTCCGGAAACACTTTCCTTTTTCTCTCAATGCATTAGCATTATACTGCTTTTTTTTTTCTTCTTTTTTTGTAATGGCTTCACTCCTACATATATTATGCACTCAGGCCTTTGATTTGACCATGGCGCAGGCAAATCAGTCATCACACTTTTTCTATGGTCATTACAGGTTCCTATGTAATTCTACTAAAATATTCAAATGGATTTAAAAAACACCTAATGCCTGAGAAAGCGTGTGGGGGAGAACCAGCCTCAACCTCCACTCCTCTGCCCTTAAATCATAACTTTTGCAGTAGTTAATACTTCTAAAATCATACTCAGCTCTCTAAAATTATATAAATAATATAATATACATACACAGGTAATTTGTTTTGTTTATTTATGCAAAAAACAGAACTTTAGAACAAATACAGCAATTAAAACATATTAGAATACAAAGAACAAATAAAAGGATTAAAAGATATCAACGAAAAACAGATTCTCTTAATTTTTCTGTTTTTCTTCCATACAAACATACTTCCATGTCAAACACAATGAGTGGAATGTTTTTCTATGATGGGAAAAATAATACACGACTACATAATGCCACACCAGGAAAGATTTTTCTTTTTAGTTGCTTGTTTTATACACAGGAGGAACCCTAATGTTGGATGACGTTGTCATATACAGTACCAATCAAAAGTTTGGACACATCATCTTATTCAGTGTTTTTATTTAGTGATTTATCTTTTACATTCTAGAACAAAACTTAAGATTTTCAATCTGGAATCATGTAATTAAGTAACATCAACAACAGTCAGTTGTTAATTTAAGACATGAAGGTCAGCTGTTCTAAAACATTTGCATTTGCAAAACCCATCAAGCCATCATGATGAACCTGGTTCTCATGAAGACCTTCCCAGGAAAGCAAGAACAAAAATTACCTCTGCTGAAGAGGAGAAGTTCATTTAGAGTTACCAGCCTCAGGAATCGCCAATTAACAAAAATCTGCACCACAGATTAGAGCCATTATGAAGGCTTTAGAGGTCATAAGTAGCAGATACACCTCAATATCAACTTTTCAAAGGAGATTAATGGATATATTGGATGCCTTCAATATTAATTTACAATGTAGAAAGAAATACAAATTAGGGACAACCATGGAATTAGAAACTGTGTTCAAACCTTTGACTGGTAGTGTAGTTGTAATTAGGTTGCACCCATAAAACAACATCGGGACAACATTGCTTTTGAGTGAATGACCCCTAAACTATATGTCTAATACGACATCAAAACAAGAGAATGTCCAACATTTACCTATTGTATTTACACTGATCAGTCAAAACATTCAAACCACCTAGGTTTTGGGCTCCCCTAGGGTTCCACTGGGACAGATCTGGCACCTTGGGACGTGGCTCCACAGTGTCCTTGGAGTGTGCTGTGGTTTATGGAACCAGGATGTTAGCAGTGAAACTTTTGGGTGCTGTGGATTGTAAGGTCGATGTATGGATACTTAATCTAATTGGCATCTTGGAAGTTTGAAAGCAGAGTCAGCGGTCTTAGGGTCGTTGCCTGCTGAGCTCTGTGTGTGGCAGGCTGTGGTGCACTAGGTGTTCTGATACCTTTCTCTCATTACCAGCACTGACTTTGCCTGGCAATTTGTGCTACGTTGGCTTTTCTGTAGAGTTGGACTGGACAGGCTGGCCTTTGGTCCCCATGGGCATGTGTGAACCTTGGGTGCCCATAATATTGTCACCAGTTTATTGGTTTATAATTTATAATCAATGTTATTCAGTTCACCTGGCAATGGTGTTCATGTTATGGCTGATCGGTGTATGCTGCTTAACATGCGTTTAGACAATGTCCGACGGCATAAACATCAGTGGACACTCAGGTTTATAACAGAGTTGGAGAATTGGAACTTCCCATATGCAGGGTTTGCATCTCATGTCTCTGTTTTACAAAGCAATTGTGAATCTCAGACTCTGACACTGCGGTATCCCATACAGCTTTGCTAAGCATCTACAGTACACCACTGTACTGTAATATAGTGTTCACACAACATCCAAACCATACATCGTCCAGTTCCGCAGAACGAATTCTGGGCGTTTTTTCTGGCTTTCAGCTTGAATGATTTGGCAAATTACAGTTGTCAGGAGTTTTCTAACTTAGAGGAGTGATTTTGAGGCACTTATTGTTTGACAAAGCAATGTATGTACATTTACTGTCCTCAGCGGCAGGTTCCCTGCTGAAGCAGTAGTTAGCACTCAGCGCTCTCATGTGGGATCCGCTGATGTTGTTGGCTTAGTTGCAGAAAGGCCAAGAAAAAAAAGAAAAAAAGATGTAAGTCTTCCAAAGAAGACATGTCCCCTGCCCACTAAACGTCAATTTTTATATGCCGCATGGGGAAGTCATTAAAAAAACACACATCTACGCTTCCTAAGAAAGGCCCTGTGAAGATTTGGCCAAATTGGTTTCACAGAAGATAGCAACGCCAATGACGCAAAAACGACGGCTAGGATCCCTACGCATATATAGGTTACATATATTTTTGTATTTTTATTTTTGTATTTTGTGCAAGATTTAGTAAAGACATAACACCATGATTCCCAAGAATATTAGCAAGGACGGTAGCAAAAAGAAAAGGAAGCCACTTTTAGTTTGTTTTTTAAAGCAGCTGGTGCAAAGAGGAATCATAAATTAAGGTAAGTTTAATGTCTATTTACTTCATATGTTACTTCATTTACATGTCTTTTCCAAATGTTTTGCTTGCTTTTACGTATATGCAAAAATATGATTATAGTGTTGCAAATTAGTAATATTGGTAATATTTTTGAGTGGCTGAAACGGATTATCTGCATTTACATTATTTCCTATGGGAATGGATTAAATTTATATGCTGAGGTACCACTGTAATCTTAACTGTCAAAAACAACCTACCCAGTAGGAATCTTTGGTTGTCAAACCATTGTGGTGATGTTACTTTGGCAAGACTACAGACATAGGCACAACGTTGGGATTACTTTGTTTTTTAAAGTTAGACGTCAATGAAGTGCAGCACTGCATGATTACCACTTGAGAACAAGGGAGCATGCTTGTGACAACCAAAGTACACCATTTGGGTTCCTGCTGGGTAATACTATTATAATGCTAATGGTGTCCTAATATAATGGTTCCGAATTAACATGAAGACAACGTTTTCACAACAACAAATTCATACTTACAAGCTTGCTTGAGTGTGAGCTTAATCTAACATGATTTCTAATTTCTATCCCACAAAGTTCAAAACTCCCAAGTTTTCATGAAGAGAATTTCAGAACTGTAGTAACCAAAGGCTAATTCCTGAGCCTTCTACACTATAGAGATTGCAATTTTATGATTAACCTCAAAAGTGAGGGCATCCCGTCAGCCTCGGGGTACTGTTGCGAGGATATTGGGAGATTTTCTGACTTGTTCTCCCTCAACGTTGCTTATTGATCATTTTCCTGCTCTACGTTTGGGTTTTTTTTCGGTTTATGTGGCTGCCAAGGCATTTTGTAAATGAGCAGAATTGATTTCTTTCAAAACTGTTAAAGGGATATTCAGTGATTTTGGCATGGGTTGGCTGAAGCTAGAGGGCTTAAAGGAAAATGCTGATGGCTACAGGGCTTTCCATAATACAGATCTTCCATTTTCTATTGAAAAAAAAATGTGTTGTCCAAAAATAATGATAATAATAAATTTAATTTAAAAAAAAATAAAGAAAAACCAGGGACACCAGAAACTTTTTTAGGAGTATCATGCAAAACACAATCACATAAGTTTTCCTTTTTCTTCCGTTCCTTTTCATTTCTTCCCCTACTTCCACCTTCCTTCCTCCGCTTTTCTTCCTTCCTTGAAAAATATATGATAAGGGAGGGGTAGTCTGAAAAGACTACATAAAATAAAAAATGAAATTCTGCATATTCATTAGCAGTATGTAGGTCCAGCACAAGAGTCGCCAGCTGTTCTGCATTCCCAAAAATAAACCCCGGAATTACTCGCTGGAACACGATAGGAATTTTAACATTGTACAAAGGCGGCAAACCTCTGCTAGAAAGCAGATAATCCGCGTACCGCTGTCCTACAACACAAGTAAATGATTCACCTGACGTAGTCATTAGTGGCATGATGAACTAGCTTAGCAATTGTGATTTGCCCCAATGTTCTTAGGACCGTGTATGCGTGTGTGTCTGGCCTATGGAATCGGTAGTGGCTCTGCACTGATGCAGTGTTGCAATATTACTAAACAAGAGAAGATATGGAGAAGAGACAGAGAAAGAGAGAATGGGACCTTTAAATAGACACTGGAGATAGAGAGGAGATACATGGAGCTGCATGCAGAATAGGTGGTTGAATACACACACACACACACACACACAAAAAAAAATGCTGGCAGTAGGATGCTCTGGAAGAATAAGCAGGCTAATGAAAAAAAGATGAAACTGTGGCAAATAAGTAAACAAATAAACAAACATATAATTAACCACCAGAAAGAGCGACTTACTGGAATTAAATTAATAGATGTATAAATGAATATTAAAACACAGTGGTATAATTTTAATTAGTAAAGCATATTAAATTACACATTTTCATAAGGACCAATTATTCTTAAAGCATTCTGAATTTGAACTCATTCACCAATCTTTGAACTTTTTTATTATTTAAGATGACATTTAAAACACCTTTAGTGTGCGCAATTATTTAAAAATGATTCTTGCAACCCTGCAGCGCTCATCACTCTGGAATAGGGACTTATCAAACCACAAGACATTTTCACATAGCTCCAAAGTCCAATCTTTATGCAAATAAATAATATTTCGCAAATTGAAGCCTTCCTTCTAAAGCTATGGTGACAGTAAGCAAATCCATATACACTGCCTGACCAAAAAAAAAAATAAATCACAAAAGTTCAACTTATTGGGCTGCATCAAGCAAAGAAAACAACTACGGAGATTTGAAATTCCTGGAGCTGGGTTAAGAAGCCTTCAACACATTATTTATTGAACTGTCAACTTTGACGAAGAAATGTGGTCGGAACAATTCATGAATGGAGATTAATCAGTTGATGAAGTGGTATCGGAAAAACTGACAGTAGTAATCAGTTATATTTACTAGTTTAATATCAGAGCATTTGCACATTCGCAAAGTGAATTCCTGAAAACTAATTCTGCAATTTGATACAGCATTTATGTAAACCCTCTTCCTTATTCGGCTACTTTTTAATTAATAAAACGAGTGAGAGACATGTTAAAAAATTAACAATTTAAGTTTAATAATGATTTTTAAATTTTTTTTTATAATATTCAATGGAATTATTTCTATTCTGACTGCTCCAAAGAAAATACATTACTACAAGCCAAATGATCTCCAGGATGAATGCTTTCATTTGGTGTTATGTAATGTTTATAAAAATAGTTCACCAGACCCTCATTTTTCTCATGTTACCAAGAATCTGCAAAGCCCTTCATTCAAAATACTTTACCTGGTTGTCACTCACTCACTCACTCACTCACTCATCTATACTCCTGTATACAGGGTCGCGGGGGTCTGGAGCATATCCCAGGGTACTTTGGACACGAGGTAGGGTACACCCTGGACATGGTGCCAATCCATCGCAGGGCACACACACTACGGCCAATTTGGGAACGCCAGTTAGCCTAATCAGCATGTCTTTGTACTGTGGGAGGAAACCGGAGTACCCCGAGGGAAACCCACCATGCACACAGACAGTAACCAGTAAAACACTGTGACGCCCATTGGAGATTCCCTCCCATTGGAGAAAAAAAGTAAAGTTTTTGAATGGGGTAATTAGTTTGCCTTCAGCTGCTGTTGAAATATAATACAAAAATAACACCTTCCAGCCAGTCAGAATCAAAGATTCAGTCGCACTGTGGTGTAAAATGGTTTCGAGGCAGGAAGGAAATAATAACGCAGGCTATCATGACACTAAATTGAATCGGGAGGTCTGTAGATACACTGGCTGTTTCACCTGGGCTAAAATGTATACTGTACAACCTTCATGCTAACTATCACAGAAATACTCTGTCATGCGCAACCTCCAAACCCTAATCTTAACATCAGGGATCCAACAGCTGTGTGTGTGACTGATTTTCAAAACAGAAAGATAAAAGCACTGAATCAGATTTTTTTTTTATCTTATGTTTGACTATTGGATTTATAGTTTACTGAAATGGGCTAAACCACAGCACAAACACATGGATTGTTTAGTAAGGTACCATATTCAAGTTTAGAGTTTACACTACTGTATACAGCCAAAAATATATGGACACCTTAGCATTACACTCATCTGTAGTTCTTTTCCAAACTGTTATCACAAACTTCATGTAGACGCATGTAAAATGTCTAATGTCCCTTGGAACTAAACACCCAAACACGCCGGGACCCCTCACCAAACGGCAGGTCTCAAAGGGGATATATACAGTACTGTGCAAAAGTTTTGTGCCTCCCCTCATTTCTTTACATTATGCTTCCAAAGAGCCAGACTTTCTTGAATATTTTAATGTAGCCTTGAGCAATACGTCTCCAGGCTTCCTGAAGAACTTTTTTTGTCTCTTATTTTCAGT
>JAOVVB010000028.1:11219467-11236601 GCA_028570985.1 Heterobranchus longifilis | reverse complement strand
ACCATAATTTGCAAATAAATTCTTTAAAAATCCTAAAATGTGATTTTCTGGATTTTTTTTTCTTATTTTGTCTCTCATAGTTGAGGTATACCCATGATAAAAAGATGAGAGAGGCCTGTAATTTTCAAGTGGGAGAACTTGCACAATTCGTGGCTGACTAAATACTTTTTTGCCCCACTGTAAATGTTTTGTTGCAATATGAACATGCTGTTTTGCTCAAAGAAGGCTCTCCAACAAAACATATAGTGCTGTTGAATTTATGAATCGCATTGGTCGGTTAATTTTATATACAGTAACAGCAGCTTTAACATTGATTCCACAACAGAAACCACAGGTTTATACCATAGACTGTAGATGAACTTGACAAATCCTTTATGACGCGACCCATAGGTTTTATGAAGAAGCTCAACTGTGGAGCTCTGATTGCCACCATCTTGGAAGGAGCTGACTCCGCCTAAATACTAGTTAATCAATAAATACATTACATACCTTGGTTATCACATGCTAGCTAAAAGTTTTAATACCAAGGTCGCTAACGTAAATTTATATGCCAACATTACTTTGCATTTGATTGAACTTCATCACTGGTTGTCCCGTGACAACTCCAAGATTTCTTGAAATAAAGTGAACTACGTCGATTCCAGTTAGCATAGCAGACAGTTAGCAGTTTGACACTTGCAATCTAGCCGTCACTCAAAACAGCCATGCCCCTATTTATGCATAATTTTATGGCTTATTGTTAATTTTAATACAAAATCACCCATGTCTAGTTGTCACGAATGGGAAATCTTAGCTATGGAGACCAAACCCAGTTTTTGCACCAGGCTGCATTTCTGTTGTAAAGCTGCACATTTTAACCTAGAGGTACACGAGGAATTGACTCACTTTTGGTGCCAGCTCCTATGGGTCATTTGAGGAAGTGCATTTTTTGACACATAGCTAGCTTAGCACAGCTTAGCTAGTTTCTCAGATCCATAGGTTGCCCCTTGGTGTATACCAAGTTCGGTCCTAGAGAGACGCAATTCTGCAGAGTTCAGCTCCAACGTTAATCAAACACACATGAACAAGCTAATCAAGGTTTTCAGGATTACTAAGGCTATAGGGAGGCGAGTTTTTTTTTTTTTTTTTTTTTTCGGGGTTGGAGCTGAAGTCTGCAGGACTGTGGCTCTCTAGGACCGAACTTGCCTACCCTTACTAATGTGCTTGTTCTTATATGCTATTGTTTTATCCAGTGCTTTATAACCTATAGCATATAAAACCAAATGAATCATGGTAACAATATAATAAAAGAGACAATGTTAATTGTAACTGTAAACGTATACAAAGTACAATGCTTTAAAATAGGCTAAATTGGAATTATTATTGGAATCAGAAAAAAATATGATGTTCATTGTGTGGTGGTAAAAGTAACTCATCTTCATGTTGGGCCACATGATGCCATCCTGACAATGATTATTGTTCTATAGCAGCATGTGCTGTCATGTTTAGTTTCTTGAATAATAGGAAAATTTGTTATTTCTCACTAATAGGACTGAATCATGGAATGGATCAGTTACATTTTGTGAAAAGAGTGGCATATGTGTGTAAATCTGTACAACAGAAATAAATGTAGGCAGGATGATTATTTCACTGGCAATCGACAGTTAGTGTCGAACAGTTGGTGGAAGTAGTTTTATATTCTTTCTGGTACTATGTAGCCAAAAGCTGAGAAGAATAAACCATGGAGGTGGTGGATGGTCCTGGGAAACTTATGAGATTTCATTTATATTTCTACTTATTCTGCTTTGGAATATCAGCTAACTTCCAGGTTTCCAGGGTCAAAAATAGAGTATCAATTAAAGCTAGTGCGCTATGTAGTGTATAATGTGTAACCCTTGTTCCATACACTGAAGTGTACACTGATCAGGGGTTAGGGGGGGATTTGGGATTCAGCCTTGTGTTACAAGATAGCTCATGTTAGATGTGACCAAAAAACACAACTAGTTCAGAGGCAATTTAAAATGACTTACGTAGAAGCAGTTACTAAGATGTTTTGTTTAAGATGACAATGTTATCAGATGTGTTTTCTTTTTGAAAGTGCTTCCATGGTTGGGTTTGAATGTGGATTTTGGAAGGCAGATGCTTTCTCCTCTTTCTATTAATGGGGTCTGTACCAACCTACTTTTAAATATAGTATGTACGGTACATATAGTTATAGCATTTTACATATACTTAATCCATATAGTTGTACATTATATAACTATAGTTATAAACATAAATATCATACATTCCATGAGTGGTGATATAGAGCATAACAGCACTGGGATATTTATAACTATAGTTATACATACTGTATATATACAGCATATATACAGTATATATACATATACTGCATATATACAGTATATATATATATAATATAAAAACAGTATTTATATCCTGATTCTGTACTGTATCTCATGGGGCTTTTGCTATTGCTGTATATAAACCAGTGCAATGCATCATAATAATAATAATAATAATAATAATAATAATAATAAAACTCTTATATAAATTTTAGACATGGGTTGTATTTTGCCCAAATGCCAATTTCTTTTAAAGCGGCTAATCTTTAAATAGTCAAGTCACATACAGTATATCATTTGAACAGACACTGATTTTTCTTCAAAGCATGTTTAAGTGCCTGGGTATGTATGAAATAAAAATAGAAAGTTCATGGTTATAAACAACCTCCAATAAAACAACTTGGCCTTATCTTCCTCTTTCTCTCTCTTTTAGCCTGAGGCAAATAACATCCAGCATTCAATGTGATGACTCGCTTTTTTAGATGAGGACAAAATAAAAAAAAAGCACCATTTTTTTGCATTGAACATGGCTCGAGGCAACATCCAGCACAGTCACGGTTCATTCTAGTTGAAAAAGATGTATATTTCCTTAATGGCAGAAATCCCGTTGTTACAATTTATCATACATGAATTACTGTGCAGGGCTTTTTTCCCTTTAATATAGAGAACACATTATTTGCACCATTGTGTAAACATATTTCAGGAATATAACCGGCAGATTTCATTTCGCTCCATTGAAATATATTATGGGTTCATTAATATGTTTTCATACCAGCTTTATATTATGTAGGTTAATGCAGCTTAGGGTGAGTAGAGTAAATGCAAGTGTAAGTGTAGCATTGCACATCAACCTAAACCTCTCTAAGGGCTTTTACTTTACTTTTAGTACTTCTTCTATACTAATATATTGTACAGTATATAATTTCTAAACCTAAATGGCATTGAAAATGATTTTATACAATAAGAATGTTAACCCACAAGAGATGGAAAACCTATTGTATAATACTTGATATTTTTATCAGATGAAAGTATAGATATGATATTGCCGAACAGCAGCAAAACAGTTCCATGACCTTTAAAGCCATACAATTGTATTTTTATTTAACAATTGCATAAAGAACTCATACAAGAGAAAAGAAAGCTGAATTAAATGTTAAAAAAACTAGTGATAATTTCCAAATAAAACGTAGAAATCTAATTATGAAATTAGTATGAAATTGAATGAAAGGCCATGAGTTTAGTTTTTTTTTTTTTAAGCATTCCTCAGGTAAACATTTTGCTGCCTTTAATGGTAATTCAATCATAATTCACCAACATTTAACATAAGCAATATCACACTCAAGGTTGTGCTGTTGTACTGAATATCATCACGGCTAAAGATATCACAGTTGTGCTAATATTCAGTACAATAACACAACCTAGAGTGTGATATTGCTTTTATATATCAGTTCTACAAATATCACTTATGATTATGATTGGTATTTTGCCTCTCCAACACATATCCTTCCATGACTGGCTGAGCTAGCGTTGAGCTGGTCACCAACAGTTAGAGACTGACTGAAATTAACAAAGATGAAATTAGTTTTCAAAAATATAGAGGAGAATAAACCATAAAGAAACTTATGAGATTTACTTTATATTGACACTAATTCCGCTTTCTAATATTTGGGGTCGAATCCCATACAGCATAACGTGGAAAGCTAGAGTGTTAGGTAAGGTGTAAGTTAGAATCCCTTGTTCCACACACTAAGTAGTGTCCTTGATCTCTGTTCAAAGAGAGCTTTGGGACTCAGCCTTTATTAGAAGCTAGTTTGCTTCGTAGTTCTCGATAACAATGAACCAGATGGTTCAGAGGCAATTCATTTTGACTTAGAAGCAATTACTAATGATAGAAAGAGGTGTTTAAGATGAAGTAATGTTATCAGATGTGTTTTTTTGCTGAACGGCTTTCATGACAGGTTTTGAATGTGGGTTTTGACAGGAAGCTGCTCTCTCCTCTTTCTAGTACTGCAGACTGTAAGGACCTACTGTACACCAACCCTCATGGACTCATAGTTAAGACATCTGAGACATGGTGTTATGCAAATAGTTAAACATTCCAGTGCTGTTATTCTCTATATCACTACTTATGGAATGCCTCTCGTACAATCAGATTACTCGGTCAGGAGTGTAAATATCTGCTTTCATAAATATCTGTATACATTTAAACATGGCCTCAGCAGTTTCAACTAAAGAGCTAATTTAGCTAAATTTGAGTCAGTAAGTAAAAGATGCTATGATATTACTAGGACTTGTGCTCCATCAGAGCAATTGGATGTTTTGACGGTTCAAACTTGTTACAGATGTTTTCATTTCATCTTCTCCAAAAAGGAAAACTTTCTATTATAGGATTCTACGTAGAACTTTTAATGGTCCCCCAAAGGAACAAGACTAAGAACCCTTTAGAGTGATAGATGGAACCTTGTTTCCTCAAAGTGGGCTCTGAAACACAAGGCTCACATGGTTCAGAATACCTAGGATTAGTTCTCCTTTTCTCCAGTGTCTTTCAGTAGGGAAAAAAAAAAAAAGTTTTTTAAGCGCACGAGTGGGGAAATAGTTTGGGAGCCAAGCCATTTATCTTCAAATGGATAGCCGATGTGGCAAGGTAGCATTCTCTGAAATGAAATCAACGAAAGAAAAGGAACCATACAATTTGTCTGGTGAAAGTGAAAAACAGACGGAACTGTGATGTTCCCTTGCTAAAGCTATATTCTAGTTTTTATCCAAATGCTATTTGTTTTTGGCTTGTACGCAAGTTCTTGGAAAAGATATTTTGGCACTCTCAAAATTATTCTAAACGTTTCTGTCTGACAACATGATTACCACCATTAGTTGGACTATTTTATTGTTTTTGAGATTCAAGAAGTAAATGCTATCTCCCTGGGCTCAAAGAAACCTTAGTAACCTTTCCTCTGCCTTTCTATTAAATAAAACACAGTGGAGAAATAAAATTAGCTCTACCTCTGAGCTAATATTGGCGTCATTGCCCTACACTATAACTTCCTGAGTGCATCAATGACATTTCCAATCACTGGGAAATTTCAGGGCCCCAAGTGCAAGATTTCCTCTTTCTCTTGTTGGGTATTAAACCGATACTGAATTCAATTGAGGAAAAGACAGCATAAGCTTATGGAGATAGTTTACTTACCCTGTCTTAGCAAAATTCGTCCAGTAAGTCATCACCACTGCGCTGAGCATAACGTCATTCTTGGAGAAGTTGCAATTGAACAGATCAGTCGGGCCAATCATAGGGATTCCAAACACGTAAGGCACCTCATCTCCATGTGCCGAGTCTGCCCAGCTCGGCTTCATCTCGCTCTGGCAATGGTGATAGAAAGCATAAAAGTACGTTGGCGATCCGTACTGCGCGTGAAGATCGGCCGTAGCTACAGCAGGTGCCACCCACTGGTGATCTGTAAATAATGCAACCAAGGTCTTGCGCCTGGTTTCTGGATTCTCCTTATCAGCCCAATCAGTGTACATGAACTTGATAGTCTCTCTGAGTGTATCCTTCCCCTCCGGATAACCGTACAAGTGGTCGACAAAATCCGACACTGCGAAATCAAAGTCATTGGCCGACACGCCATCCTCACTATCTACAATCCCATCCACAAACTTGAAACCTTCGCCCTGGTTGACGCCCAACATTATGTCATAGTTCAGGAATTCGCCCTGCTCCATGAGGATCTGGGGGTCATCTGGGATGACATCGCCGTCTATAACAGGCCCGAATGCAATGTGGTACTTGGCCTGGGTGATATATTGCTCGATCAACTCCTTATAGTTCTTATTTTGCAAACATTCCACCAGTTCTATGGTATCCAGCATGTTGCAGCCTACTTTTTCAGCAAGTAAGCGCGTGTACTTGGCCGGCTGGTAATTGACGGCCCAGCTGGATAGAGCTGTGCCACTTTGGATGATGGCTTTCTGAAACAGATCTACAAAGAGGAAGAAATAAGCAGCCATTAGTGCACTTAGACCACTTTGCTAAAAGCTGAAGCACCAGTGTAAGTTTTCCGATCAATGCTAAAACTCGATGGTAATGTGCAGAGAATAAACTAGGACAAAGGGGAAAAAAAGGCATGGGAAGATACCAATTGCCAATTACAATGACCAGTTTTGTCATTTCTGGTTAGTACTCCAGAGAGGTAGATTTAATTTGACTTGATTTGATTATTTTGTAAAGATATTTGTACTTGACTAAAAGCATCACCCAATGATGAGATATGATTCTCGCAAGGCTCTACCAATAGAGATGTACATCTTTAATTAAAGTTGATATTCTGCTCTTCAACACTTAAGCACTTATTATTTTCTTCACTGTTTAATTTCTAAGTCAGTCTGTTGGAAGGCAGAGCCAAAAATATCCACATTTTATTAGTATTTGTAATTGTCCAATGATTTGCTCTTCATTTCCTCTTGATGCAGAGCTCTGTGGGATTTCTTGCAAGAATGTCATACTGTTATATTTGTCAAATGATCTTCTTCTGAGGCACTCTCCCAACTATGTAACTTGAAATTCTCACAGGGCTTACATGATTATGCGTCCCAAAGAACGCACGTAGTGCAACTAGATTGTAATATATGAGAATGTTTCATGTTGCTATCAAGAACATTTTGGTGGGTGTACAAATTACTTTCTCTGTATTGTCACTTTGTAAATAGGCCACAACACACCAGGAATCGCTTCTGTGTGTGTGTGTGTGTGTGTGTGTGAGATGTTTTGCCCATGCTTTCTATTTATATCATCTTAGTCTAGAGATTCAATCAGGGCAATATGAGGAGGGACCGAGCACAGTTATCATCCTCATAACGGCTTTCATTCTCCATTTACACAGTGTCGTGGATACTGAGTGTCTGACGTGAATGCTGACAAAAACACATAAACCTTTGTATTGGACCTCTGTAAAAATCAGCCATGCATGTCAGTGGATTCATGGTGCAAAATCTGCCCTAGAAAAAAACATAACTAGATGCTTGGAGCTGATGCCTCAGTGACACAGACGGAAAGTAAAAGCCCTCAATCTGATCTGTATTCTCTGAAATGTAGATGAAAGCTGTGTCTTTCACCAAACACCTGTCTGTTTACTCACTCACTCATCATCTATACCGCTTTATAACTTGTATACAGGGTCGTATAGGGGGGCCTGGAGCCTACCCCAGGAGACTAAGGCACGAGGCAGGGTAGACATCCCATCTCAGGGCACACATTCACTACGAGCAATTTGGTAATGCCAGTTAAAGTCAGTAAAAGTCTTTGGACTGTGGAGGAAACCCAACAAGCATGGGGAGAACATGCAAACTCAGCATGCACATAGACCGGAGGTGGAAATCGAACCCAGACACCGAAGGTGCAAGGCAACAGTGTTAACGACCAAGCCACCATGCCGCCTGTTTAAGCTGTTTAATGCTTTACATACAATGCTGGAAACTGGAAAAAACAGAGGACAATAGGTTCCAACTAGAGATGTGTTTCCAAAATCCTGCAGTTTTTTTAATGTGAAATATTACAAACTCAATTTATTTTCTCTTCCAAAATATGAACAAAATCAAAGCCTAATTTAACCCCCCTTGACCCTGATCAGGCAGTCATGCATGCTATTAAATGTTGTCTTAGTTTGTTGCCCAAGCTTCATGCATGACACCTCATTCACACCCATATGATGTTAAAAAAAAACTCATGTTCATGTGACTTTTTGTTGCATCCCTGTGGAATCCTAATCCATTTACAGCATTTGGAAGACACCCTTATCCAGAGCGTCTTACATGTACATCTGAGCAATTTGGGCCTGGCTCAAGGACCCAGCAGAAGAAGCAGGGTGGGGCTGGGTTTTAAACCTATGACCTTTTAATCAGTACCCCACAGCTTAATGTGAAATGTGAACCATTTCACTATTTTCATATTCATTTACATCTTTCAGTGCTAGACAAAAGCATGCCAGACAATTATTTCATTTCTTTAAGGCCTCTTAGAACATTTGAACAACAAAATATGAGTTGATCCAACACTGCTATACTGAAAACATTATAGATGAGATAGCACTACTACTCCATCCACATCTCTCAAAAGATCTCTAACCCTCAGTGGCTAGAGTAGAAATAATGTGCTACTAAGTGCTTTTTACAGTTCAAATTATACAATATTATTCAAAATATATTCATATCTCATAGCTGACCCTTCCAGACAAGAATGCAGGGGAGTACTGTTCATCTCGTCCGCATTATTTTAATCAAGTGTGTCACATCCTCGGTCCAGATTGAATTGCAGGTTCTGGGGAAGAGAAGCTGTTGCCAGAGGTTATTTGATCCATTATGAGATTTCACTTCGATCTGGGCTGTATTTATCACCGGAAGGTAGGCTTTGTAGGTTGATGTTGAGCATCAGTGGGTTGCTTTTTAGCCGTTGCATTCAAATAGATTTTAATGGCATATTAAAAAAAAAAAAAAACACTTTCCAGAGTGCTTTCAAGAGTGGAAAATATTCAATATCTGAAAAGTGCTATTAAAGGTCCAAGCAGTTAAACAGCTTTAAAATTATATTTTAGCATCCAAGTACAACAAGGTTACTCCAAGGCCACCCAAAAATAGCACCGATTTTCTGGAGGGAGAATCCTCAGTTTGTGGTGGCGTATTATTCATTCATTATAATTGCTAAACAAGTGTGAATATTAGATTAGTGATAGTTCATGTGGCAGGCTGAAGGTTTAGGCAGTGGTCACTCATTAATTTCATACTTTAAAGAATGGGGGGCTAAGCAATTAGAGTTCTGTAATAAAAAAAATATATATATATAATGTTTGCGTGTGACTTGTACCAACCTTCCCTAATAGGGATTTAACATCATTGTATTCTCACACCCCGACCTAATGAATTGCATGTGTTTTTTTTTTTTAAGTGACCACAAAACACTGGTTCACGAGTCTATCAGTTGGTGGCCAGAAAGTTTAGATGAGGGTTAGGTTACACTGCAACAAATATCTTAGCAAGTGAAATATTCTTGAATCGAGCCAAACAATTTCTTAAAATAAGATTACAACAAAAATATTAAGCTTGTTTCTAGTCGAATGTTACTAGTGGCTCTTACGACATTGAGTATGTGCTTTGCATGTGTCTCTGATGGTGGTGGGTTGGGTTGTGTGTCTTTCCCTTTATGTTTCAGTTTCGGCCCACTTCGACATGCTGCTTCCTGCAATTGGTTGGTTGCTCACTCGCTGTACTGTCGTTGATCCTGCCTCCTACTTGGCGGTGGTTTGAACAGGAGACCCGGAAATCTACTCAAGCCCTTTCTGACTACAGTGCTGCAGAGCGTGCCTTCACAGGCTTCGCTGTTTATGCTTTAATTGTTGTGTGAAACAATCAAATATACTGTGTATGACACCATGCGCAACATGGCTTAGTGGTTAGTACTGTCGCCTTGCACCTCCAGGGTCCAGATTTAATACCTTGCCAGGTTTGATACCGGTTTATTCGGTGTAAAGGGGTCGCCTGGAGCCTATACCAAGAGTGGTTAGCACTACTGCCTTACACCTCAAGGGTCTGTGTTCGATTCCCGCTGGAGTTTGCATGTTCCCCCCATGCTTGGTGGGTTTTCTCCAGTTTTTCACAGTCTAAGGACTAATTGATGTTCGCAAATTGCCTTTAATGTGTAAATGATTGAGTAAGTGCCCTGCGATGGAGTGGCAGTATGTCCAGGGTGTACCCCCACCTTTTGCACAAAGTCTCCTAGGATAGGCTCCAGGCCCCTACGACCCTGTACAGGATAAGCGGCATAGAAGATGATGGTATTTCACATGGTTCAGTTTTAGGGTTCTGCATCCAGAGACTGATTTAATGGTAAAATAAATTCCATGAACCTCATGTATACAGTTGTGTTTAAGCAACATAATCTAACTGTTCAAACATCAGACTTATTTAAATTTGTACAGCCATATTTTGGTTATTTTTGTGGCCCTAGAGCATCACTGACACAACACATTACTATCAAGCTGATTTTATTTATAGGTCTGCTTATTTCGGAGTTCTTGAGATTTGGATAAAGCTACTCGGCTGACGTACAGGCTAACTATTAGAACACGGTGATAAATGTAATAAAGTGGTCATGCTTTACAGACTCCCTGAATATCACCTAAAAAAACACTTCTTTAGATAATTAACAAATTAACCATAAGAATGTTTCTTAATAAGTAGTAATGTAATGTTACATACCTTCTGAATAATGGGACAGGGTCAGCAAGCTAACACATGATGCTCCAGCTCCTGATCCAAATATCGTCACCCTTTTTGGATCTCCTTTGAAAGCCTGGATGTTGTCTTTGATCCACCGCAATGCCTGAATCTGGTCCAACAGGCCATAATTCCCTTTGGCAGCCTGATCTCCTGTGCTTAGAAATCCTGTTGGCACAGAAAATAATAACAGAACTATTATGAATAATTCTTTTTAGGTTCTTTGTCAGGCAGGATTGAGCACTGATGTGTCGATCTTATCAACCAAAATAGAGGGACAAGTATTTATCCTGTTGTAGCAGGAGTCACAAAATCTGGCGATCTGCTGTAGCAACCCCTGATGGAAGCAGCTGGAAGAACAACAATGCTGCTTCATGAAGCAAACATGGCTAATATGGCAATTCATTTTTTTTTTGTTGTTGAAAAAATCCTTAATTCTGCATGGAATAGTTTAATTTAAAACTATTTTTTACAGGTCATACTGTATGCTTTTAGAAGCTTACACCAATTTTAGTATAAATATTTACAGTATAAAGTAATATGAATAATTAGCATTTTAAATTATTATTGTTTAAAGCGAGACAGTATAATGTTGAAAAATGGCCATTGTTGGGCACATATAAAATCATCTGTCCAAAACACCTTAAGTTAGCAACTAGATTTTTTTAGGGAAGCAAGATTGGTCACTTCCATGTTGCATAAACTTCAGAAGTAGGGTTAGGGTTAGGGGTTAGGTTCTTTAAGTTCTTTGGCACACACATTTTCTGTATTATACAGTATGTATAACAGAAAAAAATAAAATCAGCAACAATACTGTGTTTTGCCTGCTAACATTCATAGCTAGTGCTTAACTATCACTGTATTATATGTATTAATAAACATAAAAAATTTGTGGCTCTGCATTTATTTGTGTAGACTTGAAAATAATTAAATTATAATTGAATACTGTTTTTTAAAACATAGTGTCCAGTTAATTTAAGCATGTTTGCTCTTTAAAAAATTTAATATAAAAATAAAAAAAAGTTTCCAAACTGTGATCTCCCCAGGAGCAGGCCTTAGTAGGGAGTTTCTTTCTAAATGTCTCTGCTGTACTTTTATTTGACATATGGTCTGGATGCCATTTGCGTCATTCTACTCCTACTCCAACAGCCTCCTTACCATTTTTCCCATCAAAGCGGTAAATGTCTAACCCTAAAACTAAAGGAGCTTTCTCCACTTAGAGGTCACTAATGGCTGTCCTAATAATCACAATTTTTAATTCCATGGTATCACGAGAGCCCATCATCTTGACAACAGGATCAAAAGGATGTGCAGATGTGCATTACGGATGCGCAGAGGATCGTCCGAGGTGTGCTTTTATGGGGGTAATTTGGCCACCTATTTGCAAAAGGTTGGGGTTACTTCCATTTTAATTCCCGTCATTTTCCGGCTGCGCTTTTGGAATGTGAATGCAAATGTGTCTTATTTATTGCCGTGTTTAAAGTAAGTCATTCAAACAGTATATGGGGAGTGACAGCTTGGCAGCGACCTTTGTGAGATCTTTGCTGTGAAGGGAAAAGATTGCTCAATTATACGACTCAATTATAATTATACTGCACTCTCGGTGTGGCAGGATCTTTTTCAGTTCCCTGTCAGGAACCTATGTCATTGCTTTTGCACTGTCTATAAAGTACTAAATCATCCATGGCACTTAATAGTCTCATAGTATGTAGTGATGTCTTGAGAAATGGACTTGATCTTGATGACATTTTATATTAAATGTGGTCCTCAGCAAGGAATGAACGAGTTCTAGGTGTGATGTGGAGAACTGGAATGAATCATTAAGTTCATTTAAATGCAAGGAAATATTGCCACTACCAAACTTGTATAAGTGGTGATAATGCCCGATGCTTGGCTGCCTCTTATTTCCCTAAGAGGCACAAAGAAAAAATGGCAAATACTATTCCTTTAAGTATATCAACTACTCCCCACTGCACTGAACAGCTTGCAGCTTGCTCACCAGCCCCAAAAACAGGATACTCAATGAGCAAAAAATTGCGACTTGTTGACAGATTAGCCGAGTGGTTTAAGCCCATTAGCGATGCCTTGCGGTAGCCTCCAGGGTGTCTGCGCCATTCTCTTGGCCAGACTCAACCTCGTTTCCCCTCCCCCGGAGGGTGCAGTTATAAACCAGAACGGTTCAGGGTAAATAGGATAAGGAGTACGTGTAAATAGAGGACAGATTTAGTTGGTCATGCTGACATGGGGCTAGAGGGATTACAACATTGGCAAGTCCTGACCCCCAAAATGGATAGCCCAAGGCCTTGGTGTGGATACATTTGCCAAAACATATTTACTGTGCCAGGTGTGCCAGGTCCATCTCCCCCTATCCAATCACACGTAAGACAATGTAGGTATTTCACAGTCCTTTTCAGTAAAAAGTGGCAAAGAGAAGGTCACAAGAGCCGACTTTTTTTTTTTATTTCTGATGAATATTGTCCAGAGGGATCTCCCTAAATTGAGTTTCTGCAGGGTAGAGTGTCTGTCAGCCAATAGGGGTGCCAATAATTGTGCCACATATTTCTTCTGTGAGAGAAAATACAGTTATTAAATGTTTTTTTTGTTTTTTTTTACATTGATTCTTTAAAAAAAAAAAGTGGCTAAACAAGTAATATTTGGTTTCCTTCCAAATTTTTTCAGGTGAGGGTCACAGGCTATAAAAATTGCGCAGAATATTAGTTGTGCGGATTTAATCAGTGGGTATAATTTTATACAAAAATTTTGGCACTTGAACAGTTTTTCTCCTGAATCGTGGCTGGCCCCTCCCACACAAAGTTGTTTACAGCACGCTAAGGTATTCAGGTGCGTTCCCCAGTTCCAGGTTAGTGATATTACCAAGCATTAATGCAGTCTCCGGTGTGGGGATTAAGCCTAGGCTTTCATCGGCTCTCTGGCTCTATCTCGCTGGTTCTCGCTAATCTCTGTCTGTATTAAAAAAAATGAAGCTGGCAGAAGCTTCCGGGAGCATCATAAGCAGCTCTGTCCAAACGCCTGCGACAGATCAGCAATTTGAGTCGGTGACACCGGACATACAGCCGTCCTTCAGACTCGTCCCTTTTAACACTTGATGCGATTGCTGTCTGAAAGTGGACTGGGTGCGAGCATGAGAATATCGCAATCGTCAATAAAGCTTGAGTTCAGTCTCGGTGTAGGATAATGTCTGTGTCTTCCTTTAACATCCTTTTCATCCTGTGGACTCCCTCCTTTATAGCTGATGCGTAGAAACATATCGATCCTCCAAAATGTGCTGAGTTAAGTGATAATGTTGGAAGCTGTGCATTTAAAGTTCTGGCCAATTACCAGTTAAAACAATATGAATCATGGTGCATGTTTAATAACCATATTTATGCAAAAGAATAGTCATTAAGCACAGCTGAATATAAGCTGGAAAAAGCGAGAGAGAGAGAAAGAGAGAGAGATTGATTTGTTGCATAATCCATACATCTTCTTTCCCCTGAGCCTTCCTTCGCTTTACAGTTACGGATTTAATTACATTAGGCACTAGATGTTTTCTCTATTATTTATTAAAAACAGTCTGCTGTGTAACTGCATTAAGCTTCATATTTTACCTGCTCAATACTTTGCATTGCTTTAGCAGCTTGATAAAGACGTCTAAGCTTGAACATCGTTCAAAAGTGTGGCTCAAAGCAACGTGATTGAAGGTAAAAGTGTTGTATACAGAAGATATTAAAGTCTGCACACAGCTCTTAATATGGCAGGGTTTTTTTTCCCAATCACATTGGGGCACAGCATTGACATTACGAAGGGCAGGAAGTCCCAAAATCGACAAAAAAAGCAAGAACATTTATCACAGAGGCTGCCAGGAGACCTCGAGCAAAATTCAAACATCTGCAGAAATACCTTGCAAGTGTTGGTCATTTTATCCGTAACAACATGGTATTCAGTGACTGGGATTTGGACATTGACTAGGAATCAAACCAGAGCCTTCCACATGGCAGGCAAGGAACCTACCACTGAGCCACCAATGCCCTACATCTAAGCCTACGTATTGTATATTTCACCAAATACATACATATAATCATCTCCAACACATATAGTAAAATGTGTTACAGTATGATGAGACCGAGGTAGGATCTCTCACACACGCATCGTCTATACCGCTTTATCCTGTATTCAGAGTTGCGGAGGGCCTGGAGCCTATCCCAGGAGACTTAGGGCGGGCTACACCTTGGAGTCATGGATTGGCACAGGGTGCAGTGCAGACACACACTCATTCACACAGTATAGACAATGTGGGAACACCAATTAGCCTAGCCAGGTTTTTGGACTGTGGGAGAAAACCCACCAAGCACAGGGAGAACATGCAAACTTCATGCACACAGAGATGGGAATCGAACACGTGAATCTGAAGGTGCAAGGCGACAGTGCTAACCACTACACCACTGTGCCACCCAAGGTAGGACATTTTGTTCATAATTCTTAAAGATATGAGGACTGTATTAAAGGTAATCTAAAAGTGGCCATAACATTTTGATGCATTGATCTAGGTCAGTAAATTGCACAGGTATCATAACTCTTCCTCTTTACAAAGGTACCACTCAACATAATCTATATCGCAAGCGATGCATTTGCACCATCGTTGGACCCAACCCCCGAATCCACTTTGATGATAACCCACTGTTGGTTTGTCTTCAAAACAGGCTTCCCCTTCTTTAACTTTTTCCCTCCATCTGTTCCATCCATTTCTCTCGTTAATGATGTCATCTGTAAACATGTTAACCATTCTGTAACATTGTAGAAGACCATCAACCGGGGACTTTCGAGAGTCGGAATTCAACAATGGCGTGAATGCACGGCTTGTGATGGAGACTATGTTAAGGACCTTGGTACAGTGGATGGGGTACTATACCAAAATGTGCAATTTGAACAACCTGTGTCAGTTACTAAAAAAGTGATGCTGACGTTCGATTTACTTTTGGCACAGTCCTAATACTGTATGTTTGGCCCCTAAACTAAAAGAACACCATAATCATGATGAAGCACGGTGGCGGCAGCATCACTCTATGAAACTGCTTTCCTTTAGCTGGAAATAAAACTTTAGTGAAGACAGGGAAAATCACGGATTACTTAAAATATTAATTTGGAATCTACTGGCAGACAGGAGGAAAAAGGTTTCCCAAATCCAAATCAACAAAGGAATAGCCGCAGAAATTCAATTTGAACCTTTAATAAACGCTGGCATAACTACAGTTCAATTGTTACTGTCTTTTAAATGTATTAACTCAAAAACATGACAACCTCCCATGAACGTAGTGAATTGGCTACTCTTAACTGTCAGTGTGTGAATGTGTGTATTCCAGCCTCTGACAGGCTCCGGATCCACTGCAACCCTGACTAAGACATGGCACTTACAGAAGATGAATGAATAAATGAATGAATGAATAAATGAATGAACACAGGACTCTTTTTATCTGTGACACTGAATATCTTTATTTTCGATGAAAATATCCAAAGAAGAAAGAAACAAAGATGGAAAAAAAAAAGATTACCATAAAAAACAATCCAAAAAAGAAAGCCAGCATCCTGACAGATTGACGTTAATAGTGCCTAATTGTGCTCGCTGTCAGCGAGATAATCCTTTTGGTTCCCAGATGAAATGTTAATTATCAAAGGGAGCGATGTGAGGGGAACATTGTGGATTAGCTGAGCGGGGTCAGGTCACTCGCCTACACACACACACAAAGCGTGGCGCATACAGGAAGCCTTTTAGTGCTCCCAAAATCAGCCCAGCTGCTTTGGATTATGTGTTTTTGTTCTTTAGAATTCTTCATTTTCTCTGTTTACCGTACCAGTATCAAGTGCATACGTTTATTATTCGCTCCACTGTGTCGACTATTTAAAATTCTACATTTACCTTGTTGCACCACGTGTGACTGCTGAATACTGATAGAATCCACGTGTTTGTCTTTTTGAAAAGGAAAAGACAAAGCCTGACGCATTGCAGTTCCTGTTTTGAGCACATACACCATCAAACAGCTGGAAGAATCCACACTTAGGCTGTAGTGAAATCCTGAATCTAAGCGGATGACGAGAAGGGAGCCAGGAGTGTTAGCACGAACGTTGCAACAAAACTCATCCATTCTTTTTGCCAAGTCTAAACAAACCAGCCTTAGCTAGTCAGACGGTGTGCAGGGCTAATATTATATTTGCAGACAGTTACCTTATTATGTTTGCACATCTTATCAAAGAACCATGACATGCAAAAATGTGCACACACAATATATTTAAATCCCTGATATTGTCAGATGATTTAGTACAAACGATTTTGCATGAATTTATTTAGAAACTTGAAAAGGCGTGACACACCTGGCATGACATAGGACTGATGGTACCGCTTGCCTGTTCTTTCCTGGACAAGCTTTTTTCCGGATGCCCCAAACAATCAGAAAGGGGATTTGTCAGAGAAAATTACTTTACCCCAGTCCTCAGCAGTCCGTGTGCCTTTTGCAGAATATCAGAGAATATCCTGGAGAGAAGTGGCATCTTTG
>JAOVVB010000028.1:11162264-11185570 GCA_028570985.1 Heterobranchus longifilis | reverse complement strand
CAACAGCCCCAACGACACACTTCTAAACTCAGCAGTGGGGAAAGACTATGAGTAGTGGATCTTGGGCTTCCAGCGCGGTAGCACACTACAGGCTTTCTTCCTGTTGGTTGATTTCATGCAAATTAATTACACTGCACACAAAAATGACGAATAAAAATAATTCTACAGTACAGTAGTTCTACCTATGCGAAATCCTCATTTTTTATTTTTTTTTGCCACTATGAAAGTTTTGTACTAAGCCCTCAAAGGAACATGGATGGAAAAAAAATTGTGAGGAAAAAAAAAAAAAAAACGCCTTTTAATTAATTTTTTTCCCTTAATTTTTTTACAGGTGATTTTTTTTATTGGTGATTTTCTTTTTCCTCCAATTTTTTTTCTTTCCTAAATAGATGCTTTTTTCCCCTCAATTTTTTTTTGACACCCATGTCCCTTTAGTAGTAAAACAATTCCTTGTTTGAAGAAATAAATATATATATATATATAGATTTCGAATGATTAAAAAACTTATTTTATATTTTAATAACGAAACCCTAAAGTGTATAAGACAAAAAAGCAGAGATAAATACCATTTTTCAGGCAATACACAACATGAAATAAGACTTTAAATAGATAAAATATATCATTTGTCATTCTTTAAAAAAGAAAACCATAAATGTTACCTGATTTCTGTGCTGTATAAGAAAATGAAAAAGTAGTCCTTACATTGGGTGTTACAATGGGATGGAATTTTTTATAGTCCTTATTTATGTATTAATTTACTTCATAACTTACATTGCAAAGAAATATATTTTAGCAAGTGGAAATAATGTGAATATTGTAAAATGTATCAATACTTTCCTAAAACAAGATTACAACACACCAAATATAAGACTATTAAGCTCATCTCCAATCATTAGTGGGGGCATTAGTGGTGGGTTTATCGCTTTCTATGTGGAAGGTCTGGGTTCAAATCCCATCCAGTTCCCAAACACCAGGTACTGGATACATACCGGATAAAGTGGGAGGGTTGCATGAGGAAGGGCATCCGGCGTAAAACCTGTGTTTTTATTTCCTTGAAAGAAGAAAAATCTTTGGATAAGAGCGTCTGCCAAATGCCTAAATGTAAATGTAATTTCTTTGCTTTACAATTTTTTTTTTATACATTTACTAGACATAAGCTTAATAATCTTATACTTGGTTTGTTGCAAACGTATATAGACAGGTAATAAAATTTATAGATATGTTTGGCTAGATTCAAGAATATTTCACTTGCTGTCATTTTATGGATGTCCTTTTTTGCAGTGTATAAATACTGCCTAACAGGCAGCATGGAGGTCTATCGATTACTACCTGAGCTTACACCTCCAGGGTCAAGTTTTTTGGTTTGTGTGCCTGTAATTTGCCAGTAAAATTATTTTTTAAGAAGAGGGACACATTAAGTAGCACTTAAAGAAGAAGAGGTATGAATGGCTAAATCAGAGCCAGAGCTGTCAGGAGCTTCGTGCAATAATAATAATAATAATAATAATAATAATAATACCATTTGTAACTCTTTCTGCTTTTTAATACACAAATACATTTCCCACTTTTATCTGAAAAGAGTAAAATCCCCTGCTCAGAGACAGGCGCATGCTGCTCTACGTAAAATCCATCCGTAGACAACTCACTAGATCTGAGTACAGTACAACTATAGAGAGAGAGAGACATGTGCTGGTGACACGTCTCAGATGAGCTCTTCCTAAACACTCTGCTGCACAGATGGCCTTGTCTTATAGAAAGCGATGGGAACGCACACGTACACACACAATACGCAAACACGGATGCTCTATTACGTTTGATGTATAGCCTCCACCATCTACCATTCATCTAAAGCTACAAAATCCCAGCGTATCCGTAATATACAGTTTCATAACCATACTAGCAGGAAACCGCGATGCGTATACAAACCTGATGCTTCCAAGGCCTAAGAAGTGTGTGAGGACAGATTAATTGAAACGTTCCAGGCTTTAGAAACAGCTGCGGCCTTATGTACATCTCAGCGGTACATCTGGACTGGGGCCAAACACATAGCAGATTGTTTACAGGGCCACACACACACACACACATACACACGTACGCTCATCCTGTCACCAGAATTCTTTAGCAGTGCTAAGGATGCACCTTTGATGTGTAAAATGGGTTCGCACTGCCAGTAGAGGACTAAAGAAGGACACCAGGCTTTCATCACACACAAAATGGCTCCTTTCTGAGGTTAAAACAGAACGCAGAGTTTTAACCTCCAGTACCGCTAGCATAAATTGACTTTTTGAACAGCATGAATGGACCTTGGCATCGAGTCAAAGGACATTCATCCAAAAAAAAAATTCCCACCATTGATGCTGGAAATAAAGTGCGCCGTGTAAAACATCACTCCTGCAGGTGTTTAACAGGGACGGGAATCACCAGGGACGACCCGATACAACATCTAGGTGCCGATATGATTCGTACTGCGATTTTACTAATATGATGATTTCATGGATACATCATATAATATATATATATATAGCACACACACATATACACACAGCAGAACCTTGATATACTACCATAATCCATTCCGGAGGCGAGTTCTAAAGGTGAAATATCATATTACGAGACACTTTCATGGAACCGGAAGAGAAATAATGCTTGTTTGTCAAATTACAGGGGTACCTCACTATACAAATTTCATCCGTTTCAGAGGCGAGTTCTTAAGGTAAAATTTTGTATTGCAGATCGCATTTTCCCATAGGAAATAATGTAAATGCAGTTAATCCGTTCTAGCCACTCGAAAATATTACCAATATTACCAATTTCCAACACTATAATCATATTTTTGCATATAAGAAAATCAGAGCATTTAAAAAAGACCCTTGTTAATGAAGTAAAATATGAAATAAATAGACATTAAACCCCACTTAACCTTAATTAATGATTTCTCTTGGCACCGGCTGCTTTAAAAGCAATACCGAAAGCAGCTACCTTTTTTTCTTGATACCTTTCTTGAGACGCATGGTGCTATGTCTTCACTAAATTTTGCAAAAAAATAAAAAATTGTAAACTTGCTTCACTTGGCCAAAAATACACGCAACTTTTTTCGCTTTGTTCATTCATTCGTATACCAAAAATGCATTCGTATGCCAATGCAATTGTTTTTGATGAATTTCAAATTTAAGACAAAAAAATTTATAAGGGAAGGCATCTGAATGCCAAGCTTCCACTGTGTATACAGTATGTATGTATATATATATATATATATATATATATATATATATATTTTTTTTACATCTCTATCTTTTTACACATCTGATCAGTTAAAGGTTAAAGGCCCTTGCTCAATAGCCAAACAGTAGCAACTTGGTGGTGGGGTTTGAAGAGCTCATCACCTGGAGGATTATATGGGAATGGTAACATTTTGCCACCTCAAATGCAAACATATGGTATAAAAAAATTGCCATACAGCTTGTGATACATACAATTGTGATACATCACAATTTCTTTATTCTCTATTTCTTTATGTTTAATGCTTAATGTTCAGTGCTTAAATTGTCACATATCCGTCGAACAATCTAGAAAAAGATATAATTTTCTCACCATGAGCAAAATGTCCATCATGAATTAGATTTGTGTATTTATAGAACCTAGAGATCTTACAGGATCACTACGGATCATACAGATGGTCCGGTGACTTCCACACAATGATGGATGGTTCATGCAAATTTCTATGATTTTTTTATTTATTTTTTTGTAAAAAAGTATTTTGGAGGGCAAAGCAGTATAACTCTGCGGCGTTTGACTCTTAGTGACTTATAAAGGATGGCGGGGATTGGCGGGAGCTTCGACCTTGCTGCTGTCACAAGATGAATGTGAATTTAAAGCAGGAGAGCCACTACTACCAGATTTAACAGTTGACGAAGGGTTTTGCAGCAAATCACAAGTTTATATCGACACACTTTAATACATTAGTGTAGAAACATCTAATTCCTAGGGACTTGTATGATAAACAAGCCAATCTATTTAACTCCTAAAACATTTATTACTACAGTATGTTTTAATGAACATATATATAGACTCCTGGATTGTACAATATATAATATATTATATCCTGTTCTTTCAGCACAAAAAGCAACATTATTACAACATGAAAAAAATTATAATTAGCGAAATTCTGATTTTTTTTTTTAATCTCACTTTTTAATGAATGAAAATAAATGTGCTGATATGGGAAAATAATTAACTTCAGCCAAAAAAAAAATCTTTAAACTTTATGTATAATTGTCAATCAAAATTTTGTGTTAACATGTTTAATGTTTTTTTTTTTTATACAAGAGGTGTTTAAGTCTAAAACGGACTTTTACATTTTGAGCAGTAAAAAGTACCTTTAATATAATCTTCTTCTACCAAAATGCATTCATCCCAGTGTTTCACTAGTGCTTGGATAAGGTAAAAAGTTTTCTCAGAATTTATTTATATGCACATCACTCATCTGAGTTAGCTGCCTAGCATGTTGCTCCAAAAACATGGACACCTACAGTTCCCCACGTCTCTTAAATGGACCGAGGTCAAAAATGATGTAATTCTGACTAGTGAATTAGTGCTGAATTGCAAATTGTCATAGAACATTGTTTTTTACTAAAATAATCAAGAAAATGGTAACATTGAATTTTTTTTTTGTTGAACAAAAATGTATATACACACAAATTATTTTCTTTTTTTGTCCAACTACCGAGATTCCTGTGTATATATATATATATATATATATATATATACACACACACATACACACACACACAGTATGGATGCCAATAGTGACCATTTTATTTATTCCCATGGCAGGACCTCCAGTCAACATTCACACACTACAGACAATGGGAAAACCAGTTAACTTAATCTGCATGTCTTTGGACTGCGGAAGGAAACTGGAATACCCGGAGGAAACCCACCAAACATAGGAAGAAGATGCAAATTCCACGCACACATACCCCAAGGCGGGAATCAAACCCAGACCCTGGAGGTGCAAGACGACAGTGCTACCAACTATACCACCTGCAGTATATATTATATATACATTATCCAAATGATTATTTTCTAATTTGTCTAACACAAAGAAAATTATATATATTTTTCCCAAAAGAGTTTTTAAAACTTTATTTGTAAATTTTTTATATTAAATGCTGGAATTACTAATCATTTTGTAAAGGTTTGTTTATCGTTCTCCATTACCATCCTTTTTAACAACTGAAAATTGTAAAGTATTGTTTTCAAGCACGTTTTCAGCCCGACACACCACCCAGTAATTTTGTTGTTTACGATAATGCCCTCTGGTTCACTTCATTATGACCACTGTGTAACCAAGCCAAAGCACACAGCAAGCATGCTGTGACCTAATAATTTGAACTAATCTGAATAACTCTGAGTCTGAATAGAAAATCTTATCCGTGGATAACCGTCATCTGGTTCATCATTACACGAGTGTAGTTTCTCCACACTAAAATGGCAGGACTCATACTCACATTGCCAAAATAAAAAAGCAAAAACAGTCAAACATTTCCTAAAACCCTGGCTAGGCTTTCTGCGAAGAGTAAGCATGTCGTGGATTTAAGACACGGCCTTGATCAGCTCCAGCACTCGGTGTTGTCAGGGAATCAGAGGACGTACGGCGTTAACGAGGGCTTCAGCTCTCTCTCCCTCCTCCCTTTTTCCCTGCAGTGCACACTTTTTCCAGAACACCTTTCCCCTTGGCTCCAGCGGCAACTAAATATAGGGAGCTCTGCCGACAGCTCAAGCCGATAACAAATGGTAAGCAGAGCAGCTCCTTCGAAGCATGACAGAAACTAAGAAAAAAAAAAAGTGTGCTGCTATTTTAATATTTCCCCGCTTATATGTGAGAATTGTTCCTGGAACAAGCATATTTTATTATTTTTCCTTTTCTTCTAATTACAGGTGAAACAGAATATAATTCTGGGATTTTAGGAATTCATTAGTCCTTTATCTTCTCATTCTCATAACTTTAATATGCAGTATATATACACAACTCAATAACAAAATGGAGCCCAATATTGTTTGGGTTCCCCTAGTGCCACCTGGGCAGACATGGCCCCTCGAGATATGACTCCACAAGACATCTGGGGGATGATGTAGTGTCTGGCACTAGGACATTGGCAGTGGATCCTTTGGGTGCTATGGGTGGCAGGACAGGGGTGGATCGGACCAGTTTGTTTAAAGCATCCCATAAGGGTGCTCGATTGTTTGGGGATCTTGGGAATTTGTAGTCTGGAGTGGCAGTCTTGGGTTCTTAGCCTACTGGGCCCCATGAGCTGGGTTTTTGGTACCTTGGGTGAACCATGCATGCCGCTGATCCTGTTACTAGTTTACTGGTGTATAATTGGGGTAGTGGTAGCTCACTTGGTAAGACATTGGACTAGTGATCAGAAGATCCCAGGCTCTGGGGTAATCCTTGCATGCCTTATCTGCAAGTCCTAGCACCACCACGTTGCCACTATTGGGCCCTTGAACAAGGCACTTAACCCTTAACTGCTCAGATGTATAATGAAATTAAAAGTGTAAGTCGCTCTGGAGAAGGGCGTCTGACAAATGCAGCAACTGTAAATGATAATCGGTGTCAATACTATGTGGTGTCAAAGTTATACTTGATCTGTGTAAGCTACACTAAGACTTAAAGTGCACCTAAAATCTAAATTGTCATTTTGTGCTGAATTTTCATATGTCTAAATAATTGACACCTTATGATGACCTAGACTTTCACCATAGGAGCTGTTGATGCTTAACATGTATGACATTAGCTCCAAAAGTGCACAGTAACTCACAATCTGGGATATTGTCTTTGTACTGGAAAGTGGACAAGCGTAAATAAAAAAATGTGGTGAGAAAATCTCTACAGCTCTTAAGCGCCTTTATTATGGGTTCCTTAAAGCTCCCATAGTTAACAAGGTATCATAGGTCAGAAGGTGCCCCCCGGAGTGTGCCTCCAGCTAAAATACCTCTCACGTAATGGGGTTTCTGTATCTCAAACTCGCTCTGTTTCTCAGCTTATCAGAATGGCACCGGCTCATCGTCCGCATAAATGAGCAACTGCCAAACCACGCCCTGCCACACTCCTTTGCCTAAGCGTTTGTGACATCTGTGTTCAGTTCCCCCGGCGTTGCTTTTGTTACCATGGTAACAACACTAACATCTCCTTTTAAGCTCTTTAAAACAAGCGATGAAATGTAGGTCCATTTTAGTCAGGTTTTGACTTACAAATCAGTTAAGTTAGAAGATGTCACTGCAAATTAACACCAATATCCATGCAAAAAGGCTAGGTTAGTTGTTTGCAATGGGCGGCTAACGGCAAGCCTTAAGAGAGACAGATTAAATACAGCTCCATGTCAGATATATTTTATTATTCACTAATGTATACAGGTTACAATTAACGATTTCACAACAAGATAACAATCGTATCCACACAAAAGAAGATTAGTTGTTGACTAACGGCTAACTCACCCCTCATAAGCACTTAGATGGGCCATTGGATGCAAGTCCACATTTGAAACTTTTACATGGCTAAAAAAGGTCAATATTAAAGCACCTTCTTTTGATTATTTCGCTTTTGAGAGAAAATTGCTAGAAACATGGGTTTTGTATGATGCAGCCCACTTAAACACCCTAGATTTCCATGTTTAGACTCGGTGTTTGTTATAGTCAAATCAAAATGCGTCTCCTGGGCAGAGCCGAGCCGCGAACTGGAGGAGGGTCTTTTAACAAATTATCACCTTTCTTCCCTGTTGAACCCTCGTGAATCAAAAGTACTTTTAAAAACAGGAAAATGTAGACGTTTAAAAAGGAAGAAACAGAGGGAATGTGTTTTTCTCATGTTTTTGTGGATGTATACAGTACACCCAATGTGTACTGTCCAAAATGACTCAAAAGTGGATTTTGCAAGATTGGTCCACTTTAAACAAATGCTAGTTCTTGCTGACATTAAAACTTGTTACTCCAGCAAAATGAGAGTTTGCAAAACTGAACAGAGTGACTTACCCAAAACTCCAAGTCTGTAGTTAAGAGTCACCACGATGACGTTTCCATAGCTAGCTAAGATGCTGCCATCGATCATATTCCCTGTGCCTTCCATGTACGATCCACCGTGAATGTATACCATGACGGGCCTCAGACCGTTCTCATCGTGGATGTCTGGGGAAAGTAAAAAGAAATACAATAATAATAAAAATCAAACATGAATATAACTACTTGGGAAAGACTTGTTGGGGGTCAGTCATGGTTATGAGTGGTGGTTAATAATCCATGAGTGTAAGCAAAACTTTGAGCTTAGATTAAGACAACTAAGAAGTTTGTAGTCTCCAGCTCAGATTTTAAATTTTTTTTTTAAATCCTCAGAGCTTTTACACAACCTGAGCTGTTTAAAGTTATAAAGAATGGATGCACCTGCTTAGTTAAAGATAATTTTAAAAAGTCTGAACTCTTGGTTAATGAAATAGATTTTTGATTGAAATAGACAGACTCTCGCAGCCTGGGGGCCTTTAAAGAGCTGATTGGTCAAGCTCTCTCAGAGGAGAGGTGCGTGAGTGAGCGGTTCGATAAAAGATGCGGCCAAATGTTCCCTGTACCACTGGCTGCAATACAATCCCAAAGCATGATCGATCCACCCCCACTGGACTGGTGTTCTTTTCATGAAATTCTGTGCCCTTTGTTCTCCAAACATACCTTTGCTCATTGCGGCCAAAGAGTTTTATTTTAACTTCATCGGTCCACAGGCCTTTTTTCAAAAATCCATCAGGCTTGGGTAAATGTTCTTTGCAAAATTGAGATTTTGTGGTGAGGATGCAGGAGAGGTTTTCTTCTGATGACTCTTCCATGAAGGCCATATCTGTGCAGGTGTTGCTGAACAGTTGAGAAAGTCCAGAGTCTGCCAAATCTTCCTGGAGGTCTTTTGCAGTCAAACAGGGGTTCTGACTTGCTTTTCTAGCAATCCTACGAGCAGTTCTCTCTGATATTTTTCTTGGTCTCGAACTTATCTTGACCTCCTATTCCTGTTAACTGCCAATACTTACTTACATTTCAAACTGAGGAAATCGGTACCTGAAAACACTTTGCTATCTTCTTATAGCCTTCTCCTGATTTGTGGGTATCAATGACTTTTTTTTAGAGTGCCTTTCCTAACGATGACTATGAACCAGCCATGACCCTAACAGGTAATTAAGGTCTGATATCTTGGTCAACGTTATCTGAGAGCTCAAGTCTCCTGGCGTTCCCCTTTTTTGCATGGGGCTGTTTGCTCTTTTTTACTCTAAAATTGTAGAAAGCAAAAACAATACACTGATATTGCTTAAAATATTGCAAAAGAGTGTTTCATGTTTAACTTTTATGCCTTTTGGAGATCATTTTATCTTCCACTTCCACCTCTGTTCACATTAACAGTAATTTAACAGGAAAACCAAAAATGTGATCAGGTATGAGATGTTTCAAAGATATTATAGTAAGTTATTTTTTTCTATATATTGTTAAAATTTTCCCAATATGACATTATTTATATATTTACAACATGTGTGTAGGTTGTTTAATTCATCTATATCTTTACATAAAAATCATGGACCTTCCAACATGGAGTCACCCAATTATATATTTCTCATTTTCTGTACTTCGATAGCAATGGACTAATGAAACGAGAGCTTTCTCTTGAATAGCACCAGCTTATTAGGGTTTTATTTCCACCATTAGCTCAGATTAACAGAGCTTCATTTGAACCAATCAGTAAAAAAATGGCAAATGATGTGCGCTGAAGCTCACTGAAGGTCACCGATTGTTCGAATGAGTCGTATGTTAGCCACTCTCGGCCTGCCCTGATTATAAAGGCTGATTAGCAAACTTAAAAAAAAAAAAAAAAAGCAGCTGATTGCATGGATATAAATGTTTTGGTTAGACACTTGACACAGGTATTATTTTTTTTAAATAGCAAGCCGGATTCACAAATCATTACCGAGTGCTCTTCCAAGTGGGTATTATGAGAAACTATAGAAGGAAAGTGGATGTTGGTGATAGAACTGGATGATGAAATATGCTAGCGGGATGATGAACAGGCTATGTGCCTGAGAAGCCTTTCCCCGATTATTGAGGCTTATGTACGCGCCGACTATAAGGCCTCCTCGGGCCTGTGCTAAATGTCAGATCGAATGAGAGCAAATGCCATCAGGAGAGGGTTATGATCATGGAAAGCTTATGGCAATGTGTAGCATGTGTGGCTGAATGTGTGTGCTCCTGCCCTCAGAATACAGTTTTGTAATGTTATTTTTGGTATATGAAGTAACCAGCAGTTAGCCTGCTAGTCATGTTCTATCTCGCTAACATGTTGTCTAACACAGAATAATAATTTAGTTCTAGCGGAGAGGGGTCATTTGATGATATGTTTGAATTAAGTGTTAATTAAAACTATAGTCTAATTGAGACTGTAAATAATTTCTTAAATTGAAATCCATTAAATCTGACAGAACAAAATAGCAGGGCAGCTTCAAGCTATTAGCTGCTACAGTACCTCATTGCTTTTGTGTTTCTTGCCAGACATTATCAGACCACTTTATTAGCCAGATAAAAATAGTCCCTGCTGAGTCTGCTTTGGTATTTTGGTTCGTCCACATGCCGTCTAGACCATCGGGTGACAGATACTCCCGACCCTGGAGACATGTCCGTCATTTCTATAGCAGTTATACTTAAGGGGTCAGGTTGCCAGCTCGACGCCCGATTGTCATTCACACCAAGGGGAAGTTTGGGAACGCCAATTAGCCGAACCTGCATGTCTTTGGACTATGAGTGGAAACCGGAGTAGCCGAAGGAAACCCACCAAGCATGGGGAGAACATGCAATCTCTATGCACACAGATCCCGAGGCGGGAATCGAACCCTGGACCATGAAGGTGCGAGGCGACAGTGCTAACCACTAAGCACTGAGTTTGCTACAGAAATCAAATGTACCTCTAACTTGTGCAATTTGTTAACAGAATGTAGATTAGTACATTTTAAGAACAACTTAGCATATCCATCTCAGTAGCTAGCTAAACATGCAGTTTATACATGCTAGTCCAATTTATAAGCCAGATGAAACATTTCCGAGTGAGCTTGCAAAATAAATTAAACACGCCTTCATATAGGAGTGTTTTTAAGGGGAAAAAACAAGAAATAAAAAGATTTACAATTATAATGGCTAGGTTTGTTTATGGCAAGTTTTGCTAACAATGTGCCACTGAGTGGACAACATAACCTAGCTTATCAATCCATATACAGTATGATGTACGTATCTTTGCCAAAAATAAATCAGAGGAAATTTGGAGATTGATTTAATGCCACAAGTTACATAAAAATGTGTAATTCTAAAAGTTTTTGTTTTTCGTGTTAGTTCAATTTATCCTAGGACAGGGACAGATTTATTTATTATTAAAGAGCTAACAGGGTGTTAAAATCTGTATTTCCCTCCGTGTGAAAGTGAGAAAATTGCATTTAAAGATTTCATTCTGACTGTGGTGCAGGAGCATTACAGACATTTTGACAGCTGGTACAGTATGTGATTACAAACTGAATTGATTAGGCTTACGTCCATGTTAATACTATACATAGCTCTCCAACATCTTGATCAAATCCTTACTTTTACTGTGGGAGGAAATCACACTTAGTTTTATTCATCTGTCTGTTTTTACCACTTGGTTTATCAGACCGGCTTAAATAAACACATGCATACACTTTTTTTCCCTTATACTGAGCAGAGATTGCGCAGAAGCTTCGGAACAATCAACAAGACAGGAGCCAGAGAGACCGAAAAAAAAAGAAAGAAGGTAACACATATCTAAAAAGAGGTAAGAAAGGAAGTTAGATAGAGAGAGTAGAAAACAACCTATGTTGACAGGTGATTAATCTTGGTCAGGTTCTGAGCAGGAGCCAGACGGCCACGCTAATGCGAGGGCATCTATTTTGCAGCTCTGCGCTAGTGTATAACTTTCAGTGTTACAACACACTCTCTTATTCAGTCGAGATAATGGCTCTGTCTCCTTTACTGAAGATGTTCCTCTGGGCTCGGGAGAAAATAGCAGTTTATTTCGCTGATCGAAGGCCAGTTGCTTTTACCCAAATTCTTAACCTTGGTTATGAGAAGAGCAAATGTGGAGCAGCAATGATTACACCAAGTCCCTCCTGTTTTAGCATTTAAGTAATAATTCAGTCAGCGCTTTATTAACTACTAGGAATTTAAACATGCCACAAGGCTTTGAACCTTTGGAACTCATTAAGAGAATGGAGTACATCCATAAAGTTGTCAAAGTGCTTTTTCAAATAAACATTCCAGATCTTGCACGGGATGCAGTTTCAGCTGGACTATTAGGGAGCTAGCCAGCAATATCCATCCTTTGTGAGGATAGAATAAATACACTATATGGACAAAAGTATGTGGGCACCTTTGCCTTCATATGCTGTAGCATTAAGTCTTCTTTTTTTATGGTACTACGAGGTCCAGTCATGTTCCAGCTACCCCTGTGCAAAAAGACATATTTTGCCAAAGTTAGAATGGAAGAACTTGTGTGGCCCTAACATCAACCCAAATGAAAAGGTTTGGGATAAACTTGTACCCTTGTACTCCAGGCCTCCTCACCCAATATGAACTTTCTAAAGCTCTTGTGGTTGAACTGACGCTAAGTGGAAGAGTGGAAGTTATTATAGCAGCAACTTGATAAAATTTGAAATGGAATGTTCAACAGGCAGTTTTAGCCAGGTGTCCACATACTTTTGGCCATACCATGTGTCTCCACTGCAAAGTAATGGGCGATGAAGACAACATTTATTTTATTTTTATTTTTAAAACCAGTGACTTTCACATAATGCATAAAGACATCATAAGGGTGGAAGAAGCTCGCTGTGTCCCAGTGTCATCAGTTTCTGTACTCCTTTGCTCTGATGGCATTGCGTGGGAGAGAAGGCAAGAAAGAGGAGTCATAATGAAGGAGTGAACAGGAGGGTGACTCTGCAGCGCTTGCATTATGGACATTCATCATTGCCAGGACAGCCTGAGGGGGATAATATATTCCCCCATGGGCTGTATGGCGCCACACACATTACTCATCTTTATATGGCCAGAACAGGACAGAGCCAGGGAGAGAGACAGAGTAGGGTCATCTGAATTTTCCATCCATTTCAGCATTTCACAAAGTGTTAGTGGAGGACGGACGGAAATGGCTGTTAGTGGCCATGCAGAGGTTGCTGGTGTTCCAATTGTGAAATAGCTAGCTTTCCAGTCCACCTGTTCAGCAGTAACTGCCATACCAAGGATCTGCAACAGTTGTAACACTAATATGAGATTTGCTAAGCTGTAATTCCCTTCATAGGTCTTTAGCTGCTACAGCGATTTCAGCCATCATAAATAAATGATTGCCAGTTGGATTCGCTATCTCATCAAACAAGTCAAGCATAGCCTATGGACAAAAGCTGGCATCGGTACTGATATCATCTCACCGGGTCTCTATCTTTGAGTTTTAGAGTTTGATGTCACTTTCTAATAAAGCCATTAAGTGAACACTTCAGGCCTCCCATTCAATCTGCATGTAAACCAATTAAGACTCCGCTTCTAGGCAGGTTCCTTCCGTTCGTTAATTCTCAAACGAGTCCTCTTGTGGCCATTAATTTTCAAACAAGGTCTTTCTTTGCAGCATAACATTCTCACAGGCAGTACAGGGATAAAATGAAAAAAAAAAAAGAAACAAAGCGACCGACAAAATGAAGGCTTTTAGCTACTCTTTTATAACTAAAACTAGAAGGAATCAGAGTGTATTAATGAGATAGGCCCTCCAGTAGTTGAGCTCTATAGGGCAAAGCTAGAGCCTTGAGTGTACCAGAGTAATTCAGTGCCACTACAGATGCACATGTAGTCAGAGAACATGAATTGTGCCCTAGTGCAAACCTTTGGGGTCTAAATGAATTTTGAAAAGCAGAGTTCAACCAGACAGTTGGTACTTTCAGGGCTTACATTGGCTTTAGTTACTAAATGAAACAACTCTACAGTGCAGCAAATTGTGTCTGGCCAAATTTCTTTAGCAAGCCACAGCAGATTAAAATGTTGCTATTGCTGTGATTATCCTTTAAAAGGGTGGGCATATTTTCTAGCCAAACAAAAGAACTGGTTTTGTCATCATTTCTTTTGTCCCAACATGTAATTGTGAATATGGAACATGGCATATATACAGTGCAGTACATGAAACATACTGCTCAGCCAAAAAAAAGCATGCTGATTTTTGCTTTGATTACAGTTATGACATTGCTTTGATAAGCTTTTGCAATGTCATCATTTAATTGCATTAATTTCTCTCCAAGATTTTGTATTGAGGTGCATCCCACAGATTCCCAATAGGGTTAAGTTCTAGACTTATAATAAGGTGGTCATTCATTTTGTGAAAATTATGTTTTATGCTCGCTGAACCACTCTTTCACAATTTGAGCCCAACAAATATTGCAATCGTCATCTAAGATCAGGATAGGACCTGGTCATTCAGTATATTCAGGCAGTCAGCTGACCTGATTTCTTTGGGTACATACCATTGCTGAACCTAAACCTGACCAACAGAAGCAAACCCCAGGTCATAACACTGCACCAACAGGCTTGTACTAGGCAATAGGCATAATGAGTCCTTTATTTCAACCACTTTTCTTCTTACAATGATGCGCCATTCATTCTGCAACAGGATAAATCCGGACTCAGTAGACCAAATGACCTTTTTCTAATGCTCCACAGTTCATTCCTCACTGATAAGTAATGTTCTTAAAGTTAAATAACTGTTTAGTACCAATCTTTTAAGATCTCTTCTTGTTGTGCATGTGGAAATGCTTTCATTATTAAACATAGCTGTGAGCTCTACTGCAGTTTTTTTTTTTTTTTTTTTTACAATTTACAATTTGATTTCACTAAGCCTTTAAGTGATCTCCCTTCACAAAGATGATGGTTCACTACTATCCTTCCAGGTTTTAATAATTAGTTTTTAACCTAATTTTAGTAGTTTCGGCAGTCTCCATAGCTGTTTTCTTTGCTTAATGCGGGAGAATAATTTGACTATTCTGAAACAGAGTAACGACTTTGCCACGACCACAAGATATATCTTCTGACATGGAAATTTTAAGAAATGAGAAGCTACTCAGTACATCAGTTAGGCTTCAATAACTTGTTGCCTGCTGAACCATAATAATCACTGCAGTAATTATCCAATAGATAATAATCTTACCTATTTAGTTAAATCCAGGTGATAACTCATAACTTTTAAAGTAGATATTCATAATGTACTCAATTCTAAGCAAAATTCTAAATTTCAATTTGGCATTTTGTAGTACTACACATTTCCCATAGAAAACCATCTACCACGGTTGGCAGGTCTGTCTAACATTAAACACCATCATCCTGCTTCCTAAGTATACATCTTTCCAAACTGATGCTCATCTCAGTTAATTTTTGCAAATGTAAGGTAACGTTCATAAAGGTTTGGTGTGATTGGTCAAAAGGTGTTGCTTAAGTTTCTATAGCAATACCTCTTAGTTCAGCTGCAAGGTAAGTCACATGTCCATAGGTCTCTGTAAATGAATTTTCAATTCATATATAGTAGATTGAATGGGTATGTGAATGGTCTACCACGATTGTAAAATGGGAATAAATACAATGGTAAACACCATTGGCTGCTACAGCCCCTAGTCTAGAGGTTCCTAGATGGATGGATGGATGGATATAGTAAATTAGAAGGTTTGCATAGATAAACATTTTTTTTTATCACTGTGGTAAAGCTGTTACAGTTAGAGGTAAAAGCCATGAGACATTCTTCACTTCTAAGGGCTCTTTTGTTTCAAGCTGCATCTGCCATCGTTTTATTCCTTATCCGTAGCTATTTATTTCATTTTATTGTACTGTATAGCCGGGCCTACTCGTATGTGAATAGTAAATATCAGACAAAACATATACTCTTCTTGACCTCCATTAGCAGAACCCTATTTTGAAAAGCAAATATTTACACAAATGGCTGTATGTCAGGACTTCAATCACCGTGCCAACAGGTATAATTAGCCAACAACCTCCATTGTAATGGGATGGAATAGAAAAAAAGCTAGACTGCTCTCAGTGAATGTTTACATTTAATAGTGGCTTTCATCCCAGGCAACAGCTTTATTCCAAAATGCAAAGGTGACTCTTCTGTGGAAGTTCTAGATGACCTTACATCCTATCTATAGTGCATTCAATTTTGGCTATTACTTCCATACGTATTATCCATATTGTATGAATGCTGACTGCCCAAGAGCTGAGCAATGCAAAGGAACGAGCAGTTAACATATCCAGACAACACATTTATAGGGCACGGATTGTGGCAGGAGTTACGAATGAACAGATTGTCATCATCAAATCACGCAGGTTAGTGTCCATGCTTCGACGAGCAATGAAAGAAAGGGGGAAACAATACAATAGGAATTCTCCGAGAAGATAAAGAGAAAAGGCATGCAGACTTTTGAGTGGAACAACTTGTTACTTTGCAGCACCAGGGGAAGGGACTGTCTTATAAACTGCTAAGGCTAGGCCTATATACAGTACAAACATTTTATAAACATATGCATTCATATTATTAATTTCACTCTCACAGGCAAACCTGGCCTTATATTAAGGGTTTTATATATATTTATATAGATGTTTTATACTGTTTCACAGTCCTCCGACTCTGTGCTAAGTATGTACAAAAGTAAAGAGAATCTAAAAAAAAGAAAAAGAAAAGCTGAAAGATGCATACACACACCTCTGGTGTGTAAAATCAGGGAAACCCCAAACAAAAAAAAATGTATAGTTTCGTTCTCATGCATGTGGATCAGGCTTCATGGATTCAAATTTTTTCTTTAAAAACGGGGGGAAAAAACTGAAAAATACCTTCGTCTTCGTCACCCTCATTATTGGTGAAATCAGGACGTTGATTGTAAGTGTTGGCTCCTACTGTCGACAACAGGAGAAAAATAACACAGGGGATAAATGGGGAACAGACTTTTAAGAACAGCAGGGTTTTTTCCTTTATATGTTGGTTTTTTTGCCCAAAATATAATTTAGAAAATAAAGAATTTGGTTTCAACTGCTTACAAATTAAGTGAACGTTCCCACACCAGTATCCTAAGCTTCAAGGGATAATCTGACCTCAAAACCTTGAAAGATTTGTACCTCAAACCTGGTGTTGTAATCATAAAAACTATCCTGTGCTCATCCCCGGGCTCTTATTCACAATCTTTCAACACATTTAGTACTGTTTGCCTATACAATCATAGAAGATTAATGATCCATAAATGGATTCTCTGATGTCACCCAGAAGATGTAGGGTTCCCTTTTGCTCTTTAGATTTCTACGTCAAGTCATTTCCGAAGGTTTTTACTTGCCACTGCTATCTCTGGCTTGCTCATTGAGCATGTCTGGATATCACCAGTGTCTACTGTTGAACATCAGAACAAATAAAATTAGACTGAACTCACATACATTGGTACGTCGGCAGACAAATTTAATTAATTCCGAAGACGAGTTCTTAAAGTGAAATTTCGGATTGTGAAATGCATTTTTCCACATACGAAAAAATGTAAATGCAGATAATACATTCCAGCCACCCAAAAGTATTATCAATTTTCAACACTATAATCACATTTCTTTGTATAAAAAAAAAAAAAAAAATTTGAAAATACATGTAAATTAAATAAATAGAAATAAATCAACATTAAACCTCACTTAACCTTAATTTATGATTAGAAACTTTCGGTTTATCCCTTGTACTGTATGCCGAAAATTCCTCGTATGCCAAGGCAAATTTCTTGCAATATTTCATTTATTAAGGTGAAAATTCGTGAGGCGAGGCGTTCATATGCCGAGGTACCACTGTATATATTAATACAAATTAGTATCTGTAAATATAAGCAATAACTTTAAATTTGGCTCCAACATGCCTGTGCTCACTTTTATTATCTCAAATTAAAAAATCTTTCTGTATATATAAAAACATCGTAAAGACAAACTACAGATGGACAGTAATAAAATGTAAATATTCATTCAAACAGCTAACCATCATCAAGCCATTTCAAATGTAGACAACAACACAGGACGCCATTTACTTAATCTTTGCTAAGCCCTTAATGAGTTAAAATGTGCCAGAGCAAAATTCTCTGTGTTCTGCCCTGCCCTTATCAGGAATAATTAGATCTGTCTGCGAGTTGCGGGAAAAAAATGTCTTTAAACGGTTAATAGCAAAAATAGCAGCTCTTAGCTCGTAGAGGGTTGATGCTAAATTCAAATATGTCTTGTACAGTTGCAGTTTTTTTTTTTTTTAATAAATGATTTATTCAAAATTACTAAAATTCTAATACTAATACAAAAAACATACACACTTTTAATTTTTTATTTGTCCTACAACACAACAAAACAATTAAACTATTTCAGTTATGATTTAGCAACACCGCCTAAACTAAACTCAGCACTGCGCTAACAAGCCAGCTAATTGTCTGTTTCTTCAGGAACAATTTGACTTTACTAACTACCTCAGTTTGTTAACAGGCCACTTTCAGTCTAACACATTTTTTGTCTAAATACATCCAACTATGGTTAATTGACACATTGATACAATAAAGATATGGTTAATAAATATAGCAAAGATTTCTAATTATCATAATACATAAAGTAAGAAGTGAGTTATTGCACTGTAATTAAATCTTTGCTATCAACAAGTGTTGTAGTTAAGTGTTACAGTAGATAAGAGACTATAAATACCCTCTTAGTACCACAGTATGGTACTATGGGATACCTACTAAAATACTGTCAAAAACAGGTTATACATATTTATGTATCATTATGGTAATATTTATATAGTATACCTGAACCGATAAAAAAAATGGTGGATAACATTAAAGAACGTCTTTTATATTGAAAAAAATAATAATAAAAAATAAATAAATAATATATTTAAAGTATGCATAAATATACTGTAAGTACATACAAGATAAGATACAAAACAGAACTAATTTACATACTACCTAGGTTTATTTGACACCAATAACAGCAACGTAGTTGGTATTCTTGGTATGCTAAAAAACAGTTTCAAATGTCAGCTATTCGTTCGCAGAAATATGAATTATATATTATGAAAAATGATTTTGCCAGACCACCTCTCCTGACTTTGCTAGGCTTGTTCTGACTGGGGCTGGTGCTGTTAAACAAGGCCGGTGTCCCCAAGCTGTTCAACACGGTGCATTCCTCTGTTTTTAACTTCATCCCATGTGTCCTCAAATGCTTTATTAGGTTTGACGTGTTTGCCCCTTTACATGCAATTGTTGAAAGACATTTGCTGCATGTCGCTGTGTCAGAATCCTTTGTTGTAAAATACAGCCACACTTTAGAACGTTTAGCTTTAGGCATTTTAATTTAAGCATGTGTAGCTTAGCAAGCTAACACTACCGGCTGCCATCAGAGTAAATGTAATCACTGCGTGCATGTGTGGCATACACACAGATGGTCTCATTTCCCGAGTTGTGCTTTTAAGTCGGGATGTGAAAAATTAGATTAGTTGGATTTATATTATTAGAGATTTCCAACTCATGTTCACGTGCATTTCCTCAGTCATGATTTTTATTTTTCTAACTGAAATCTGTGCTCTGATTCGGTTTTAGTTTATACCGGTTAAATAGATATCACGTTTATATTGGCACTGGGTCTCAGGATCCAACCCTGCTCTTCAAAGGGCAACACAATACTTTTACAATACCATTATTGGGTACGACAGTTGCTACCAAAATTCAGCAGGTATCTAACATAGTATATTCGTACATACTTTGTCACTCACTCATCGTCTATACCGCTTTATCCTGCATACACACTCCTTCACACACTATGGGTAATTTAAGGACACCAATTAACCTAATCTGCATGTCTTTGGACTGTGGGGAAAACTGGAGTACCCAGAGAAAACCCACCAAGCACAGGAAAACATCCAAACTCCATTCACACAGACCCGAGGCAGGAATCGAACCAGGACCCTGAAGGTGCAAGGCAACAGTGATAACCATTATGCCACCTTTTCACTTATTTATACATACTGTACCATGTAAATATGTTTGTACATATAAAATAGAATTCCCAGTGTTGATTTAAGACTTTGGACAGCAACACCAACTGGACTCATATAAACAATGCTTTAGGGACTTTGCTGTTTACTACTGGTATGGTATAGTACAAGCAGTACCATATTAGATACCCGCTGAACTTTGGTAGCCACTGTGCTTCCCAATGGGTACCATGGTATTCACCAAGGATATTCTGTAGTAACCTTTGGAAGGTACCATAACAGGTAAAATAGTACCTCATGTGTTATTATATAAATACTATGGGACATAACATATTTTTGATAATATGTTGTATATGTAAAACTATAGTCTATGTACAATTGTACTTATGTTCCCTTCCACAGTCCAAAGACATGCAGTCTATGTTGAATTTTCAAAATTGTCCATAGTGTTTGCACTTCTGTCCTTTGATGAGTTGGCACTCCATCCAGGTCTCCCCTGCCTTGTGTCCCCAGGCCCCAGGACCCTACACAGGATAAGTCGTATACATAATGGATGGATGGATGCGTTTAAATACTAAAGCTCAATTACTGTAAATATGCGACTTTTTAAAGAATTTGGCAGCTGCAAAGCTTATAAATGATCAATCAGAATTTCATCATTTTAGTCTTACAGTGACTCAGCCAACATCTGCATGAGCCACAAAGGAAGCGGTCATCATTTAATATTGCTTTGCCATTATTCCCTGCTGGTAGGTTGTCATGGAAGGATTATGGCATATGAGTCACTAAGACGAACATTACTCATGACTATTTCACTGTTAAGGCTGATGGAGTTCGGCCGGTGGTTTGTTTGGGCTAAAATTGGCTAAAATGTTCAGTTCTCTGAAATAAACAAAATTAGCATACAGCAGCACGCCAGAATGTGTCTGCAGACCGTGACATCATCACAGAGGGAGGGAGATGACTCAGTAACAACGTCTGCACCATTATCGGTTAAGTCGATATGCGTCAGGAGAGGCGCAGCTTACTTTGCGCCATGACCATATTGATCTAGGACGAATCAATTTAGAGGTCACTATTTATTTATGCTGATAATTAAAGCAGGATGACGGCGGGCTACAGGGAAGCATCAGTCATGAGTTTATAATGATGCCTACTTGGCGTCTGAGAGAGGAATTACTGGAAATGGAGGAATTTATTAGCAGTACTCTCTCTAAATGAATAGCAATCATCAAAACACACAGGAGTTAAAAGAACTGCTGGGGAAACACAGAATGTGTGTGTGTGTGTGTGTGTGTATGCGTGTGTGCTTGCATGGTTGCATGGCTGCCCTCATTTCCTGGCCAGGCTCATGGACATTTCCATTGCCACGGCACACACGCCACTCGTTTTCTATCAGAAACAGAATTCAACAGTCTCTTTCTTTTCTCCGTCTTCTTATCCCTGCAACACACTCCCCACCTTCAGGCTACATATCTGTGTTTCCAGTCACTCCAAGAGCTCTTGGGTATCTTTAACACCTAACTAGACTGACTCATCAAACTCTGCAAGATTCTAAACACTCTAGAATTTATAGATTTCTAGACTCTATCATTCCACAGCAATAAAAAACATACCCTTGTCTATGTTCAACAAGAAATCGAATCTAAACTATATGACCAAATATATGTGGACACCTGACCACGCCATGTCATACACAAACTCAAGACACAAAAATGGAAGCATATGAATTTCTAGAATGCACAAAGTGAGCACCATGAAGAGTAGCTCCAAGATTTGAGTAGACGAACCCAAGGTCCCAACACAGTGCCCTGATCTCTTTCCCAGTGAAGACCTTTGGGATGACCTAGAACCGTACATGCAGCGTAACTAAGTACATTTACTTTGTTACTGTTAAATAATTAGTAAATAGTAAATATTTCATGTATCCATACTTTAAGTAGTTTTATTAGAGCAATGCTCCCAACGTTTGTCCTAAAGGACCCCCTGCCCTGAATATTTTAGTGTTTTCCCAGCTCCAAAACCAACTAAGTTAACTTTTTCGCTAACTAACATGCTGTTCTAACTTGACAGGTGTGGTATAGCATGGAAAACCTTACAATTTGGACCCATTATCCACCAGTATTATCGGTTACTTTTTACTTCTACTCCACTACATTCTACAGTAAATATCTGTACTTTCTACTTCACTACACTTCTACAGTAAATATCTGTACTTTCTACTTCACTACACTTCTACGTGGTGTTGTGTTACATAACCACAGTAGCGCGTAGTATTTAAAGCAGTAATATCACTGCTGAGTTTTATGTGTAATGCCTTCCCTCTGAGAAACACTTTATCATATAGCAGGTGTTTGAAATCAGAAATGTAAATGGATTACTTCTACTTTTACTTTAGTGATATTTACCAGGGATATATCTAAGATTCCTCACTCAGCATCACTTCCCAAGCTTAATAATGCTCTTGTGATTGGATAGGGTGAAAATCCCTACAGCCATGCACCAAAAACTAGTGAAACGGCTTCTCAGAATAGTGAAGTCTGTTTTTGCAGCAATAAGGGAACCAACTCCATATTAACCCCCCTTTTAAACCAACTCCATAGAAAAGCCCTTTGCATTGGAATAGGATAAACACATATAGGAATGATGGATAAGCGTCCACATACTTTTGGCCATAGAGTGTATATCTTTTTTTGCAATAATAAACCTTTTAGAAAACACCTTCACATCACCCTGTATGCACAGATCTTTCCCCACGAGTCCCTAAAAAAGGCAGGTGTGATGGCAGAGCGACCAATTATTCCCACAATTTGCCCAATTAACTCCAGTAATTCAGAGAAAATGGCCCCAAATATGGGTTGATTGTGTTTTATTATTTTCTGATTTTTTTCCAAAGGTTTTTTCCCCCCTATAACAGCATATCATGAAGTGTTTTTTTCCTCTTATACCACAGCAAATTGTTAATGCCATACTTAACCGTTGCATTTTAGGTTGTTGAACATCAGAGTAACAAGTTTCTATTAGCACTATCCAGACAGAGCCAGACAGCAGTAATTCCCAATCCGTTATTGTGTGTGTGTGTGTGTGTGTGTGTGTGTGTAAGTCGTCCTACAAGCCTCGCCCCTGATAACCCGCCCCCTCTCTTATTCCTGCTGTTATACCCCTATCTCACCTATGCGGTTTGACTATGCGAGGACCGACGCGCGGAAAGATGGAAACC
>JAOVVB010000028.1:11129257-11149347 GCA_028570985.1 Heterobranchus longifilis | reverse complement strand
GGAGTTTGCATGTTCTCCCCGTGCTTGGTGGGTTTCCTCCGGGTACTCCGGTTTCCTCCCACAGTCCAAAGACATGCGGATTAGGTTAACTGGCGTTCCAAAATTGTCCGTAGTATCTGAATGAGTCTGTGTGTGTGCCCTGTGATGGATCGGCACCCTGTCCAGGGTCGAGAGAGTCTCCAGGGATAGGCTCCAGCCCCCCAGCGACCCTGTATACAGGACAAATCGGTATAGACAATGAGTGTGTGAGTGAAATGTGATGTAGTGTGTAATAAAATAGTTTGCTTCACACTGCTAGTACTTGACAAACTGATGTTTTTTTTAACAACCTTTACTTTGAGAACATGCACATGAAAAAGCACAAAATTGGATGAATAGTGGTGCTTTAGATACATTAAACAAAATACAATAAATACTTAAATTAAGGAAAAGTTATATGAACTTCACACATTTAAACACATATCTGCTTGAAGCGAACTTCTCATATGTTCAGTGCAATTCAAATATATAAGACTAAATTTCTTTTATTGTAAACGGAAATAAACGGGTGTTCAAGTCAAACCGGGACTTGTGATGACATTTCTCTTTCGAACAGTGCAAACGTTTTAAAGAAAGCCATACTGTACATCCGTGAATGACGATCCTGGCCAAGGTTGTTCGGGGCCTACCGCAGTTGTTCCAGTGAACATTCAGCAAGTGGAACACCTGATCCTCAGAAAATGGACAGATAACTTGTTGCTAACTTGCAGAGGAGACGCATCTGTCTGGGAACTGTACACACAATCATTCACCAACACCACTTTCACATTACAGGGAGGTATTACCACGTCTACCGTAAAATCCTGACTCGCCCCAAGCTATTTCAACATGTTCGGGCCATTTAAGAAGTTCCTGGGAAGCCAGCGTTTCAGACGTGAAGCACGAAGTGCAATCATGGCTCTGGCGTACTGAGAAAACTTTCTACCTTGATGGTATCCAAGCACTAGTGAAATGCTGGGATAAGTGCATTAGTGTAGCAGAAGATTATATAGAGAAATAAAGGAGAACTGTGTTCTGTTATTCTGCACAACCAAAAGTTCCGGTTTGACTTAGAATTTTGAAATATTCAAAACAAAGAAAATGAATGCTCAATATACTGTATTAAAACTTTCACCTTCAACGTGAATGAAACATGTAATACTAACCATCATAACTGCTTTGTACGAAAGGTCTAATTTTCCTTTTTGCCTAATGTCCTCTATTAAAGCTTATATTTAGACTGCAACACTCTAATGGATTTGATCTAAAATGTATTACACGGTTTTTCACAAATCTGTGGAGTCCATGCCCACTCAAGTGCACACTACCATGAGTAAAAAGGGGACATATACTAAGAAATTCAGAAATTCATCTCAATATTTCAAAGATTTTAATTTTACCTTAAATTGTTGGCAGTAGTATAATTTGCAATAAAAAATATTTATATTCTATTAAAAATGAATGCACAACAGACGTTTGGACACCCCACTGTTTTTGGTTTTATTTAATCTCCTCTCACATGTGGCATGTGTTTTTTTTTTTTCTCAGTTGTGATTTCTCTCACATGAATAATTCATTTTCACACATCACACGTTATTACGTATAATTCGCATGATGTCTCGTGTTGTAATGCTCAGTGTGTTATTGCATGAATGACAGAAATCATCATCAAAGTGCAAAGTGGAACAGGGGAGGGTGTGAGAGTGTAAGAATAGCCTCCGTACTTGTAATATGGACACTCAAACAGCTATAGGATACAAAGACAGTCTATAAATTATGTGAGATTTCAAGCTTTTGGCCAAGGGGTAGGGGTAAAAAAACACTTAGTGGCATGATTGACAGGTGTACACATACTTTTGGCTGTATGATCCTTGTAAAGGTGCTTTGAATGGTCAGGTAATTACAATAACAGTAAACGGATGCACAAAATGCTCCATCCTTTATGTTTTTAGACTTTTGCAAATACTGTACATACTGTAGCTAATTAAAAATGTATAACATATAGTCCTGAGTTCACACCCGCAAGAGACAAAGGGATTCGATTTCTATGTAGGAGTCTCAGGGAAAGTTGTTTGGTCATCACTGTTTTTTGACATTCTTATACACTAAAACACAGCTTGTATCCAAATACAGTATATACAGTACAGTAGACATACTGTAGATACTAAAAGACCTTGGACAGAACCATCCTTCATGTCATTGCTGCATATCTTTACTGTGGTTTTATTCCTCTGTTGATAACCAGTACGTGCAGCATAATCGGAGAAATATCAGCTTCTCGATCGATTGAGTACAACTAAATCTTCGAAGGTAAGACAGGCGAAAAAAATACCTAATCAACTCATGGATAAATAATGACGCTTCTAAAATTTATTCACAACAAACAAGCAAACCAAGAACAATACGATGCCCCCAAAGGGCTTCTAATGTTTTCACCAAGTCTCTCTGTTAAATGTGAAATAAAATGCATTACGAGAGTAATATGAGATTGAAATACTGAACAGACCCTCAAAAGGCCCTGGTGGAGCAATAAAGCCTGATGGGTAAAGTGACTGGCTTTTGATGGCAGCAGTGACCCAGAATTTTGATCACAAGCAAAAAAGGCTTTACCACTGACCAAAGGGAACCTACTTTAAATCAAATTTCGGGATATCAAAAAGCAAATGGAACGGCAGAAGAAGTTAAAATATGTGTTGATGTACTGTAAATTATACTATCTCGGTTTTGCATCACTGGATTAACCACCAAGATAAAGCAATGAATCCACAGATACGATATACAAACCTGTTCCATCTGGTTTTATTGTGCCCAAGACTTTTGCTTTAGTAAATCATTTCACCAGGATACTCCAGACCTACTAAAAATGCTGCTGTAATCATAAAAACTATGCTCGCCCAAGGTCACTTATTCACAAAATACTTGTACTTAACATCCTTACAAAACATTTAATACTGTTTGACTCTATAGTATATGGATGTGGGAGAGTAACTATTTATAATCAAGCTATGTGGTGTGACCTAGAAGAAGATTGTTTCTCTGTTTCTTGTTGGTTTCAAAGTTTCTTTTTATTTTGAATGGCTCCGTGCTCATTGGGGATGTAAATGTACAGAATGTTTGCTAGGCTGTGATAATGTCTTTTGTTAAAATTTAATTATGGTCGCTTAGATGTTTGCACTGTCACCTTGAATCTCCAGGATTTGGGGGTTTGAATCCTAATTCCAATCTGTCTATGGAGTTTGCATGTTCTCCCCATGCTTGATGGGTTTCCTCCAGTTACTTCGGTTTCGTCCCACAGTCTAAAGACATGCATTGCGTGCCGACCGGTGTTTTTTTCAATTTGCTCTTAGTGTATGATTGGGTTTGTATGTGTGCATATGCTTGTGATCTTCAATAGGTTGGCACCTCATCTAGGATTGTACACCATGCATTCTAGGTTCCCTGGGATGGGCTCCAGGACCCTGATGCTTTACTGATAAATAAGAATAATTTATATACCAGTAATCTAGCACTTTTCCCTCGAGGTGGGTGCAGTTATATGCATCATTCAACCAAGCCACTTAACGCAATAGTTTCCCGAATGTAGACAGAGTGTGCGGAAAAGACAGAAGCGAATGCGTGACAGAGCATGGCCTACTTCAAGAAAAGGAAAGTAGACTGAAAACCGAACCTTCAAAGATGAACAGACAGATCAATATTTGTTTACTTTTCCTGCAGGAAGTTTAAAACCAGTTTGAATCCTAACCTAGACATGAAATTCGGACCCTGGCTCGAAGAACATGTTTATTTGGACCTTCTTAATTTTTTTATTCAGTACCTCTGCAGTGCAGGGACAAAGCACAGGACGTGTAGCAGTCATAGACTGTTTTAAAAAGTGTATTTGAACAATTTGACAGCAAAATGAGATAACTCCATGTTGGTATTTTAAGAAAAAAATATTATCATGACTAGATGTGCCCATGACCTCATTTTCATGAAATTTAATTCCACACTCATGCATAAAAAAAAAATGTACAAAACCATCTGTTTAATTTTGAAATGAACAAAAAAAATGTATGTGGTACTGTGAAGTGCGCTAAATGAAGGTGTAAGATCGCGTTTATTAAGTAGATTTCAATTGCACTCTCATTGGCATGTATTATTGTATTATAAAATGTACAGCGCCACCTGTTGAATTTTAAGATGAACTAATGATTTTTTTCCAGGTCGATTTTTTTGATATATGGGTGTTTTCCATTTAAATTTTAAAGTAACATATCTTCTCTTCCCTTGCGATGAAAAAAGCCTATATGCTGCCTCAAACTCAACTGAATACATTGTGTGAATGTGAAAACCCCATTAAAAATAATTCAGCAGTGTTTACATGATGCATGCACCAACAGTCAGACAAAAAATCCCCAAAAAACATCTTGAAGTGATCTATTACTCTTACATCCCACTCAGTGTAAAGACACGCCATATGTATAGATTATTATTATTATTATTATTATTATTATTTTAATAAAGTAAGAAGCATGACAAACTGATAAAGAATGTTTCATGTATGTTTTCTTAGTGTCACACTGGTATTAAAAAGGTAAAATATGATGTCAAAATTGTTTTGGTGATATGCTGTACACATGAATTTTGGGTGATTATGCAAAAAGCTAGAATTTAATTTCCCACATTTTTGGCACAATGGATAAAATCAGTATCCAACTCCCGCAGTTGTGTTTGTTGTTATTTAATGAATTAATTTGTATCAATAATATGTTGGTAGTGTTTTAATTAAACAAAAAATTGCAAACTCACGCTTTGATTTTTTTTTTTTTTTGTAGTGAGTCACTGGTAGAAAATTAGATGCGTTTTGTTCCTCACAAAGATCATGAGCAACATTATAAACAACAGAAAAACTTATGTTCAAAGCATCACCAGAGAGCATCAAATTAGCGTCAATTTGAAAGCTGACCTCAGCACCGTATCACTGTAAAGATATGTTCCGTAAAACGTCTATTTCCGCATTCATTACACTGGAAAAAAGCAGATGGAACCAGACAAAGCAAACGCATGGGCTTCCCACACACAATGTGTGAATCTCATGTCTTTGAGACACCAAGCACTACAAGTGATGTAACATTATTTCTGTTTAATTTCCTTTGGAAAATATTACCTTAGTGCATAGTGACTTCCAAATGCAACAAAAAACGGTGCTAGAAATAGCATTAGCAAGGAAAAGCATGGCAAGTGAAACATAAGATGGCAATACAAATTAATGTTCCACTAGGCATTCCACCAGTGCTGATATAGAGCATAACAGCACTCAGATGTTGAACTACTGTATATACATCACTCTTCAAAACAGGCGTTAATTACACAAACTCTCGGTCACCAGCATGGGTAAAAGTAGTCCTGGAGAACAGCTGCCTGTACAGCACTAGAAGCACAAGAAAACACATTTGGTCATCTTAAACAACACTTATAGCTGATATTCTAAAGCGTTTTAAGTTGAAATATATATTAAATTAAATTCCGTGAAGTTCCCACGTCGACAATCTCCTTGTTTTTTTCTCCACATAGTACCGAAAAGAATATAAAACTACTTTCATCCCTGTTAATTACACAAACTGTCGGCCACCAGCTCCTCCAGCTGTGGTTAGTTAGCTTCGTCAGTCGCAGAAGGATGTAGCGTAGTAAAAGAACTGGTGAAATCAACAAACAAATCCTATTCTGTTGCTAATATATGGTGTTTGTGGTACTATTGTATAAAAGTAATATCACATGACAGGGAGTGCTGCTGTGCTGAGTTTTCGGTTCTTGGGCTGCACAACATCACAGTCATGCTGATATTCGGCACAACAGCAGTCCCTCCCACAAAGCTTCATCAAAATCACATAATGTGCCATGTACTGTAACAGATGGTAGCGTGAATGTTAATCAGCAACACTATTAGTTAACACTCTGTAATTCCTTACTGCTGGAGTGACTGTAGTGGCAGTAAGAGTAAGAGTCCATTTTCTTGGCGTCAGCATTCTCCAAAATAAAAAACGAATTTAGATCATTCATTTTGTACAGCCAGCAGTTCCATTACACTGACTTGGTGGCTACTTGTCATTTTGTTTTATACCTAAAAAACTTAAAGCTTCTCTAAGAAAGTGATATAGCTTTTTATTACATATTTTTTTATACACAACATTATGTGACAGAGAAACACAATTTGCCAAAAATAAGTACAGTAATAATCCAAAAATGTGATCTTGTTTTGCTGTCAAACTGTTAATTTGTATTTAAACATTTGGCTCATATACATTGAAGAGACAAATGTTTAATACATACAGTATGTTTTTGTTGCCCTTTTTGTTCATGTTGGAAAGATTACCCAGGAAATTACAAAATTCAGTTTTTAAATGCTGATTTCATTTATCAAGGGAAAAAAGCTGTCCAAACTTGCCTGGCCCTATATGAAAAAGTAATTGCCCCTAAACCTAATAATTGGTTGTCCCAGCCTTGGCTGCAAGAACTGCACTCAGGCAATGAGTCTTTCCCATCACTGGGGAGAAATTTTGCCCGACTCTTCTTTGCAGAATTGTTTTAATTGTTGTTGTCCGGACTCAGACTAGCCCATTCCAAAACATTATTATTATTTTTTATTGGATTCAGAGGTGGACTTGCTGGTGTGTTTTAAATCATTGTCCTGATGCATAACCCTAGTGCGCCTGAGCTTGAGGTCAAGAACTAATGGTCGGATATTCTTCATCATGCTTTTCCAGTATAGCGCAGAATTCATGGTTCCATCAATTACGGCAAGTCATCCATGTCCTGAAGCTGCAAAAGATCACACTACCACCACCATGTTGGGCTGCCGGTATCATGTTCCTTTTATGAAATGCTGTGTTATTTTTACGCTAAATGTAACAGGATGCACACCTGTCAGACACTTTTATTTTATGTGATTTCTTGATTCAACAGGTCTGGCAGTAATCAGGCCTGGGTGTAGAAAGTGTAATTAAGCAATTACTGTTTCTCATAGGGCCAGGTAGGTTTAGACGTAGCTTTTTGGACTTCCCATTAATGAATATAATGATAATTTAAAACAGTAATTATTCAGGTTATTTTTGTGCAATATTGAAATTTGTTTAAAGATCTCAATCATTTAAGTGTGAAAAATTAGCAAAAAACCTAAAAAACATAAAAGAATGAATATATGTTTGTCAAAACCTGTACCACAGTGTAATAAAACCTTTTCATTCATTTATAGTAATTCATTCAGTTATCCAATACATCTGGATTTGTTAGGTGCCAGATTTAGCACCAACAACGGTTTCCCTTTGTCCCACATGCTAGACAGTACAACAGAGTGTTTTAAACCTGTGCAATACATTTATGCATGTGAAGCTCTTCACCTTAAGCCTTATTTCAACAAGAGTTATCATTCACTTCAACATCGTCTCAAAGCAACTCCTACGGTATTTTTTTTTTTCCATTCTCAGTTACTACATTCACAGTACCTGAAGGAATCATAAAAAATTGTTTTCTCCTGCCAATAAGAATATATCCGAATGCAACATTTGTACTGTATGTAATATGAGAATTGCACTCGGCTTTGTGTTCGACTCTCAGTGGGAGAGAATGCTGAATTTTTTTTTTTCATGATAAATTTGGAAGCTTGGTGCCAATGAATATTAATACATAGGTTAAATATTTATGTCAGCATGAATAAATAATCTCTTATTAACTTTTTCCAGTTCTCTAATAAATTATGACAGGATTTTTCAGAATATTAATACCACCAAACATAACTTTATGGTTTTAATTACATGCTATTGGTAGAAAAATGCCTCTCTTTCCCCATCTTCTAATGATCCTCAGTGCTTTGTAAATCTCATTTACAAATCCAATAAGACAGAGAACAGAATCTATATTGGATGAATGTCAAAGTCATGCATAAATGTCCTTTCCAATTCAACGACTGGCTTCTCTGCTTGAAATTAATGTTTCGCTTCTTCGTAAAAGACAAAGGCACAAAGTATGAGCACAACCGCAAGAATATGAAATGAAAAATAATGTTTTTGAATAATGGACTAATATAACCTTTAAACAGAACCTGAAATATCTAAAACATATAGCTTAGTATTAGGGTTTGTTCTCTTAGACTGCTACATCAATTTACTTACACTAATCTGATCTGATGTAAGCACTCATATTATTAGATGGTGACAGCGACGGTTGTAAAGAAAAGTTGGCCAGAGAGTCACTGTTCGATCCTTTGAACAAGGCGTCCTATCCTCAGCTAATCAGCTCTGTGGTTAGAATGGATCCTGCCTCAAACCTGATATTTTTTTTCATTCATCCGCCTAAATCTAAATGTCAAAGTATTTCTACTATTAAAATGTGCTTTTAAAGATCATTTTAAGTTGAGCCCTTTTTGTTCCGTATTAAAATAATGTAGATGAGGCAATTGCCTGGAAAGTATTATTCGGTGACCCCAGAGAGTCTCAAACAAAGGACATAATGGAAGTTATCAGGAAAAAGGAAAATGGATAAAGTGTAAAAAGGCAAAACTTACATTTCCATTTCCTTTACAAAATCTTTAAATTCTGATTGTGAAGCTCATGATTGTCTGTGTCTATAAACGTTTAATGCTCCAAACAGTCATATCATTAAACTTGAAGTAGTTGTGGCTTAAACCACAAGGAATTTTCCCCTGACTGTTATGCCCCCAGTCTCACCTCTGTATATGAATTTAATCAGTTAAGAGACAAATATTACCGATATTACCAGTTTCCAACACTACAATCATATTTTTTCTATATAAAAGCATTCAAAACTTAAAAAAAAACTTTAGAAATCTTTTAGACATTTAAACCTCATTAAACCTCTGCTTTAAAAACAAAACTCCGGAAGTGGCTCCCTTTTATTTTTGCTACCGTGCTTCTTAACATTCCGGGGATCCATGTCTTCACTAATTCTTGCACAAAATGGCAAAAAATATGTAAAATCGCTTTGTCTGGCTTTCCACTGACACAAACAAGTGCTCCAAGTGAACGGCTACTGGAAGTACGCGAGACCGGTTGTATGCTGAGGCAAAATTCTTGAAAAGCTTTTAAGCCATTCGTTCATTACTGATCTTAAATAAGGATGTCTATAAGTTCTTTCAGTAGTTTCTGCTAGTAGGTCACCATTTGATTTGGCCAGCACAGGTTTTATGCTCAATGGCCTTCCTTACACAACCTCCTATTTTTATCCAGGCTTAGGACCAGCACTAAGGGTGCCATGTAGGCCAGTTGCTAGGTTTAGGCTACTTATTGAACCCAGGCCATCAGGAATGTGTACACTGTTTGTTTTTACACTGATTCTATTTTGCACTCATCATCTATACGGCTTTATCCTATATATATATACAGGGTATATAGGGTTGCGGGGGGCCTGGATCCTATCCAAGGAGTCATATGACACGAGTTGAGATACACCCCTGGTAGGGGGTGCCAATCCATCACAGGACACAGAGACTAACAAGCTTATTCACACACTACGGGCAATTTAGGTACACCAGTTAGCGTAATCTGCATGTTTTGGACTGTGGGAGGAAACTGGAGTATCCAGAGGAAACCCACGAAACACAGGGAGAACACCATGCACACAGACCTGAGGTAGGAATCGAACCCTTGACCCTGGTGGTTCTGTTTTTTATCTAAAACCAAATTGATAAGCACAAAATGTGACATGACTGCATGGTCGATTAATTGTTGCCTCGCACCTCCAGGGATGGGGGGGGGTGTTACATTTCACCGGTCTGCATGGTCTCTTTGTGTTTATTGGGTCCTCACAGTCCAGAGAAATGAGGTATAGGTTGATTGATGTTTCCAAATTACCCAAAGTATATGATTGTATGCCTGTGCTAGGATATTCAGGGTGTACCCTGCCTTGTGCTCTGAGTAACATTGGATAGGCTCCAGGCCCCTGCAACCCTACTCGGAATAAGCGGTATAAATGAAGAATGGATGGACAAATTGTGACACATTTGCATTACATTCTGCAATTGTGCTTCATTAGTGGCTTTTTTTTTTTAACTACATCATGCCACCTAAGAGAACAAAAAGATTTTTGTATAAAACACAAAAAGTCTGTGAAAACACCTTCCTTTCTAAACTAATGGCTCTAAAGCCCTGTAGCAAGTCTCTGGTCTGATGAACTGCCTTCAGCAAAATGATTTACATAAATGCAAGTAATTAGATAAGCCACAACAGGGGAACTGCTGCAGAAGCCATGATGATTCATGCCTAGAAAATTAAGGACATCTCTGCTACTACAAGAACTACTAGGTTCAGTCCAGTGAAATCCTTTGCTAGGTGAGTACCTTTGCACCATGCCCACTCAACTGGTCTCCTATAAGTTCTAGGCAGTATTTCCTTTATAATAGTCACAGAAGAATTATTACCCTTTCCTGGGTGAGCCACTAAGACAAAGTACAGTGGCAAGACAAGACACAATTAAATATTAATAAGTCATGAGATTAATCTTGAGAGTGACAAGCTCTCAATAGCATGAGGAGCTTATGATTCAGGTCTCTGCACAAGAAATCTCACATCATCGATCGTATTCCAAGGTTACAATTCTTATGATGTATGAGAATAAAGAATTGAACCACAGCAGCTGTGACTGGAAGATTGCAAGCAAGAGAGTGGGTCTTTGTTAGTGAGATGCTCGATTTCATTTTGGCCCATCAGAGCATTCACCTGACCTCAAGACCTCATGTCTCCTACTCCATTCTGTGTGACATACATTGGTTCCTGGGTTCAGCTTGGTGAACAGGCACTTGGTTTCGATCTAAATCAAGTGTGACACCTGACACTGTCTAGAAGACAGACAGACACGAGCTGTCTCACTGCGTTTCCGGTGCTTCTAAAGGAAAAGTGACTGATTCAGGCAGGTGGATGGAGATGTGCTAAAAAGGGACAGGGAAGGCTATGGCCTGTCTTAAGTGACACATCTGTGAACTTGTTCTCTCAAAACATTTAGGTGGTCTGTTAAGACCAGGAATAACAAGACATGAATGTCAAAGCTGAGGATTTTTTTTATATTGCCTTGTCACTCGGAAACAACTTAAGTGAAAGCAATTTTTTTTCCATTTAGAGCTAAATATAAACCCCATATTTGATCCTGGGCAACCATGTAAAAAAAGCCAGTGATATGAGGTGTGATGAAATTTATTGTGAACAATGAAACCGACTGACTTCAGTGATGAGACTCTTAGCCGCGGTAAAAGATTTGGCAAACGTTTTAATGAATGATGATCCCATCCGAGGTGTCTCGGAGCCCACGTGAAACTCCTGATCCTTGAAATACTGCATAATGAATAACTTGCAGAGGAAACGCATCTGTCTGTTGGAACTGTACACGCAATCATTCACAAACACCGCTTCCAGGAACTTTTAGCCACTTTCAGGAACTCAGCTGGAAGTTACTGAAACATACCCTGTACAATACAGACCTCCAAGCCATTTCCATAAATTTCGGCCATTAATGAAGTTCCTGGGAGGTTCTGATGTGAAGCAGGCTCCGGTTTACTGAAAAAACTTTCTACTTTGATTGTGTCCAAGCACTGTTGAAACGCTGGGATAAGTGCCTTAGTTTTCAGTAGCAGGGAGGATTTTATCATGAAATCAAGAGAGTTTTTACTCTCTTAACTGTGTTTTGTTATTCTGCAGAAGGAAAAGTCTTGGTTTGACCTGAAGATCCTGCTATATTAGTCATATAACGTAAGCCTTTTGCATCCTGAAATCTGCTTGGGGTGTCGATCAGTTTTTCTATAACATTACAATAGTTCAGATAACTGTTTTGACTGCAAGCTATTATGTTCATGTTCCAATAGTAAGAACGTTTGGGATTTGTATGAAAGATGCTCCATTTAAACTGTTAAAAGAGATGTTATTTTTTTTGGAAGTAGTCTTCAGTTTCAATGCTTCCTAACTTTGCAGCTTTTATTTTTCCATGACAGGAACGTCTTCAAGGACCGAGGGCTGGAGGTTTCTTACATAACAAGCTACTTTTTCTTTGTCTTGTTAACTGTAAAAGATGGTAAAAAAAGAGAGTTTAGAGCTTGCTGTACAGTATATATACAGTATATATATATACTATGGATTCCACACCACTGCAAATGGATAAATCACATGATTTGTCATTATTTTCTGAAATAAAATAAATAAAGGAAAAATGTGTAGTACATGGTACATGTAAGACTTTAATGTGGATTTTAATTCACTGTGGCTTAGTGGTTAGCACTGTCGCCTTGCACCTCCAGGGTCTGGGTTCGAATCCCATCTTGGGGTCTGTGTACATGGAGCTTGGTGGGTTTCCTCTGGATACTCCAGGTTTCCTCCCACAGTCCAAAGTCAGGCATATTAGGCTACAGTAATTGGTGTGTCTAAATTATCCGTAATGTGTAAATGTATATGGGTTGTAAAATGAGAATAAGTACAACGATAATCTCCATTGGCCTCTACGGTCCCAAGTTGGACTAGAGAGGATCCTAGATAAATGGATGGATACGATTTTATAGAAACGAACTGTTAAAATAGCCGCAAACCTAACTTGTTCTACTGAAAACATCAACGCAAAGTGGTAAAACTTGAAAGTCTGTCCAAAATGTTTGCTCATAAAATACCATATGTTTGCACCTCAACAAAGTGCACACTTGAAATTGGATCGCAGAGCCATTCGGGACAGGAGCGTATGTTCAAATTTAATGACGATAATCCTTCTAGCACTAATCCTCTCATGTTTGTCGTTAGATGTTTAATATTCGTTTACACGCCGCTTTCTTGGAATAAATGATTAACGAACAAGTCCTTATTCATAGTGTACATGTGTGTCATGTTTAATATCAGCGTACTGCATAGTGTATGGTAGTCTTTATTCATATCTTGTGCTGACATTTTTTCTCTTGTTTAAGTCTTTGTTCCATTTGAAACCTTTCCTTTTATCGATACGCCTTTTTCTGCGTATCGGACACCTGAGCTGGTTACCGTCCAGCACAAATATTGCAACACAGGAGTCTGAGTTACACCGAAAAAGTGGGTGTTTGAAGCCAGATCATTTCTCGGAGGCAGATGGAGTAATGACTCACTCGGATTCTAGGCGCGGTGTGCATTTGAAATCTGCCGCACAGCGAGTCACATATCGACTTGCACGGAAATAAAGACGTCGAGAAGAGTGCGTTCGGTAAAGAAGATGGCTGCGAGTGATAAAGACCTAACTGGTATCCGTGGCCCTGATGTAACATTTTGAAGAGTGTATTCATGCAGCACTGTGGAGTTGATGGCAGATACTGGATGCCTGTGTCTTCGGATTCTCTATTTGCCCGATGTTTTTAAAGGTCAGGTGTGTTGCGGCTCTGTGGTCCCACATAGCTCCTGTCAGCGTAAACATCCTTCAGTTTTATTCACCTGAGCAGCAAAGGGCTGAGCAGCCTGTAAATGCAAGTGCTTGCACACTTGCTTACATGAGCATGCAGAGGAGACACACACATGCATGCATGCACACAAACACATATTTGCACTGCAAGGTTAAAAGCAGGCATATAAATACCGACATGATGCCATGCACTCATGCACTTATTATAATGCAAATCTCTCTCTCTCTCTGTCTCTCTCTGTAATGCACAAATGCACATCTGCTCCAGGAAAAAATACACATTAAACACAGACATTACCTCTATTCATGGCACATTATGTAGTAAAACAGCTCATGTGCTCAGCCTCGGTGGCCATAATGACTTCTCTCATATCAAGAGTCTATTATGAGGGTTGAGTAGAAATATTATGCAGGATTTATGATACACTGTAATACATAGTGCATTATTTAGAGGTTGATATTATGTAGTAAATAATAACAATAATAATAATAAGCAGAAGGAGAAGAAAGAACTCTGTATCTGTGCATCACGCCACCCTGTCATTGATTAGTTTTCCCATAAAAGCAGGCCACGGAGCATGCTCAGAAGTAGCACAACCATGTGATATACTTCTGTTAAAAACATTCAAACAAAAACCAAGACAGATTTTGCATTACAGCAGACTAGGCATAAATTTTCATCCTTTTTAGAAGTGCGAAATAACACTGATTTATTATTACTCCTACAGTCGTTTTCTACTGGTTTATATTTTTGTTGAGTAGGCAAATGACCCAGCGTTATATTCTTCCCAGCCAAACAATGTTTCACATATACTACTGCTATATGTATTATGTGGTGACAATATCTCAGAGTAACTGCTTTTAGGAGACGTGAGATTCTCTTTACAATGAATCCAGGACAGATGATGCGGCTGATGAGACTAGCTGGAGGAATCTCTCAGCTTCATAATGAGCACATCTTCATGATATGATATACAGTATAGTTGCATGGTAGGAGTGTATTACAATGTGGGAGTGGCCTAAAGTGAAAAGTTTTTTTTTTTCTCGGTGTGATTCTGGTTCAAGCAGCATTTAAGCATCAAGAAGTTCATAATTAACCTCAGCTCGTATTGGTTATACAGTATATCCTACAGTATATATTGTAGCTTTTAGAGGTATAGAGCTACATTATAAGTATCTTTTACTGACTGAAATGCACAAATTTGTCTAATTATGCATTTTAGTGCACTTTAGTGCATAATAATTTTCATAACTAAAGTATATCAGTGCATAAATAAATATGTGAACACTTAGTTCCGGTTTGATGAATTGTGTACAGTATGTGAATTTAGTTTTACTGTCCCCCCTAATTACTCCCTAATTTTACTCACTCACTCACTCACTCACTCATCGTCTATACCATTTTAGGGTATTCAGGGTCACGGGGGGAGTCTTAGGGCATGAGGCGGGGTACACCCTGGACAGGGTGCCAATCCATCACAGGGTACACACACACTCACTCACACACTATGGGCAATTTGGGAACGGCAATTAGAATAATCTGCAGGTCTTTGGACTGTGGGAGGAAACCGGAGAACCCGTAGGAAACTCACCAAGCACAGGGAGAACATGCAAACTCCATGCACACAGAAAAGGGAATCGAGCCTGGCTGAGAATCAAACCCAGACCCTGGAGGTGCAAGGTGACAGTGCTAACCACTACACCACCGTGCCGCCCTCCATAATTTAGTTGCGTCCAATTGCCACCAGTTGTGTTAGGGCACGCCCACATCAGCAATGCCAAGCAAGAAGGGAGCACATAGACCACGAGGGGCGGACATAAAATTTGTACTATTATATAAAGAAAAATTTTTAATATTTGCCCAAATTACATCTCCGGAAATGAGTATGTTTATGAGCATTTCTTCCTGGTTAAAAAAAAACTGTGTTATAGTTCCTCATGGTACCACTAGAAGGTCAAAACCAAAATGGCACACGCAGTTGAAAATACATGACAAAGTCCACCTTCTTCATGACAACACACCAGCCTGTTCAGGTCACAAAATGGTGTAACTTTGGCGGTGACTCAGGGGACGAAATTCTGCCTCATCCTCCCCTACTCCCCTGCCCTTGCACCCAGTAACTTCTTCCTCTTCCATCACCTGAAGAAACCACTTTGTGGCAGGCGTTTCGCACTGATTACCGAGGTGGAACAAAAAGAAGTCTTCTTCAAAGACGGTCTCCACCAGCTCATCCATATTTAAGCTCACTACCAACGTTCGTTTTCATTATTTTTTCTTTGCAATAATAGCAATTTTATGACTGCCCCTCATAGGACCTGATTCCTCTGACGCACATGAAGCCGCCAACCTCATTTTTCCGAACTGCTCTGTAACACACATGGAGGTCAGCGCTATCCGATGCCTTCCGCTTGCATGAGCTCACAGACTCCCATAATTGGCAAGTGCTGCTATGATTGAAGTGGGAGCACGAGTGTTCCATCTCAAAGATCATAACCAATCTGCCCTCTCTAAGCTTCTGGTTACAGATGGCTGCAGCATCACGCGGGAATCGAACTTATAATCTTTGAATGATAGTGGCGAGCACTTTACCGCTACACCACTCATGAGCCCAAGATTAAATTATTTTATTAAATTTATTTTACTAGCATGCTTGGTTAATACTTTCCTACATTTCCCACAATGCTGTTCGACTACCTGCTGCTAGTATAGTGCAGTGGGAAAGAGATCGATAGAGCAGAGCTTTAGTGCTTAAGTCTCTCCAGCATTTTCGCCTTCTCGTCTATACACTCTGATCAAATAAACCAGATTCCAAAGCTTTCTTGCTAATACTACCTTATAGATCGTATCTGATGTAATTCGATGCAGACGCGTCATAGGTTTGCACAGCATTCCGGAACTTTGAGACAAACATTTTCTGACTCCACTGTGTCGAAATTGGATTTCTCACAAACCTGATGGGCAAGGAAGAAAAAAAAACACCCTTGTTTATTTGTTTTTTGAGCTAAAATCAAAACCTCACCGTCAACCTGCAAGTTTCTGACTGTAGAAAAGCTAGACGTCAGACGCCCCACGTGATGTCCGAGAGGCAACCACTAACTCAATACAGAAATAGCCAACACTCTCCAAGCAAGTTGGTTATTCCTGTATTAAGTTAGTGATGTCCGAGAGGCAACCACTAACTCAATACAGAAAGAACCAACTTGCAAGGAGAGTGTTGTAGCTGTAGCTGCGCTGGGGTGAGACAATTCATTTAGCTGTCACACAAATTTGTTTTTTGCTCTCATTAAAATAAAAAAAAATAAAAAAACATCTGTGCACAGTCATTAAATGTAATCTGCATGGATTTACTTTGCACGTGCAGATGTTTGTTTTGTGAACACTTTTGCACTTTTGGTCTCTTCACATTTGTAATGGTGAACAAATGATTTTGTGTTTTACAGCTCATGCTTTGGGTTTCTCAAGCAGTCAGAGTGACACGAAGCAAAGCAAAGGGGTAAAATGGGTGAAGTCAAAGTCCATGGCATGGGTCAAAACACTGGCAGACAATATTAACTCAGGATAATCCATAATCAACTACAGGAAAAACTGGCAAGGGTCAAAATCATAATGAATAACCATAGTCAAAACCTGGGAAAAGCTCAAAGTTCAAAGGAATACAATAATAGCATGGTAAGGCTTGACAAAAAGACAAGGAATTAACAAGGAATTAATAGACCAAGTGAGACTCAGAGCATGTGAACACAATCAGGGAACACACCAATGACATGAAATGTAAACTAAAGCATGTGATTTAAACCTACATCTAAATCCTGAGAATGGGGAAATCATGGACACGGTTAGAATTGAAGGGTTCTATCTAACCCTTATTTTTTTTATCAAAATTGAGTCAATCACATTTTCTGAATTTGTTCTTAGTCTTTTCTTATTCTTGTCATCCTATTCAGGAAATGGCAGCACATTGCTTTAGTGGTTGGCACTGTGGCCTCAAGGTCTGGGTTTGATTTCCGACTCGGTGTCAATGTGTGCATGGAGTTTGCATGTTCTCTCCGTGCTTGGTGGGTTTCCTCCAGGTACTCTGGGTTCCTCCTATAGTCCGAAGATATGCAGGTTAGGCTAAATAGCATTCCCAAATTTGCCTCAGTAGTGTGTGAATGACAATCCGGCATCAAGGTGGCAACCTGACCCATTAAATAAATGCCACAGAAATGATGGATATATCTCCAAGGTGGAGAGTATTTGTCGCCCAATGTGCTGGATGGCATGTGGACATGAAATACCAAAAAATGTATATATATTAGGTCTGTCATTATTAACACATTAACGCATGTGATTAATATAAAAATTGTAACGTATTTCTTTTTTTCTTTAATGCAAATTAACCATAAGACCAAGTTTGACCCTAATGGCTTCCCATAATTGCAGTGAAGTTACCCGGCTGTGTGTGATAATGGCACATTTAGCGCGGATAATAAGATGACTGAGGAAACATCACCAGGTGTGCTGATGGCAAGTTTCATTATAAAAAGCTCAAGCTACCTTCAAGGGATCTAATTTTACAAGAATACCTTAAATGTAAGTTGTGGGAGTGGTGGCTCAGGAGGCTAGGTCTCTATGTCGTTAATCTGAGGGCCGGTCCCATTCAAGAGATTCTAACTTAACATTTGTTAAATGGTAATGTTTGGGATATTATAAAACTGCATAATCTATTTCCTTTATCCAGTTTGTCATGAATTTCTTTATTCAAACATTGCATGTTTAAAATACAAGTAAATCTAAGTATTTTAAAATGTTGATTAATCATGATTAATCACAGACTATGACTGATTAACTAGATTAAAATGTTATCTATCTATCTATATATATATCTATCTATCTATCTATCTATAAAATAAAAAGGCAAAAAAACAGTTTAGCTATTTGCAGTGCAAAAACTTTGAAGCTCAGTATCTCAAAACTGCTCAGAATGCAGATAGTACCTTATAATTCCCCGTGAATGATTTGTCTCTTTACTTTTTTCATTTTATTCCCTCTCTCTCTCTCTCTCTTTTGTGTTCAGTAATAATTCATGTAAAACATGTAAGATTTAAATTACAGGTCACCAGAAGGAGCTCAGCACCACCAAAAGAAACTCGAGTTCCCGAGTGCAGTAAAAAGCTAAAGTGTGGGTGCGTTTCAAAAGTCATAATTAATTAACATTCTCTCATTTCTAACAATATATTTCTACTCCTCAGGGGTTTGGTATAAAAATAAAAATGAAATTAAATCAACCTCCAGCAGTTCAGACAAGTCTCTCTGCTCTCAGATTAACTAAGGCAAGAGTTGCACAAGGTTCTTGTCAAATTAATGTCAAATTAAAACGTATTTAATTTGAGTTTACTTGCAATTTATAGTCGTATTTCCATTTTTTTTTCTTAAAACAAATCTTATACTCACTTATCGCTTATATTGCTTTATCCTGTATACAGGGTCACAGGGGGACTGGGGCCTATCCCAGGAGACTTTGGGCACCCTGGACAGTGTGTTAATCCACATACAGTACATACATACTAACACACACATTCACACACTGTGGCAAATTGGAAACACCAATTAGAAAGTCTTCCGACTGTGGGAGGAAACCGGAGTACCTGGAGGAAACCCACCAAGCACTAGGAGAACATGCAAACTTCATGCATACACAGACCCAAGGCGGGAATCAAACCCGGAGTCTAGAGGTACAAGACGACAGTGCTAACCACTAAGCTACTGTGCTGCCACAAAAAAAATAAAAATAAATGTTTCTTAAATCCCATATTCACAAATCATTCAAATTTTTCTTTGTAAGTTGAGAATCAACATATAAACGTGAATCTTAAAGTAGGCTCTATGCGTCCATACCCAGTAACAGTGAGTGGTCTCCTTGTAAAAAGAGAGAGAGAAACCCAAAATAGCAGGATGAATCAGAATGTTCCGTTGAGTATAAGAGATAATGATCACTGGTGTGATCAGGAATACTCAACATGTGTAGCTCAACAGACAGTGAAAGAGTGAAAGAAACACATAATTAGGTATGCTCTCTGTCACATAATGGATAAGGTCAATGTACATTTTGTAATATAAAGGTTCATTAACGCTAGGTACCAAAGAAAAAACACGCTATTAAACCTATATGTGATTCATTGTTATTTGAATTCCTTTCACATTTAAAAAAAAAAAAAAAACATATGACTTTGGTATGGTTAATCCTAAATAGCATTATCTTCCAAAACAGATTTTATTGAAGTTGAGAGAAACAATCTCAGCTTTAATTAAGCAGAACAGCTTAATTTTCTCTGTTCCTAACCAGGCATTAAAGGGAAAGGCTTTCATTTTTTTGTAGGGAAACACCTTTAAAAGTGTAACGCACATCACAGATCTGTCTGAAGCAGAATGCTTTAGAGAAGCTCCATGAAAGCCAAATTCTACCGCAGCTACATTTTGCTAATTTACAAGCTTTTATCAAAAGGCAAAAAGACAGCATTAAAGAAAATTGATGAGTACATCAACAAGGGTATTTCTAGTCACATTTAACCATCTGAAAGTAATGTGAGAACAAGCTTTCTGTACTGATTTTATACACACTAAAAAATGCTGGGTTGTTTTTTCTACCCAAACGCTGGGTTGCCTCTGTTGGGTCATTTTTCTGGGTTATTTACAGAGAGTTGGG
>JAOVVB010000028.1:11109253-11119385 GCA_028570985.1 Heterobranchus longifilis | reverse complement strand
GCTACTTTCCTGAAGAAGCATGTCGATTTCAGTCCTCATGCCATCTTTGCCCATGCATGAGCTAGCATGCTTCCTGATTTCGGATTTGATTCGGAAGCTATTCCTGAGTAACACGCGCTGTAACCCAAGACCATGTGGAGCAGGGTTAGAAGTGTGAGTGACATTTTTGAGTCTGGTCTGAAGACACTAGCAAAGAAACGTCAACATTCCTCCTCTGGCCTGGGGGTGATAGAGACATCTGTGCTGCCTTCAGAGCCATAATTAGGACTGTGGTGATAGAAGAAGACAGGGTTTAATAGCCGTTCCTAACCTGGTGACACCTTCGAGCAGCGTGCCTATGAATAATTCACTTTGCTTGCATATTGCAGGGATAAGGGACTATTCCGGCTTTGAAGTGCACATGCTAGTGATCCAGCAAGTTTGCCTAAAAGAAGTGGCGCCATCTGTGTGGCGTTTCTCCTCAACAGGTTGGCACGTAAATTCCAGCATCGGTAGGAAGCACACGGTAGAGAGCCAGGCTCCGGCGCGAGAGCTAGCATACTAATTTTAAATGACTGTTAGGTTAAATACCATTGTGTGAGCAGGCCCACTCTATTGCCTTAAGGAGCACTTATTAGGTTGAATACTTGTACTTGTGAGATGATTATTAATTTTGTTAAAAGAACGCCCAGCTCCCAACAAGCGTACCAAGTCAAGACTCTTGACTCCTTTTCCCGCCCTCCAGCAGAGCGGCTTAATAACCCAACAGGGTCTGTTTCGTCCACTGTATGTGGGAGCAATTCTCAGACAAGGCCCTTAATAAACACCACTGGGGTTTTTCCTTTATCGTGGCCTGCTTACAAACAACAACAAAATTCCAGCTGTGACATATTGGTGACCACGTCTTCGCCAATTCTAAAGTAATGATCTCATATTGAGACACAAACAAGCACAGGTGAGCAATAACTGAGATGAGTAGCTGTAGACATATAATATCCAAGCAAGAAATTAAGACAATGTGTTCTTTATTTAGAGGGACACAGAGTATTGGGAAGTGTCCTGTTTATTTGTTTGGGGTTTATTTGCTTGAGATTTATACCAATTTGTGCATGGTTTAATTTATTTATTCAAGCAAAGGATATTGATTGAAAAACATTTACAATACAAAAGTCTTAAATCAAATAAATGGGAACAAATGTTTAACTGTGACAGACTGAAAAGTGCTTAAATAAAAAAAAAAAGTTGTTTATGTAACAACCTCAGCAGCGACCTTGTTTCCCCTCTCGTCTGTTCCAACCACTCAGCATTCAGCATCACCAGTATACTAATTACTGGCCTGATCATCTCTCATCATCTGCACCTGATTCTCATTGGTTCATGCTTGATTGATTGACAGGTCACGGTAATACTTAACAAACAAAATTCATTGCCCTGAAATTGCTCAGGTACAGTGACTGGACTGAAAATCTGAGCCAGGAACATATGTCAGAAAAGTCCTTCAGGACATCTGGAGAACTCTTCCTCAATACTACATTAAAACAATGAAAAAGTTTGGCATTTTGGAAGCAAAATCTGAAAAAAAATATGGGATGGCTCAAGACTTTTGCACAGGACTGTATATAAACATAGCTGGAATTATTGTCAGAGCTGCTGTTCATGAAAATGAATCACACCAATCAAAATCAACAGTCAATCAACGAGCATTCAACAGTCCTGTGAAATAATTATGAATGACAGGACAAAGGAAGCAAACCGTGGAACCGGTTTAAGCTTGCTTGCAAAGAGCTAGATTTTAAAATTCTTGCAGTGAAGAAGGCTGTCATTCTTTCATTACTGTATGTCACTTCCTGCTGACTGCCATCACGACCTCTGATGGGCTTCGCTCAGGCGATCCGTCGTTCATACACAGGTCATGTAATGCCGAACAGCTGCTCAGCAAAGAAGCCGCAGGCCAGATGCAAAGATGCTGAGAGCTGCGGACACTTGGCAGAGGAGAAGAGAAATCATTCGGCGGCTAAACACTTTCAGTCTTCTGCCTCCCGCACAAGGCCATGCTGCTCTTTTGTATAACGCTCTGACATCGCGTGGGCACGCATAAAGCTGATTACATGATGGTTAACAGGTCATTGGTGCGTGCCTGTGTGTGATTCGTTTAAAGGTGGAAACATTTGTAAAAATGGCAACCCTGGCTATTCGTATTTTTCCTGTCGCCCAGTAACAGCTGCGGCTCAGTAGGTAGAACGCATCTATGTCAGACAATTAAAGCAGAGATGTAAAAGAAATGCAGTACATGCTGTGCCATACAGAGTACCAAGTACCACACACTGACCCAACAATCCATATTTAACTGACAGAGACATAAAAAAAACACTCTCATAAGACCTTCTACTGCTGAGCCAGAAGGTTAAACTGAACAAAAAGCATGGCTGGTTTGAATTACTAAGGGAGAAGCAGGAAAATGAAGATCTATTCTGGATTGCTTTCATATTGCAGAATTTAAATAAATAAATCTCAGCAGGTGAAAATATGTGAAACAAATTAAAGAGCAAATTAACATAATAGTTCTCATTAGGAGATTATGAGAACCCAAATATTTTTGGAAAGGTTTACTCATTTGACGTTTCGGACAATTGAGCTTATTCACAGACAGACAGACGGAGAGGAAGAAAGAAAAAAAACTTGAGGGTGGTGCTGTTTTTATTCAATTACAAAACGAAAAATGGTTTTATTCTTTTTATATTATAACAATTATACAACTTTGGTCATACTGTACATTTATTCATTTATAGTAGCATGTATTGTTGTGTAATGGGCCCAAATACAGTTAGTTCCTGTTATTACATCCATTATAGCAGCTCTAAATAGCTCACCTGCCTTTTTTTTTCCTTCCCTGAAGTTAATAATTTCATTTTGATGATTTATTCTTGCCAAGAATATTTAAGTGACATCTTTACCTCTGACTGTGCTGACACTTCCAAAAATTCCACCCAACCATAAAACTCACCATGTCTATATTTACACACATTTTATGTAACATATTCTGATGATGCAGTTTCGAAGGGTTGTTGAGCAAATAGAGAAGCAAGCAATCCGAAATACCAGGACAGGAGACGCGGAGACGGTCAGGTGATTTTAAACACGTAATTTTATTAAGCATGTCATAAAGTATGGTGGCTTAGTGGGTAGCACTGTTGTCTTACACCTCCAGGTTTCGGGTTGATTTCCATTCCCAAGTCTCCAGGGATAGGCTCCAGGCCCCCCGCGACCCAGTATACAGAATAAGCGGTATAGACAATCAGTGAGTGAGTGAAATGCAATTATGCATAATGGCCAGAAGATGGTGAAATTCCTGCTTCAAATACCACACACCACTGTGGATATGTACACAACATCATGTAGAAATGTAGTTAAGTATAAGTACAGGTATTTGCTGTATGATAGTGGAGTAAAAGTAAAAAGTATCTTGTAATTGATATATTTACTAAATGTAGTAAATTTACTTAGTTACTTTTCACCTCTGGTAATGAAGTGTGAAGGTCCAGTGAGACATTGTGTTGGGAGTTGTAGGTAAGTCATGGGCATGTTTGTAGTTTGCAAAGGATTTGGGGAATTGTACAACTGAGTCAATACACATTGTGATTCTAGCAGTGATATGACACTATTTTCTATTTAAATTGTTACTATTTCAGTAATGGAACAAACATACAAAATAGTCACATTAAAATGGAACACCTGCTAACAAAAGAGAATTATCAATTTACCACCACTGCGGTATAAACACGTTTAATACTCATATTAGTTTCAGAATCATCCCCAAAATAGAAATGTAAACACATAAAAAAAAAGGATTTTTGTTCCTATTGATTTGTTCTTGTGCTTTCTTCCTCTTAAACTTTCAGCACAAAAAGAAAAAAGAAAAAAGAGTGCTTTTAGCACTTTTATATAATCTGTGGTAAGAACTGTCTCAGCTTGATTCAGACAAACAGAAGGTGTTCTACACATACAAAGAAGTATTTAAAGCTCTTGTGTTCAGTCAGAGAGATGCTCTGGTGTCAGTGTTTTGCATTGCAAATCTGCCCCAGAACTCAACTCTAAGCACTTTTTAAATTTCTTCTAGTTATTTGTATCTGGTAGCACCTCATTACTATGTAAGCTGAGAAATGTCTCTGAATACGAAGTAGAAAGGAGAAGAAAGTGAAAAAAAAAATTATATATTTAAAATTCTATTGATGGTGCCAGGTTTCAAAACAAAGAACTTTTGTTGCATTCTACAGGATAACCTCTGTAGAACCTTCTGGTGCATACCTTGAGATGTCCTGTGACCAAAAACCAGCTCATCCAGTATAATCCCCCAGAAAAACCAATGCAGCACGATTCACTAAAAAAGGTGAATGTTGGCTACTACAGAAAGGTACCAAGACAACAGGTACATCACAGCCTAACGTGCATGGGGCTCATCAGCGATAGAACCCAAGTTCACCAACGCTTACTTCAAAATCCACAGATCTGAATGGGATGTGCAATGGACAAGCAAATCCAATCCACAGAGGCACTGAAATGATGAACGTCCTGGTGGCAGACACCACAGAACACCACCAGAGGCCCAACAATGTTGCTTTTTGGATGCTGTAGATGTCATCCAAACCAAAGGATCCTACTTAAACCCTACTAATTTCAGGATTTCTTTTTTAGCAAATGAGTTTTTTTTAGACCTCCACCAAACATAATCGATAAAACTCTTCATATAGTCATAAAGCTCTCAGACTCCTGGATTTGCTTCCTTTTATTACTGTTGTACATATGTGGCCATTAAAAATGCATGTTTTTTCCCATGGAAGGCAGCAATTCGTCCCATGGAGTGCCACCAGATTCCGCAAGCGACATTTTAGAATTTAAATAAATGGGTTGTGCGCATGGAAGGACTTTATCTAAAAGCCAGACCAAGTACAACAAAGAATTGTGTTAAATAAGCAGTGTCGGGTGTAACGTGTTACAAAGTAACGTTAGAGTACTTGAAATACTTTTTTGATGTAACAAGTAATCTAACGCATTAGGTCTGCCATTTAAGTACTCACATTTAAATACTTTATGCACCGTAATCCGTGAGCCAGACAGCAGTGATTCCGTTAGTGTGTGTGTGTGTGTGTGTGTGTGTGTGTGAGAGACAATAGTCCTACAAGCCCCGCCCCTGCCCCATGTATCCTGCCCCCCTCTGGTATTCCTGCTGTTAGTTAACAGATTAAGGGCCACTGAGTGATGATGGTAGAATAATTATAAAGGTCTTGACTAATGGAAAAGTACTCTAACTAGTAACTTTTATTAGAAGATAATGCTGTAATGTAACTGATTACTTTTTAATGACAGTAATTTTGTAATGTAATTAGTTACTTTAAAAAGTAACATCCCCCAACATTGGTTCTGGCTCAGTGCTTTTGATACTTTATACTATTTCCCTCAAGTGCACAAGTTAATGGAAGACTTCTACTTAAACTTGATTAATATTTCCCCTAGAAAATCTCTACTTTAACTGAAGTACAGATTAGTATACTTTGCCCACTTCTGCAAATCAGTCATCATCAGTGTTTCCCAATGACCAGTTACTGGCCGTCACTGATTCCCAACAACCAATCACTGTTTCCCTACAGCCAATCAGGGATCAGGACTGTTTCTTAATGACCTCTGATCACTGATTTTCACTTTTTTGTCCCACTCAAGAATACTGCATGTGAATATGCAAAGTTTTATAGATGGCTTTCTCTAGAAACTTTGAGAGACTTTCTGAGTGTGCTTTAATTTTTTTTCTGACTATCTGGCATCACTGACAGCCAGATGTCCTGCAACAGACACGAGCTCAAAACAACCAGGTTGTATTAAAACAAGTTTTAAGTAGTAATGTTACATATGTATGTTTTACTGTAGGAAACCATTTTGGGCACGAGGTGGGGTACAATCTATCGCATGCCAATCTATCACAGGGTACACACACACACACACACACACTATGGACAATTTTGGAATACCAATTAGCCTAACCCCGACCCTGGAGCAAATGGTTTATTGCAAATTATATTTAAAGATTCTTGTCTTGGTAATACCACAACATTTACATTTCTATCTAACACAGTTGTTTTTAAGACATGATAATCAGGGAAGGACTTGCTCAAACCTGTGCCAATGCTCAGCCTGTAGTTTACACAGAGTGTGAGCATACAGTACATGCTGGGATCAGAGAAGGTTTGTACCTGCGACAGTGCCACATTCACTGCTCACATAATGTCCAAATGCTTCCCAAAAGTCCTTGTCTTCTGACTGATGCAAACAGTGTAGTGTCACCTCCTGGTTTGGCTTTAAATTTGTCGCTAGAATCCGGATCTTTTCATCCACGAGTCCGCGATTGGGCTCAACTGAGAGCAAAGGGCATGGGCATTTAGCCAGCATCATAAGGAGAGAAAAAAAAACATGTTTAAAGATCGTTTTCCCATGAATAAGTACATTACATTACAGCGACTATACAGTTTTACAGGTGTTTGGACTACTTTAAACTTGGGGAACTCACTGATTCGCGACCAACATGTTAGCAGGACTTGTAGACATTTCGAAATGTCTACATTACCGTTGATTAAACTTTTTAACCAAATGTTATTAAGTAATCTCTGATCGCAATTATTCACATTATTTCCTCCCGACCACATTTCATCCACATTTAAATAATGCATTTTACAGTTCTTAACCCAATTTTAGTAGTTTCAACTAATTGTTGTTTTTGCTGGATGCAGGACAGTAATTTGCCCCTTCTAAAACAGAGTACCATCTTTGCCATGACTACAGAATATGTACCCAGTGTAACAGACGCGACTCTCAGTGGAGAGCTGATCTGAGTGCACTGGGACGACTGAAAGAGCTGAAAGTGCATAATCTTCCTTTTTACTATGCCTGAATGATAATTTTAAAATGTTCTCCATTATAATGCATTGTAACCCCTTTTACTGAGCATGATCTTCTTATATAACGTAACATACATCCAAGTTATTCCATTTACTTCACGAAAGTCTTTTTTACCCATTTTATTTTTTACACAAGACAAATTTCATAACCATTTTATGGAAAACTTTTAAAAACCAAATTGCTTACAGTGGAGCAAAGGAGTCATATATAAAGTAGTAAAGAATTAGTTAAAATGTAAATAATAAGGCAATGAATAACAGAAGCGACAAAAAAGAAAAAAAATATCATTGCAAAATATAAGACAAAGAAATAAAATAAAAGTCTAGTAATTAAAAGTATATTAAACAATAATAAACAAATGTGATGAATTAGTGTTATTAACATGTGAGGGTTGTCATCTGCACTTCACCAGCACCGAATTGTCCCAGTTGTATTGCAGTCCCTGAAGTGATAAACACAAGTACAACAGAGACACTGCGAGATGAAAAACATACATGAAAAATTTCAGATGATAGATAATCACAGAATTTAAGGCACTTATAACTCTTGAAAGATAGATAGAGTGAGAGAGAGAGACAGAGAGAGACAGTGTAAGGCAGTGGTGTTGAATGTGTACCTGAAAAATGAAGAGGTGGTGACTGCTCATCCACGATTTTAAATTGAGTCATAATTTCAACCATATCTCATTTATATATTGTAGCGTTTTTCACCGCTCGGAAGGACTTGGAGAGACGAGTGAGCTACCTTGCTACCCAATGCAATTGGCTGGGAGTAATTTATTGACTTACGTGGCACGAAATAGCACACAAAACACATTCCACAATCACTAACACACCTAAAAGACGCGCACACATACCCTGGCCGAAGCCACTAATCCAAACACCTTTTCCCATTAGGGTGAACACATAACAACCCCATCCCGCAAAGCATGATGGTTCCTAATCGAAACCCTGCCCACGCCACAATATATTTTTTAAATAGGGGACACAAATATTTCTGACATTGGGTAAAGGACCCATTTTTGATCCATAACTTCTTCTGAATGCTTGTGAGCAGGGGTAACCCTGCTTCATTTTGATTGTTGAGCAAAACAGTAGGAAAAAGAGAACAGATAATAATAAGTAATCCTGTAAGCTTTATTCATGCTATCTCTAGTCTGATGCCAAATCATCCACATATTTATAAAGGGGTCATTTTGATAATGAAATACAGTGCAAAGAGAGAACTGCAACTTCTGTCAGCATAAATTCTTGCAATACACTGTTGCTTGTTTAATATATTTCACCTCTGTGATATTTTAACTTAAATGGAGTCACAAAGGGAAATGTAGTGTAGCAGCGTGGATTTGTTTTAAATGTGCACATGTGACTATTCATTTACACTGGCAGAAGAAAAAAAAACTCTAATATTTAGTTCAACCATCATTAGCGCTGATTACGATGCATATTGTGGTGGATTGCTCATGAACCAGTCCTTTACAATTTGAGTTCAGCAATATGGCTGTGCCATCATCAAAAGAAAAAAATCCGTAGATGTGATAACCTGGTCATTCCTGGTCAAATAATGTTGCAGAGCCTAGACCTGAACAATTTAAGCAACCCCGGATTATAACACTGCCTCCAGAAGCTTGTACAATGGCTACTGCAGTATGAATGATGGGTTCTTCGCTTTATGTGCTTCCCTTCTTACCTTGATGTACCCATTGCTCTTATATAGGGTCAGTCTGGACTCATCAGACCACATGACCATTGTAGAAAAGTCCAATCTTTATGCTCCTAGCAAAGTGATTTTTTTTCCCCTTATTAGTCTAAATAAAATGTTTAACTTTTCTTATGGCCACACAGCTGTTTAGTCCCAATGTTGTGATCACATTGTACATATGGAAATAGTTATTCTTTTACTACAGTATTTAACCTAGATATAATTTCTATTGTTGATTTTTTTTTTACAATGCAATACAATGCGGTCAAGGTCATACTATTTTTACATGTCCTACAAAAAGTTGATGGTTCGCCACTATCTTTCCAGAATTTAAAAATGCATTTTTAACCCAATTCCAGTCATTTTGAATGTTTGCTTGATTCATCCCAATAATAATTTTTGGCTGAACTTTTGTAGCCAGAATCCAATAAAAAAAACATTGTATGTAAGGATGCACACAGGCATCCAGAAAGAATATATACTATCCTAAAATAAACAGTATGCAAAAATGAGTTTAACCAGCCAGGCAGTGAGTTATCAGCCACCTCTGTTGTGGATTACTGGTCAAGCTGGCTTATGCATTTTCTGAAATTTGTAGGATTGTAGGAATCTGGATTTGTAGGAAAAGCATGAAAAAAATATTGCTACACTACTGTATACTTCACAAGATATTTGTGATAAGATTGTTGTGTCTGGGGAATACCAGGGCTAGAACAATTATTTTCTTTATACATGTGTAATGGCAAGGTACAGTACTTAGTTGTTAGAAATATCTAGCACCTTTTTCTGTGTGACACTTTTGATAATGAAAAATTTCAATATATAGACATGCAGTGTAGACTGACTGGCATTTCCTGATTGCCCATATTATGATTAGGTGGAAAAGGGTGTCCCCTGCCTTGTTCCCTGACACTTTCTGGGATAGGCTCCAAATCCCGATGCAGTACAGGAAAGGCAGCATGGAAAATGAATGAGTAAGCCAATGAAGAATGTATAACATTTTTTTTATCTAATTGCAGAGTTTATTTACCAGAACAGAAAGTAAATAAAAATACTTTCTAAAATCTATGAAAAGTGCAATTTCCCAAAAAATACTAATTCCTTATTAGTACAGATGGTACTCAAGCGGTATTCTGGTTTTACCGCCACGCCTCACGGTGGTGACATTTGGGTTTGTGTGTTTGCTGGCTTTTACCGCTGAGTGGAGCTATATAACTATAGACTGACGCCTCAGGCATCAGTTCATTCTCTCAAGGATTAATGAGCCGCGCTCCTTTAGAGCTGCACATAGTATCGGATAAAATTAAGTGAAACACGAATTCATAATCACAGTATTAAAATTACAGTACAAATTTTTTTAATTTTTATTAAAAAATTTTTTAGATTTAGAATTTTTTTTAAATTTTATTTAAAAAAAAAAAAACTCTGGATATGCAACAGAAAAAGTGGGTGAGTCACAGGTGCTGTCAGATTAATGGGCAAAAAACGATATAATAAACCTATATAA
>JAOVVB010000028.1:11030581-11068374 GCA_028570985.1 Heterobranchus longifilis | reverse complement strand
CTGTTGGTCCCTTGAGCAAGGCCCTTAACCCTCAACTGCTCACATGTATAATGAGATAAAAATGTAAGTCGCTCTGGGATAAGGGAAGCTGCTAAATGTGTAAATGTCACAGCCTACTTGAGTATTGTTGCTAATCATGTTCAACACTTTATGCCTACAGGATAGCATGCCATGCTCTGCTACATTGAATTAAGGCAATTCTAAAGGCTAAAAGGGGCCAATCCAGTACTGGCATGGGGTACCTAAAGAAGTGGCCGGTAAGTGTTTACGTATGCGTGTGAGTAAATATCTGTAAAGAAGGTTGTAAAACCTACTCTCAAGACAATAACAGACTGCAGACACTGCATTTCTAAATGTTCACTATGCCTGGGGACAGCCATGAGATGGGATGGTGTGGAATGGTTTATTATCTGTGCTAAAGGAAAGACAGCACAGAAAGACAAGAGAACAGAATAAGTCAGTTTATTTAGGCTTTGAAATGTGAACAGATGGCCAGTGTGTTTAACCACTGTGAGTTAAAAATGATCTAGTCTAATATCTTGCTATCACAGCTTCAGTTCCATTATTTAATGCCCAGCTCCAGTAAATCAGGGAAAATCAGATGGACTCTGGCCAATGGGAAACTGGCTATTCGTTCTGAAGATGAGTGGGAAGGCAGTCTAATAATCAGAGGAAAGAGGCAAAATCGATTTCCCCTGGTATCATGCCCAGACGCTGATACAATTTTACATTTGGGTTGAAAGTGGCAGCACAGTCTCATTAGTGCCAGTTTGGCCAGTACTTGATGGTGAAGCAAAGACACAATTTATCAAGTAATATTAAAAATTAGTTGGACAAAGAGTTGTATAATTTTGGTTTATGGCTGAGGATGTAATTATTTTAGTTCTACCTCAGTTCCACAAATCGCACAAATTCACAGAACAACGCCGAGCATTAAAGTCAGAGCACCACTGCAGAGCTAACTTTCATGGCATTGACAGAAGCAGTAGTGCAAATATAAAGTCAACCATCTAAAACGCTAACCAGATAACATAACAAAAACTGAAAGCAAAGCAATCAGGGGTATATGTACCTTGCATATACACATCAGACCGGAAATACAAAGACTAATAAAGACGCAAGGCAAAGTAAGCCAGTGAAAACCAAGGAACACAAGGCCAAATAAAATGGTGAAAAGGAAAAACAAGAAAAGGAACAACAGGTGACACCAAAAGGAACACCAAAGAAGATTAAGCAAAGAAAGGCCAAGAAAAACAAGGAATTCAATTTTATTTGTCTAGCGCTGTTACAAAGTGGCTTTACACAAATCTAAATTCTGATCAGTTATAACATAAAAAATATAAAACATTATGCCCAATATTTTTTAGGCACCCCTCGAGGCAGTGTGCTGTATGTTGCGGTATGGAGTCTCCATGGATCGGACTTGTTCGTCCAGCGCATTCTATGGATGCTTGAATTGAGATCCGGGGAACTTGAAGGCCGGATCAACATCCTTGACCTCTTTGCCTGCTAAGCCCCATACCGAGAGGCTGTGATTCATTGAGGGCGTTTTTCACATTAGGGCACCCAGGATTATTTCCGAGAACACCTGACCCCAGTGATCAGTGAGAACAGTTGTTCAGTGAGAACATTAAATGCTTCGCACACGGGAATCGTGCCCGAGTCCATTGTAAAAGGTGGTCTTGGGAACGATACAGCGTACTCGGGCACGGACCGAATCAGGTATGGAAGCCATAAATTAAGCCATCGTACCTAAATTGGACCCGGCATTTTTTGATAGTAGAATGGCACGTGAGAGCACTGCTCTTGACTTTTTTTTTTCAGAAATATAAATAATCTTAGACATCGCACAAAGAATGACTTACCCATTCCCTTTTTCGGTTTTGTGTTTAATAAAGGCTCGCAAACCAACTAGGTGCAAACTGCCACCTGTTGTATCAGAGGGTAAAAATACCAAAAGTGTACAGTACCAATGTATGGAGAAAAATAATAATGTGAATGCTGGTCAGTGGGGTAGTGGTGATCATTCCTGAGCACGGTACAAAACAATCATGCTTAGTGTGAAAGTGACCTGAGTGATCCGATACCTTTCTATCATGGACAGCATTGACTTTTTTTCAGTATTTTGTGGTACATTGGCTTTTCTGTGGGATCGGTGGTCTCTGCGTGCATACATGAGCCTTGGGTGCCCATGACCCTGTCATCAGTTTACTGGCATATAATTGATAATCATTGTTATTCAGTTCACCTGGCGTTGTTGTTAATGTTATGTCTGTATATATATATGTGTAAATTTAAAATAAAAACATATACATATGCTTATCATAAAAATATGCTTTATAAATCCATTTAATTTACAAGGAACACCAAGAAAAATATAGAAAAGAAAGATGAAAGAAATGAAGGCCAATGAAGTCTAAGGAAATCTTGGTCTTGTCATAGATCTGTCACAAGCAGCAAACTAATGATAACAAAATCACCAATTCATTGTCTTAAACATACCATTATTTTTCCTAGCACTTTTCTCACGTCTGAGAATATTGGTCAGGACATTTGTCCAGCACATCCGTAAGCTTTATTGATGAAAGCATCAATGCTGTTTGTGCAGTTCTGTTCAAAGAAAAAAGGTCCTGAGTAACTCATCTTTAAAAGAGCTTTTTAAAAAAAAAAAAAAAAAAAAAACCTTATTTTGAAATAAAAAAGGTGGAGTAGCGCTGGCATGCTGCATGTGTCAATTAATCTTTCGTTTTATATCTCATTTCCCAGAACTCGGTTGGTCTTTCCCCTAGATGAGGATAGGAAATTGATCAATACTGCAAAGCTTCTCAGCAAACACATAGACACAAACATACTTGAGTTCTGCAGCCCACACATCTTTCAAGAGGTTGTGAACTCTGTAAAGACTCCCCACTCAAGCTGCAGGTTTGATAAAGTACCCAACAGAGATTTGAGCAGTAAAGCCTGAATGAGGAAAACTCCTCTGATGGGCTGCTGAACAAATAGACGAAACACACACACATATGCACACTCATACACACCCATGTATACTGTATATGCGTACACCTATGCTGCTTCTGACAAAATCATTTCTCTAAGAAACTGACCATAAAAGAATGCACGCCCTCGTGGATTACACGATCAGGATTCTGACCTTACTTTAAGAGCTTAACCGATTATACAAACTGCCCGCTGAGGTTTCAGTGACAAACAAGTCTTTATAAGCCATAATAGAAAATATACTGTAGTACAGCCACAGTTCAGCAAGCTAACTGCTTTAATGTTTGTTGGATAAAATACAAAGAAACTTGCTTCATCTTAAGCAGATGCAATAAATCTTACTGTGTTTCAGTCAGGTTCTTTATCAAATAGCATCATTATGTCCAACATACTTATGTTGCTGATAATGCCAACAAACAGGCTGGCATGATAGTATTCGCTTTGTGTAGTTCTGGGGAAACGCATTGGCACATGATTGCACAAGTTATTTCTCAAAAGATATTATAAAAAATCTATGCAAATCTAGCGGAATATTAAAAATCACTGGAAAAGAGAGTCATTTGATGCAACGCCAAACAGTACTACTATCTATTTCTGTCAATCAAATTATATTCAATTCTATCAATTCTATCAAGTTTGTGCGATATCCTGTTTGATAGCTCGAACAGAAATTTACCCAGCTAACACAAATCTACGAGGGTGAGTCAAAAATGATCCGCACTCCAGTGATATTAAAACTTTTGTTACCTGCACTCTTATAACGCTTTCTGTTCAAGGCTACTGTCTCACCAGTCACAACGTGTTACATCAGTTCATTTTGTAACTGAGGGGCAAACATTTTTGTCAAGCAAAAATGTTTGCCCCTCTTGTAATTTGCAAGAAAGAAGAGCAGCGTGCAAGTGATTTGTTTTTTGTGGTCTTTTTTGGAGTTGCCGGTGCCAAAACAACACACGGAAATGCATAAACAAAGTATTTGGATATCTGCAAACAAAATTTGGACCGATACTCTAAGCAAGGCCAAAGTTTCTTAAAGAGAATCATTACTGGTGATGAGACACGGTTTCATCACTACGAGCCTGAGAGTAAACAGCAGCGTATGGAACCATCAGCTGGAAAATTGATGCTTACAATTTTCTGGGATTCTCAAGGGCCAGTATTGGAACATTATCAGGGAAAAAGATGCAACAATCAACAGTGCTCATTACAGTGAGACGCTTATTTAAGAGCTGAAGCCTAAACTTCAATTAAATGCAGAGGTCTGCTATCCAAGGGCGTTATGATCCAAAGGCGTCTGCCCACACTCGACATGGCCCATCAAACGTTCACATGTTTGTTTCCCTAAAAGCAGCCCTACAAGGACGAAGATTCACTTCTGATAAAGAAGTGAAGACAGCAGTGGATTCATGGCTTGCAGCTCAGCCTAAAACATTTTTAATAAAGGGACACGAAAGCTTGTTGACAAATGGACAATGTGCAATCCAAAGCAAGGAGTTTATATCGAAAATTTATGTATTTATTCAAAATAAATTCTACCGCCAGAGTGTGGATCATTTTTGACTCACCCTCATAGTAGGTATGCTTGCGTGTTCCACAGATTACATTCGAGAAAGCAGATAAGACAGCATGGATCAGAATTGCTTGTGGCAGATCAGGAATGTAGGTTAAATTTCCCTCTGTGTCCCTGGGGTGTACTGAGTCACTGGCTGTTTATGCAGTTTCTTCGATGTGGTAAAAAGGAATCAGAGATGTAGCCCCATATAAAAAGCCAGAATCTCAATCAAATCCGGAGAGGATTATTATTATTAGGACTAGGCTGCTTGCATTTGTGTTCATGTATATTAGTTCACATTTTTACTAAATCTACAGAATACAGAAGCATGCAAAGCAACCTGATTAATAATTGGTTTAACAGATTTTGCACATCATGTTAAGCTTTTTAATCGTTGGTAATTTACTTGTTTCATTATACCTAAAAGCAAAAGGCGGCCACGTCTGGGAAAATTGTATAACAGGTCTCTGTAAGATCATCTGCCATTTTACACAATCGTGTTGGGAGCATGTGCAGTTATCAGCATTATATGTATGTGTCGTTTTTTTCCATAATGGCATGAAAGGGCAGTGGTAGCTCAAATGGTTAAGGCACTGAGTTACTGATCGGATGATCGGCGGTTCGCTCCCCAGCTCCACCAGGTTGCCAATGTTGGGCCCTTGAGCAAGGTGCTTAACCCTAACTGCTCCAGGGGTGCTGTATTATGGCTGACCCTGCGCTCTGCCCTCTGCTATGCTGGGATATGCGAAGAAGCAATTTCCCTCTGGGATTAATAAAGTTCTAAAAAAATTAAAAAAAAATGCAAAGGAAATTAACTGATCATTGACTACAGTTGAGGATCATCCCATTAATACAATTTAGTGTTATAAAGTTTGCCCAATTTAGGCCCACATGTTCGCGAAGGGGGGGGAAAAATGTTCTGTGAGTTATCGTAATTCTTTTGTTTGGCAATTCAACTCCAAAATCGATTTTTTTAAATCCTTTTTTTTTTATTTATACATGTTTGCATTTGAGGTGGTAAAACCTTTTATCATAGAGGCTGTTCCTCTATGATCCTATAGGTGGCGTACTCTAAACTAGTCACACACTGGCAGGCAGCAGAGCATCCTGTGTGTCAAAAATATCAAATTATTTTCTAAAGTTTGCTTGGAATTGTAAAAAAAAAAAATATATATATATATATATATATATATGAATACACTATGAATAAAATGTATTTCTTTTATCACTTCTAGTTTTATTTGATTGTAAAAAAGTTCCCGTTTTTTGTGTCACCCTGTATATTTATATATATATGTGTAATTGAGATATTTATAAAATCGTGATAGGGATGCAATAAAAATCAAATCTAGGCACCTAGGTATCATAATTATATCCTATCGGGTCGTCCCCGTCGTTACAATATTTGTATTTATTTATTTATTTATTTATTTATTTTCACTAGCGTTAGTATCCGTTGATGATTTTAGAGTTTGTAGAAATAGTTAAAAGGTTTAAGCTTAAAACAAGCTGATCACCTTCAATGTTATCAGTGATATTTTTATTTCTGGTTGAAGCCCATGTACATGTCTCTCTGTCTTTTTGGACAGAACTTTCTGCCTAACTTATTAATACAAAGATAAAACTATTTGTAAGGTTGTAGATCTTGTTCACACTACTTCTTTTATCATAAGCCAAATGAACTCCCTGTTTAAAGTAGATTAAATCCAGCACATGACTTTTACTCACCATTTTGATTTTAGCACATAACCCTGGGCTCTCAGTTTGGGTACTTTACTCTGTTTTATATGTTTGCTTTAACGACCTGTGTTTTATCTCATAGTGGCGTTCCACATTATTGCATTTTATTAATTCCACGGTTTCGGAACATTTGAGACAAACTTGTTTTAAACTTCCGACAGGAAGAATAAACATACATTTGTCCATTCATCTTTGAAGATTCAGTTTTCTTAGTGTACTTGTCTTTTTTGGAGTAAGCCATGCTGTGTCACGCATGCGTTTGTGTTTCGTGAGAAATTGGTCACCTTATAGATGCATTACGGTCATTTCTCGGTCTTTCACTCTGTGCATTTACAGTAAACTATTGCATTGATTGGCTCTGTTGAGTGATGTGTATAGCCACACCCACCTCAAGGGAAAAAGCGCAATATTTGTCCAAAAGAGCGCTGGATGGTGTGATAATCTGGCACAAAACTGCTCATAATGTCCCTTCTATGCTCACCTCATCTCATAATTAATCCTGTATAGAGGGTCGCAGGGGGCCTGGAGCCTATCCCAGGATACTTAGGTCACGAGGCAGGGTACACTCTGGACAGTGTGCCAATCACACACTATGGGCAATTTTGGGAATGCCAATTAGGCTAGTCTGCATGTCTTTGGACTGTGAGAGGAAACCAGAGTACCCGGAGAAAACCCACCAAGCACGAGGAACTCAATTCACATCGAGGCGGGAATCAAACCTGGCTGGAAATCGAATCCGGACCCTGGAGGTGCAAGGCGACAGTGCTATACACTACACCACCGTCCCGCCTCCCTTCCACTCAGGCAAATACCGAAGGACTGGCAAAGTTTCATTAAATTAAATTCTGACTGACATAAAGATATACAGAAACACAGACTGATTTCGGGTCCTTCAATGTATAAAATGTAAAGATATAATTGAAAAACGGGTTCTGACAAAAATGTACAGACAAAACCTTTCTTTTATTTATATAGATACAACCCCATTCCTTCCATTCAGTTCTCCTTATCACATAACAGCTTCCAACCGAAGTTTAGGGCTCTTCCAAGGCACGTGAAGCCAGCCTCCTCAATTTTTTGCATCCAGAGCAGAGTAACACACTTTGAGCCTCGTGTTATCTGCCCACTTTCACATTCATAGATGGCTATGATTGGTTAGTGTCACTCAAATTTACAGGGAAGAGAGAAGATGCCATCCCTCCCACACAGAGAGCGTGGCCAATTTGGCTCCCTCGGCTCCCGGTCATGGAGAGTTGCGGCACTGTCAGGATCGGAACCCGATATCATTAACGGCACATTTTCACTTGAGTGAAGACACAATTTATTTTTAAATAAATTCACATGCTGACATTCTCTCAGCTGTACTACGTTAGTGTACCAGTATTATGACAGATGACGCTGAAATACAATTTGCTGTCTGTATGAGAGATGGCAGCACGACATAGCTCCCACCTGTGTTCATGAACTTTCACTCTTCGCATTAATCCAAATGGAACACACCCTTTGCAAAGTGCGGGTTCCCTTCAGGCTGTTTTCACCCAGGTGTTGACAAGTAAAAAAAAAAAAACGGCATCCTTCCTTTGAAGGAGGGGGTCCGTTCCCTAGCCTCCAGACAGAATAGAGATGAACGAGCCCGTGTTCATTCATTACTCACCTGTGAGATGGTGCTTCCGTACCTCGGGAAAGAAAGCCTACTTGGTATTCATTATCAGTAACCCCATCTCACTTCTTTCCATGAATCAAAAGGAGGCCAGACATCCCTGATCACAGTCTTTGCTTGTACTAATGCTCACTTTGCTAATGCAAACCAATCAGATGCGGCTGGGTCAAGTCTTGGCTGTTTCCCACCGGAAGCCGCATTACTGATCAGGCTCGAGTGGTACTCTTGTAAAATGATCAAAAATGAAACTTTGATCATTTTGATCTGAGGCAAGCTTTAAAGAACCAAAAGTGGGGAAAAAATGTTGTGGGGAAAAAAATAGAAAAATCTAATTTCTCAAAAAATGTTCGTTCGTTTTGTTGTTGCTTTTTTTATGAAAACGGGATTTTATTTTTATTGCCACACACATAAGCAAAAGGTAATTTTTTAAATGAAATAATTTGTAAATTTATACAAATTTGTCTGTAACTTTTTCTACTTGTTTGATCGCACGAAGCCTGGATATCAAATATTTATGAGCCCGGCTATTTAAAAAAATAGATAAATAAATCTTGGAGAACACTGCAGTACATTTTAGTATCTACCAAGTTGACCTAGACATGTGGAAGATGTATACTCTAGAAGTTTTTTTATTTATTTTTTTAAAATCAAAAATATAAGAAAATAGGATCAGCATACACAGAAATACATTTCAGCAGATTGCAGCAGCTTTAAAAAAATTCTAAAGAGTTCTAAAACAAATAGATGAAGAGCTACGTTATGACAAGGATGTGATTATACTCTACTCAGTAGTTTTTTATTACTTTCATTTTTAATTCTTGTGCGCTTTAATCTTGCATACAGTGGTACCACGGTATACAAATTTAATCCGTTTTGGATTAAATCTTGTTTTCGAGTTCATAAGGGACATTTCGTATTGCGAAACACATTTTCACACAGTAAATAATGTAAATGCAGATAATCCGTTCCAGCCACCCAAAAATATTACCAATTTCCAAACATTTATAATCATATTTTTGCATATAAAAGCAATCTAAACATTTAAAAAAGATGTAAATAAAGTAAAATCTGAAATAAATAAACATTAAACCTGACTTAACCTTAATTTATGATTCCTTTTGCCGCCACCACCAGCTTTAAAAACAAAACTAAAGTGGCTCTGTTTTCTTCTTGCGATAATTTTTGGGACCCATGGTGAAAACCCACAAACATGTGTGTAAGCTTCTCTTGGCTTTCCACTGACACAAACAAGATTTGAACAGCTCCCGGACGAACACACTGAAATGTGTGCCGAAAACACTTCATATGTTGAGGCGAATTTCTTGCTGAATTTTTGTTCTAAGGCGAAAATCCGCGAAGCTTGGAGTTTATATGCCAAGGTACTGTGCTGTGTTGGTTTGATATCACCCGGTCAGTCAGAGAGTAGTAGATAATAATGAGCAATGGAAAACATAATGTTACAGTTTATGAGCACGTAGAATCATAACAGAATATCACATTTTCCGTTCCTGCTAAATAAAAGACATGCTGTATTTATTGGCTTTGTACACTGCATGTTGAGTGTGTTTGGATGCAGTGATTCTTACTGTTTCTGTTCTTGCTATTGTTCTTGTGTGGTGTGGGTGAGGAGGTGAAAAAGCTGTGGAAAAATCTGAGAGATATCTATGTGAAGAAGAAGAAGAAGAAGAAGAAAAGAGAGTAGGGTGAGGTGAGGAGCGGCCACACAAAAGTGAAAAGAACATCGCTTGATGTGGAATCCAATTTTTTGTAGCGTGAATTTTTAGAACATATTCACGTTGTATTTTTATGCGAATATCTGTGGTGGTTTAATTCGCCTCGCTTTTCCATACTGTGCAGTTTATTTGCATTGTTCCTGGTGTGTAAAGACTTGCACATTTAATTTAAAGGCACAGATCCTGAAACTTGAAGCACAGACTGAAGATTATTTTATAAAGGGATTAAAGGTGTTAAATAGAACCAAGAGATTCAGCAACAGAATGCGACTGATTGCTCATTTGATTTTGCGTTTAAAAACGTTTTGCTCCTGAATGCTTCAAGAAATGTGTTAAATTAGGTGTTTGGAAGCAGTTAAAAACTGGTTGATACATAGATCTGGTTAATGTGATCGGCTCATGGTTTTACTAATGTGGAGTTTATTGTATAATTTTTTTTTTTTTTTTTGCCATACTGGCTATGGCATGCCAAGTTGTTGAAAATGCACTTGGTTATTATGGATTTATCTTATTTCACTTGTGACAAGCGATTCTAATAATTTGTCTCGTAAAAAGGAAATTCGTTGGGTATTTATAAACTACACTTTAAACCTATTGAGTATTTTTCTATAACAGCATGTCATAGAGCACTCATAGTGCAAGTTATATGAATTCACTCATTTTAAACATCACTCCACGCCTTCGCTGATTATTTTCCTATAATTCCAAAAGTATTCTTCTTTAAACTTGGAACTAGGAAGTGGAACTTTATGGAAAAATGACACACACACACACGCACACAAACACACACACACAGAGTGGCGTGTCCCAGTGCAGATATAGTTTTTTGCAACGATGCTCAACCTCTTAAATCAGTGAAGCAGATTTAAATGTTGCATAAAACTAGCTATAAGGCAGTGGGTGTCTATAATTAGACACTTGTAGCACACGGCATAAATTTGTCTTACACTTTTTTGATACTGTCTAATATCAGCTATTAAATCTAGGCTTTTAGAACACACACACTCAAAGTAATGGCTTCATCAAACAAGCGCACTTGTCTAATAAAGCACTCATGTAGAGTCTCTTTACAATCTGAGAGTGGACAATGAACAAGCCCTTCAATTAATGACTTAAATTTCCTTATTTAATCAACAATACTTGATAAACTGTAATTAAAAGTGTGTAAAACCTGGCTACACTTTATTATAATGGCCTATAGTGTTTTAAATTGCATTTTACCTCCTTAATAAATGTCTAAAGATTTTGGTCTTTTGGTAGACCATCAATTGGCTTTCCTGCAGCTAACACAGACGGCTAGTAATTAGTGATGTTGCTTTGTCGATGTCACCATATTGGCGTATGTCAAGCACGAATCAAAGATGGTTGTTAGTTCTAATGAAATTTACCATGCCAGGGAATTGCTGTGTGTTGAACTGAAAAATTCTGCTCTCGATGATAGAAAATGTCTGCCCTGCAAACCTGTCCTGATGGTGAATAATCCTAATTTCAGAAAATCCTCAAAAAATATAAAATATATATATTAAAAAAAAAAAGGAATCACAAAAAAAAAGAAAATCACAGTCCAGTACAGTGGAAAAAAGCTGACAGATTTAGTCAAGTAGATTGGTATGCTTTACAACAAATCTGACTTACTGTACAAACATGTTCCTGGAAAGGAACTCATTTGCAAGTAGGGGACAACCTGTATTGTAATCTGTTTAAAAACATTTAGCTACAAACAGTTTCACTGGTGGGGTCATGGTTATCACCCAAAGTGATAAATATTAGAATATAAGAATATTAGAAAATCAGAAACAGTTTTTTGAAGAAATTTACTTTGTGTGTCTTAACACATTTATAGAATACGTCTGAATACCTTGAGTGTATCAGAGTGTTGACGTGTATAATTTGAGAGAGTTTTAACGTTACAAAAATGTACACCATGGCTAAGTAAAAGTCCAGCAGGGAGCGTTTATGCAAGTGAGTGAGATGTTCTTGTCTACCTGCTGGTTCATCTGCTAAATATAAAAGAAAGAACATTTTTTTTAATGTTCTTTTATGTTTTATGTTCTTCAGAACATAGTAACATGAGAGCTGCAGAAAAGCTTGAACTATCTTCTAAAATAAGTCCAAGTGTAAAAAAAAATAATAATAATAAATTCAATCAGCCGTTGGCTATTTAGTGCTTTCTAACAGCTTGAAAGCCAGAAGGTTATTCCTTGGAGTCAGAAATAATTTAATGTCTTGGAGTCAGATTCTTAAATCTGATTCTAAACACACATTTAACATTCGGCTGTCTATCACTAGTCATATGGAGAGCGTGGATTAAAATATATAGTGCAAGAGTTTGATAGAAGACGGGATAGTTACACATGCATTTGATTAAAATGAAAATCTTTGACAATGTGTTTTTCAAATGGCTGTCTAGCTGACTTAAATCTTAGATAAAGCACAATTTTCAGAACGCAGCATATGGACTAGGCGGGTTAAAGACTACGAAGGTGTGAATACAACTGTCAAGATGGCTGTAACAAAAAAATGTGTATTAGATTGTAAACCTCTTTTGCATAATAAATAAATGACATAAGAAATATGACCTACCTTACATTCAGAACTAAGCCCTCATTTTGGCAATAAGTCTTAATTTTAAATAAATAAATGACAACAGAAAATCTCTAAATCTACATTATTTTCTGATACTTCCTGGCACTAATACCAACAATTTAAAGGACATGGTGGATCTTAGTATTAATCCATAAAAGACAACAGGAAATATTTGATTCGGTTTATTATACAAGGGGTGTTCAAGTCAAACCAGGACTTGCAGAATAACAGAACACAGTTATGAGAGTAAAAACTCCCTTTATTTCTTTCTAAAAAAAGATGTTTTATCAATGCCGCCCATTGCCAATGCCGCCAATTTTCACCAAAAGTGGGTTTGATTGTCAGCATTAACTACATTTAGATTGTTCTCATATTATGTAATATTATGAACGTCACCTGATACACACCGCATTCCTTTGTACGTACTTGCGGCTGAAGAATAATCCAAATCAGAATGTGGCATTAATTAATAAACAGGTTTAAAGAACATGTCAAATCTGAGCAGATTAAGTGGTTAAACATTGTACTTTTTCAAGAACAGGATTACGATTCGAGAATTTTAACTTTGAAACAAACTACAGAGCTGAGGCTGAAAATGGTAAAACGTATGCAAATGGAAAACTGGAACTTTTTTTATTGAATCTATTCTTAACTGCAGCTTGAGGATATGCCAAGTGGTATAAAAGAATTTCACACCAACAGTGAGCTAATTGAGAGTGCTAATGGCAGGGGAATGGAGGGAGAGAGAGGGAGAAGGGAGGAGGAGAAGGAGGGCATGCCCTTTTGCGTAGCTCGGATGAGATTTTCCAGCCAAGCTCTGACGAAGTAATGTGAAAGAATGCGATAAGTGGCGAAGGCGACAGGATTCGTGCGAAGTGTTCTTGCACGCCTGCCTTTTTTCTTTTTTCTCTCTCTCTATTCTTTTGTCTTTCCTTTTCTCTCTCCATCACGTTCGGCCTCCTTCTGTCATCGTCTGTCACATCTGCATGCTGTGCCCAACTTTTTTCTTCACTCCCCCCGCCCTTTTTCTCTCTCGCTCTCTCTCTCTCTCTCAGGTGTTTCTGTGGACCTGAGGTATTTGTGCAGTTCACCTGAATTCGCAAGTATTTCACCTTCGCAAAATAAAAAATATATTTAAAAAAACAAGAAAGGAATGAAAAACAAAGAGCTGTAGCTGTGCAGGTGCGACATGACGCCTCCTAAGCCGGATGAACAAATGTTTCATGAGCAGAAAGACAAAAAGAGATCCAGGATCAATGGGTTTCCGATTATGACTTCAGCCCTCTGGGAGCTTCGCTTGTGCGAGAACCCCCTGGAGAGGCACTTAGCTCCTCGCCTAACTACTTTTAAAAAAAGAAATCTTTTTATTCGTCTAAATGTCTCCTTTCCATTTCTCCTGTATCTCCCTCTAGCCTTTTTGTCTCTTTTTTTTGTTCTTTATTTTTTTTTTCATCTACATCTACTCTTATTCCTGTCTTTCTCTCTCGCGCTCTCTCATCATGTCGATGTGCCAGCGAGGGGCACGGCATCGTTCGCTACTCCACTATTCCTCTGCGCGCAGTGTGGAGTCTCCATCTCTCTCTCTCTCTCCCTCTCTCCATCACATTTATATCTCATCAGGAGAAATGCAGCACTGTTTAGCACCTGGCTGCCTGTCTTCCTTCCTAGAGCCTTAAAAAGCTTCAGTCATTTGGCAACAGAGGGCGATTTATCAAACGTTTCAATCCTGAACCAGTGGCAGATCTGCTGCCTTTATGTCACAATTCTCACGGTGAAAAATACACATAGTCAGGTTTGTAGAAAATTCTGATCGCACTCCAAAAAACAAATGGAAAAGAACATAACAGGATGTCCTGTTATAGGAAAATAATGCTACAATCTAGGAAATGATATATACGATTTCCAGGAACACTGCACACAAGGCAGGGAATTCCCATGTGCTTAATCGGGTTTACAGACACCCATTTAGATTGTGTGTATTCATGTGTGTATTAGAGAACGAGAGAGGCGGGCATGCTCAAAGCATTTTACTCATGTATGGTTCGAAAGGTCTCAGGTTCAAACCCCAGCATCACCAAGATGCTACTGATGAGCAAGGACCTGAGACCTTTCGAACCATACTGCAACACCTTAACCACTGAGGTCATTACATCTCACATTCATGCATACTTGCACACTTCCCGGACATTTCTATTTAAATTCTACATCAATTTTCACACCAGTTTCCATATTTTCCATATTTGTACAGCCATATTATCTATATTTTGTACAGCTAAGTTTTTAAAATATTTGTATATATTTTATTGTTCAATTTTTTTTTCTATAGCTAAGTTTTTCTATATTTTATTCTTATTATAATCCATAATTTATTTCCTATTGATAATCTTGATTTTAAGGTCATGAGTGGTCTTATAAGCATTTCACTGCATATCATACTGTGTATGACTGTGTATGTGACAAATAAAATTTGAATTTGAGCTGCCCCTACCCCTTTTTGAGATGCGTAAAGTGGTTCTGCTCACTGTCTGCCAAAAATATAAACTTGCCAAAAATATAAACTTCGAGGTTAGTTTAGGCTTCCCATTTTTCAGTCTCATTCATCCCAACAACTGAGAAACGAGTGTTCACATGGCTAATATTTGCCTATTGCCTGGATTATCAAAAAGTTTACAGCACTTCTCTCAATCCCATTGAAATCCTCATTCTGTTCAGGCCGGATCGGGTCAGATTGTTCCGAGTGAAGTGTTTACATGACGTGGTTTTATTCTGATTGGGCTGTTGTTCCCGTTATTAGTGGAATATTGGGATTCATGTAAACACACCTAAAGTGACATGCAATTATAGAAATAGTGTTTGCTTTGTTGACTAATCATGTTGGTGAAAATATTTAAATTAGCAAGTTAAGAGCTGTAAAAGTAAAACATCACAGTTTAAAATAATTCTATCCCACAGGAATAAGTGTCAAGGTACAAATTACTGTAGTAAAACCAGAATCTCTCTCTCTGCTTCTTTCTGTCTCTCACTGTTGCTCTCTCTCTCTCTCTCTCAATAAGTGGATTGTTCTTATACACATTCACACACACACACACACACACACACACACACACTCTTTAGAACAGAAGAACTTGAAAGGCGGTCACCTACGCACAAGACTCACTAATGACAGAAAGTACAAAGTGGCCTAAAGAGGGTTACATTTTTCACCGAGTTCATGATGACTACTTATAGCAGTGTAGATTCCCTCCACCATGCTATTTACGCTACCCTATGATATGATATGTCCTTAAAATAGGACAAGACAGAGTGTTTAAGAAGCCTCTAACAGACTGAATAGAGAAATCTCACGACATCTACTTAAATTTGCTAAATGTTTTAAATTCTACTTGCTAGTACAGCTTAATAAGAGCTAGCAAACTGGTTTGAATTTGTCATGAGTATCCTATTTTTTAGATAAAGCATTTAAACAAATAAAATCTAAAAATAATATACCAGAACAACCATTGTGTGAGTTTGTCTCAAATGCTAAATATGTTGGCTAGTTTAACTGGCTAGTTTAGCATGAGTGTAGCTGGCTAGTTTAGCATGAGTGTAGCTGGCTAGTTTAGCATGAGTGTAGCTGGCTAGTTTAGCATTAATGCTCTGTGGAGGAAAAAGCTGACAAAAAATATTTTAAGTTTAAATTTGAAAAAAAAAAATATATATATAGTACTGTATTACAAAACTTAAACAAATATTTCAAATTTCATATGACAAACAAATTAGAAATTAAACTTCTACAGTATTAACGGTCTTTGGTTTTTTTTGTTTTGTTTTTTATCCATACACAATATTAAAATGTATCTCAAAAGAAACAGAAGTGTTATTATTATTATTAGTTAATCTGTAATAATCATAAAAAATGCTGCCTTAAACACCTTAAATTAGACAAATCTGAGAGGATTTTCCTCAGACCTGGACTCGTTGTCACAATACTGTTGTGCAGATGACGGTTGATTTGCATGTGTAACTGTAATATAATTATCATAAAGACAGCAAGAGAGAGAGAGTTTGACATTACTGTTACAGTTATTGCTCTCTGTAACTCTTCTCCCTGCGGTAAATTTTCCTTTTTTTATTGAGTTTTACAGCACTGTAAACTGAAACATGTGTCCTGTTAATCCCAAACTACAGATGACTTTCCTGTCAGACTTTCTTGGCACATTTATACAAGGCAATTAAACATAAGAATTCGATCCCTTACAGAGACCAAACAATAAATAAATCTCTCAGCTACCCTATGTACTGGGATAGATTAAACGACTACTTGATTTTAACCAATTAACTTGTTTAACACTGTGTTTGAAAATGCAGAATTTACATAAAACGGTGGCATAATTATTACAGATGAGACCATGGAAATCAAGTCATCTGTAATGATGTTGCTTGTAATAATTAGAGAGAAAAAGAAAATATGTTTTCTGTTCATCTGTTCAAAAACATTTTTGTTGTTTTGCAAAATTCTGTCTCAATAATCAAGCCATTGCTACAGTGTGTGTGAGAAACTGTAGAAATTTGAGATAGAAATCAAGAGTGCAAAAGTTTGCCTCCAAAACTCAAGTACATCTTGATTATTTTTTTTCCCTGTAAAAAGATGAAAATCCAAACATACAATGTAACAGAAAATTATTTCAATTTAACTACATGCAAGTAACAGAATGGTGACGTACTGTAAGTACAAGGGGGGGTTCACGTCAAACCAGGACTTTCAATTGTGCAGAATAACCACCTTTATTATAATGCACTTATCCAAACATTTCACTAGTGCTTGGATACCATCAAGGTATAAAGTTTTCTCAAGATACCGGTGCCTTGACCAGACTGCCTGCTTCACATCATTGTCCCTGCAAAAAACATGACATCACTGCACAAACCTCCCAGAAGGTCCTTTATTTATTTATTTTTTTTCATTAATGGTTTCATCAGCAAAGGCGTTCTGTTTTTGCAGAACAATGCACAACCTCATACTGAACATTGCAGGAACTTGGCTGGAAGATTCTGCCACATTCCCTATACAGTCCTGCAATCACTCCAAGCAATTTCCACATGTTTGGGCCGTTAAAGTAGTTCCTGGGAGATCAGCGTTTCTTTTTAAAGTGGAGCTGGCAGTCCAGGTTTGACTTGAACACTCCCTATATTTATTCTTATTTATATTTCTTTATGAATAATATGTTGTGTTAATTGCAATAACAAATGTCTTGTCGGTAAAAATCCAATCTTTGTTATACTTATTTCATGATAAAGGGTGCACAAAGTTTTGCCCTGCAGAGGAAAATAGAATATAATCAAATTTTAATCACCAGGTTAAAGTGACACTTGTACTTGAGTACTGTTACCAACATTTATTACTTTCCTACAAAAGCATGTTCTGAAGTGGTTTATTGCTCTTCTATCTCAGTAATTTATTAAACTTTTTTTTTTCTTTACTTATAGAAGCATGGTGTGTAATAATTTTTCTCTGTTTCCAGTTATGGCTAACAAAACAACTGCTAACAGTTTGAGGACAATGCTAACAGTTAGCATTTAATTTAAAAAGATGGCTTGACCCTTAAAACAAAGAATGCAATATCATGTGATATAAAAATGTCTAAATGTTACAAAGTGCTGACACCGGAGACTCCTTTCAAAATAATTTATAAAACATCACCATTAGACTTACATGATTTAATCACAAAATTTGCTGGTCAATTCAATTAACAGAATCAAGGGGTTAGATGTCATTTCAGAATTTATTTATTCGTTCATTGATTCCTTTTCTATACCGCTTATCCTGTACAGGGTCGCAGAAAGCCTGGGTGCCAATCTATTGGAGGACACACACACTCACTGAGGCACCATGGGCAATTTGGCATCATGGGCAAACTCCACGCACACAGACCGGAGGCGGTAATCGATCCCTCAACCATGGAGGTGGGAGACCACAGTGCTAAACACTAGGCAACCATGCCACCTTCAGAATTGATACATGCTTATTAAATGATTTAGGTAAACTTGACAAAATGTGAAATAGTCCAAAACTGACAAATTCCATAAAAAAATTACAGCTTTTGCAGAAAATAGAAACTGTTTAAGGATAGAAAATCCTTGAATTTTGCGAGCGTATCACTTCTCCTTCGTTTGAGATTATGAACGTGTTGATGCAATACTGGCACCTACTGGACTGGAGTGTGGAGCAGGAACAAAAAGATTTATTTTTCCTCGCATGCGATATGATGTTTAGACAATCGACAACACAAGTTACAGAGCATTTCACCGTTTATTAAATACTCTTAGTAGTTTTGAATATACACACTATATAAACATTTTTCATATATTTTTCCGTTTATTATAGCTTCAAATGATGTGAAGCATCTGCAAAACAAGACTCTGCATGTATTAATATAAACCTGTTGTTTGTGTCTCTATCAAAGCCTCCTGTTATTAAAAAAAAAAAGAATAACAATTGCCACTGTGTGACTGAGCTATATTGAGAATTCAGCACTGGTGTAAATGACATTCGTGAATGCCATACCTGTTCTGGGTTTGCTGGGGGGTCAAACCTCTTGGCGCACACCAGGAACGCGTCAGGATGCGGCTTCCCACTCTTCACTTCCGGGTCATCTCCGAGGACGACGTGACTGAACAGGCTGAAGAAGTCTTTATGGCGGCTCGTTTTCATCTCAAAGGTCACGCCGGCGGAGCTGGTAGCCACAGCGATGGGGATTTTTTGCTTATGAAGATGTGTGATCAGCTTCTCCACACCTGGTGATTGAAATGGAAATGCGGCATGTTAGAATAGAGACTTTCGGGATAGAGACCCGAGGGTCCTAACAGATGGCGTCCAATCGGATTTGCACAAGTTGAAAACTGTCACTTAATTAGAACAGCTCCTTGACCCGTGTTATATTATCCTGAACACTGAACTGATGAAGATGGCTTTTTAAGAGGAGCCAAATTCCTCTGTTCTGCTTGAATGTGCATGGACTACACATTACTCTATCCCGGTCACCCATTATTTTTTTTCTCCTACTCTGAAATTCACGCTCGGCGAACAAAAGGTAAAATTAGCTAGCTCTGGGGTGCCTGCCCAAACTCGCAGGAAAAGGTCAGAGTGGTTGCTCAGGCTTGGAAGTGCTCTGCATAATGCGGACTTCTTTATCAAAAGTTAGTTAAGAGCTAATTAAGAAAGCACGAGCACTAGAATCAGCGATTGTCATGACCTTTCCCAATTATTTCAGCAGCCTATCTGATCAGGCTGGTTTTATATTCATTCTTCAAATGCAAGTTTCTCAGCATATATAATTGCAACGCAGGGGACACACTCCTTAAAGCAAGAGGGAGAAGAAAAAATAACTTTCCACATTTACATTACATCTATTCATTTTTTTCCCAAGGAAACTTACGAGTGAGCCCAATCTGACTAAGAATTTGATGTTTAAAAGGTCTTCTGGTTAAAAATAACTCTCTGGTAGTCAAGGGATTTAAAGTCGCAACCTTCCAGCTACTAACACAGAAAAAAAAGTCTTCATTCAAGTACCTGGCATGAGAGAAGCAGAGGGGAAAAGACGTTCCTGTATCGCTCTGCTCTCTTCCAGCAGCTCCTCGCTCGTCATGGGCAGTTCCAAAGAGTCTCGGATGATCCTGGCCGCATCCAGCGCCTTCTTCCCCATCACCGTGGACTTGACCTCCCATGTGTACTTCTTCCCAAACCGATCACAGATCTCCTGGAAAGACACTGTGTACAACCTCTCTGTATCTGTATAGTAAAAGAAAAAGGTATTATCAACATTATTGTACAGGCAAGGAGGAAAAATATCATATTAAAAATCTGAGCTTTTTTGAGCAAGATTTAGTCACTGGATTAAAAGCATTTATCAGCATTATGCCTTTAAAGCTTGTTTGGGAGTTTTATTTTAAACTGTTAACAGGGAGTAAACCAAACACTTTTTCATGGTTATGTTCTTCAACTTCATTATAAATTGTAAATACAACATTATAAATTATGCACATCTAGCCTAATTGTGTGAGTAATGTGGTTATTCCAATTAATAGGCCAGAAATTTTTTTCCTCCAAAAATTCAAGACACGGTTTAATTTAAGTTTATGTATCAGCCCTAAACATTGTAGGTCTATATAATAAAAATATTAGTACCAATCTATAATTTTGCCCCCTGCCTCAGTGATTACAAAATTCCCTGAGGCACAGTGTTGCCAATACATCACTGTGTCTCAGGGTAGTTGCTGTAGTTATCTGAAAATGTGCCCTTTTAAAGCCTTGCTGACCATCAGTATTCCCAACGACCAATCACTAACCACCACTGTCCTGGACATTCAATTAATGACCACCACCCTTCAGGATAACCAATCGAGGACTACCACTGTCCCTGATATCCAATCAATGACCACAGATGTTCCCAATGACCAATCACTGACCATCATTGCCCCTGATATCCCAATCACTACCACCACCGTTATTTCTGTATTACTATGTATCGCAATGCTTTTGTGCGGCAATTTATGTATCACCACACTGACTCAAAAATAGATTTTTTTAAATAATTGTTTTTATTTGTATAGGTTTGTGTGTAGATGCGGTAAAATGGTGCTGTTCCTCTGTAATCCTACAGCATCGGCTTCCTGTGTTGTAGGAGCAACTCATTTGCCAAGTTTGTGTAGAATTGTAACAAAATCAGAGAAAGATTTAATACTGAATCAGGAATTTATAAAATCGCAAAACTTACAGGATTGTAGTACAAATCTAATCAGCACCTGTAGGTATCGTGATAATATCGTATGGGTGGTCCCTGGTGATTCCCATCCCTACTGGTCAGCACTGTTCCAAACAACAAATCACTGACCACCACTGTTTTTAAGGATCAGTCCTCGATTACCAATCTTTCAAAAATGTCAATGAATCAATGATCACCACTTTTTTCTACAATTTTTTCCTGACAACTGATCATTACAGTTTGTCTAACTCTCACTTCTTTATATTGTTTTCTTGATTGTAAACTCTCCTCTTGATGATATTTAATATTCAAGTATATTTATGTAATACATGCAAGTGACTTTTACCAGAACTATTCTCCTTTGTGTCTATTTCGTAACTACTCACTTCCTGTGTGACTTGATAACCGTGGTAGTTTTTTGTAAACATATATGGGCAATTATTATAGTCTGATAAAATCCAATTCTAATTCTCTAGTCTATTCTAGTGTTCATACTGTATAACACCTTTTGAAGTGAAAATGACCATGTTGACTCAAATAATATGCAAATGATTCTGCAATGCCATCAGGTTACTTTTACTGCCTTCCTGAGCGTGCATTAATCACTTTCATCTGAAAAGATTTAGCAACCCTGCTGAGACGAAACATCCACACACACACTCACACACACACCAGGTACTGCACCGAAGGTCCTCCTCGCGCCCCCTCAAAGCCATCCATCACTGGCTATATTACTTTTGTGTCTCACTGAAGCAGTTCTTGGAAAATAGCCCAGGTGAGGGCAAGACCCAGGTGACAGGACACCTGACCGCACTCCAGGCACACATCTTTATTCTGTGTGTCACCCCGAGCTCAAATGAAATACAATTATTATATACATCAGCCACGAGGGCACGTGTACAGTCTGAGGGCAAGGTGGCAGAAGCCATCCATCAGTGCAGGGGGCACGTGCCTGGCCTGTGGCACTGCGTATATGTAGTGTTCTTCTGGTCTAGCACGTGCACACACACACACACAGTCTCTCTTTATCCTAAAAAGTTTTTTAAGGTTGACAAAAAGAGCAGAACTGGAATCGAAGCAAGACTCTCAAGGCTAATTCCTAGAAGACAAGTAGTGCACTAGATAATAGAGATGGGGAACAACTGATTCAGTCATGAATCGCAATTCTTTTGTGTGCCGATTTACATATCGCCACACTGACTACAAAATCTTCTTCTTTTTTTTTGCATTTTTCTCTATTTATAATAGAGTTGAAAAGGTCAATCAGCCAGTGACCAGAACTGGCTGGTTTTCAGTGTGATTGGCCAGCCTCAGATATAAATGATTCTGCACCAAGTGCAGAAACTTTCGAGTGGCTCAAGAGAAACACATTTTTAAGGCAATGAATCATTTGATAAATTTTTTATAAATAATAATTATGGCGGCTGACAAAGATACGCATTGCTCAGTAACAATGTAGTTTTTTTTTTTGTTTCATTTCATTTTAAGTTAAATGCTAAGTGTTGTTTAAATGTTTAAATGCTCTTAGTTTTTAAGTGAGAAAACTAACGTTAAAGGGAAAACGCAACATTAAATTACTCATTAAACTTTGTTTTTAATGTATAAAATTGTGGGAGGAAACGTTTATATTGAATCAGGATATTTACAAAATCGTGATACTTGTAGAATCGCAAATTTAATCGAATCTGCACCGATGTATCGTGATAATATCGTATCGGGAGGTTCCTGCCGAGTCCCATCATTACTAGATAAGGCGGTAAAGCGATTACGTCATACGTTACGTAGTGCGCGTGTCCAGGAAGTAGTGAGCCAGTTAGAATTCAGACCAAACGTACAGCGTCAAAGGCTGAAATCTGTTCAAGGGTTTGAGGAAGAAAATACCTTCAGTGCATATAATGTACAAAACAAACAAACAAACAAACAAAACTACAGTATTTTACTGGCGATACTGGCATTCACAACATAATGGTGTTTTTCATTCATTTGATGGTACGTGTCAATTCTTTTATATTTAACAACAGAAACCGATAGCTCCCGATCAAATAAACATCTCACCCACCTAACAACAACCCGTCCATGTCGAAAATCACATGCGAGACCGGTTTATAAGCTGCCATTGTAACCCGGTAAACTTAAAACATTTGAGCTCTTAGAAAAGGAAAGCGAGGTCTATTTCGCGGGAAATATGGTGGCCAAACAAAACTTACAACGAATCACGACATGTGTAGTTTAAACTATAATTTGCATTTAAATTAATAAATAGATTATAATAATGTATAAAAACATATTATGAAATGATTGTTGTCGTGAAACCAAATATTTAAGTGAAAATCTATATCGATAATTAATAGTACTATTAATAATAATAATATCACTAAAAACTGTCGAAACTCTGAGATACTTGTAGGGGTCCAACATTTTTCCCGCAGTACATTATGGGAAATGGAGTTGTTCTGTGATCAGGAGCAAACCTAATGTTTTTGTGTGTGTCTTTGATTATTGTAAAATCATTCTGTGGCAGCACGATGGCATACATTTTTTTTTCACACACTTTCCCCCGTTGTTTTAGCATTTGTTCTTAGTCATTCAATAGTGACTGCTATTTTTCCTTTATGATAGGAGTGGAATATTGTTCAGCTCTGCATATGCCATACAGTAGGTGGGCTGCTGCACTCAGTCATCACAACCACTATTCTATTAGTTAATAAAAACAAAGTGTATGGTGCAAATGAGTGGGAGTCCGCCTTGTGTAATAATTATTGTTAATTATTTTCTATCATTAACACCCAACCTCTTTTCATCCATAATCAGCAACTTACTCACAGAGGGCATTAAGCTTATTCCACTTGTGGCATTAATAGATTTTCCACTGAGAAAAACAAGGAGCTTGTGTCGTGCTTTCAAGGTTCTGTTCTGACACTGAAACTCGGTCAGCAGATGCTCTGTGTGATGCTCGGCCACCTCAGCATCCCACAGGATGGATCATGGTCCAGGAAAACTTTTTTTCCTTTTTCCTAAAGATCCACCAGTAAAACCTGACAGGCCTCCTTCTGTACTCTGTCAAGTTTTCGCTGGGTAATTGGGAGCACGGTGTAAACCGAGTGTGTCTCATTAATAGGACGAGGAAGGGGGGTTAGTTACGTCTGGGGAACGAGAGGAATCGTCCTACATGGAGCAGCTAATGAGGCTCTGGATTCCACATCTAATTGGGGAGGCTGTGATAGAGAGGCACAAACGCAGCACTTGTACAGCTGTCAGCAGAAGATGGAGTTGTGGGGCAGATGGTATAGGGAGCGATGGAGTGGAGGGAAGATGGAGCGATGGGGCAGAGCAGAGATGGATTGATGGGGCAGATGGAAGATGGAGTGATGGAGTGGAGGGAAGATGGAGTGAAGGGGAAGATGGAAGATAGAGTGATGGAATGGAGGCAAGATAGAGCAATAGGACAAAGGGAAAATGGAGCACTGGTGCATTGGAAAGTCCATGGCAGGGGGCATATACTTTTCTTTTTCCACGTGAGTCAGTCGTGCTCTTTAACCAAATCAGATGTGACCTCGCCATTTCAACCAATCATAACCCGCCAGGAGCCTAAATCCTGTTTACATGAAATAAACCTGCTCCCGAGCAGGTTCAAGCTTACGGATATGTTGCTATGACAACAAATGCTAGAAGCGCATCGAAGAACGAAACAATCCAAGATCAGGACAAATCCACAACAATTAAATCCAGCTAACTGAGTTAGCGACGTACGAAGAACGGACCCCTGTACAGCACCTTGGTCAACAATTGTTGTTTTTAATGGTGCTATATAAACAAAGCTGAGTTGAGTTGAGTATTAAATAAAGTCGTATTAAATACAAGTTCATATGACAGAGCGGGTAAAGGGTCGACCGGAGTTGAATGCCAAAGTTTGTACACCATTGTGACAAAGTAGAGGCAAAGATTTATTTTATATCAGTTAAATGTTTAGAGTTTTTGGTTTAACATGCATTTCAACACAGTGGTTGTTATAATAATGATAATTCAATATTTTCAATGCCAATATCATCAGGTTAAAGGTTTACATGTTCAATTTTGGAAGCAATATTAATTATAAAATATTCTCTAATAAACTCACATTATTATTTTTTTTTTTACCAATTTGTTTTTAAGATCACTTTCTGAGCTTTTGGATTTTTAATTGTATAATTATTTATATTTGTATCTAAATTAGTTAAATAAAAAAATATATTTATTTTCAAAATGTAGAAAAAATCATAAAAATGACCATTTTTGCATTTAAAACCTTATGTTTTTTAAAAACTGAACTGTCCATAAGCACATATTTTCGATGTATTGACTTCCTTTCCTCCTTTAAATGTCTTTTATGTTTATGTAAAGGATTAGATTTATAAGAAAAAGTTGTCATATTAACCATTGTCGGTCAAACTGTCTCCGCCTCTGTCAGGCTGATTGGCTGGAGGTGTGTGTTTGTGTGTGTGTGTGTGTGTGTGCTCCACTGTGCTGTATAATAATGGTGTGTGCAGCATGTGGTAAACTCCCAGACAGCCTGTACCACCTGTTCCTATCAGCAGCCATGGCTAACTTTGTGTCGGTGAGTTGAAACTTCGGTTAGTGATGGAAACCGCTGACGGATTTGTAAATGGATGTTTGTTCGTGGTGCGTGAAATAGGTTTTATTTCTCTGTACAAGTGAGTGGGTGAGTAAGTGGCAGTCTGTTATGTCCAGGCTTATGAGTTGGGTTTAGTTTATGAGTCTTCATTTTATTCAAAGTAGGATGACGGTAGAAGAAAAATTGCAATACTTATATTAAATAAGTGAGCACTTTTGGGTATTTGTTGTGTTTCTGAACCGTTCTGACAGATCTGTGTTTTATTTGTGGCTATTTGAATAAATTTGTCGCATTGGAGATGTCTAGAGAGGGAAAAAAAGACATAAACTCATTGTGACACATTTGTTTATTTGAATGCATTTTAAGGTACGCTGTCTTTGTATGTATGTATGTATGTACGCTGTACACTGTATAGCGATTTATTCTCTGTAGGTTTTTTAAAATCCATATACAGCATTTATATCCCCCTTAATTTACAAGCAATAAGTGTAATGTTTAATTAAATAATTGTTTATTATTTATAGTATATGATTATATTATATTATTATTATTATATTTATATTATTATTATTTATATTATATATTATTATTATTTAATAATTATATATTATCATTTATTTTTTCAATTGCTAGTTTCGTTGAACTTGTGGACAAATTTTTTTTTTTATATACCAACCCTTAATGTAGTGTTTACCCAAATCAATGTAAATCCTTACACCGTCTAAGCCGAATTTTTTCTAAAATTCACTAGTTTTACATCCTGCAGCCTAAAACATCTAAAAGTCCATCTTCTATCGACATTCTGCATAATGCAATTCACATTTTATATTGAAAATATAGTTTGATATAAATATATAGTATAAAATATAGACACTTTCTGAAATATTGTGGGTACCACACTGTCTTATTCTAAATTACTACCTTCAGAAAGAGCTGAGGCCATGTGAAACCTGTTACTAAATAATAGTTTTTTTATTTTTTAAAAATTATTGTATGTGGTATTTTATGATGCATCTGCATCCTCTTTTTTTTTTTTTTTTAAAAAAAACCTTTCTGCTAAATTTCCTAAGCATCCCATTTGACAGCACAAGTATTGTGGTTTTATTTCCCTGCATTTCATCTCAAACACGTTTTACGGTTGTTTACGCAGGAGGCTTTTTGTGACGCACATGTTGTACCCGACCGTAATGACTCACACAGCAATAGCAGCACGTAAATCACTCCACACGTATGATTCATTAGTGCTGATCCTCACAACCAGCACGGTGTACACTCCACTCCCACCCTTTCCCTGGATCTTCCCCCACTCCAGCTACTCAAATGTCATTTTTGACTTTTAGCTTCAGCAAAGAGTTAATCAGTGCTGATATCATTAGTTGCATGAAAGTTAATGTTTTTAGGGAATTTAATGTATGTGTTTAATGTTAATGATTTGTGATGGATTGTTGCTAATTGCTGATCTATTGAGTTATAACTGAGTTGTTTTTTTGTTTCGTTTCCTAGTTGGTTACCTGCAACACTTGTAATAAGACGTCCAGGCAAACTGGGATGAACCGGAATTTTCTGGGGACCTTACCAAAGAACACCCCGGTGAGCGTGTCAAAATGTAGGACTCCTCAGTCTGCTAACAAAATGACACCGAAGCCCAACCTCCGTGACAAAACACCAAGCAGAACACCAGTGTAAGTTACTTCACATGTGGTATAAAAGGTTTGAATTTAACAATGTCACAGCAATCCATAGCCAGGAGCCAAGGGAGCGAATGCTGTCTGTTTGGGAGGGGCATACACTCTCTCTCCCCTGTCAATCACAGAGAGACTAGCCATTCATGGGCATCTTTGGGGTCATGTATGTGGACAAAGGTAGATACAGGCATTCCTCCGAGTGTGCCACGTTGCCCTGTGACGCACAGTGAGCGAGAGGTGAAAGCGGAGATTGACCGAATTCATATGTTTTAGAGGAAGACAGTGTTTCAGAAAGAAACTTTCACTCTCCCCATTGGGTATCTACTGGATGGTGGGTGGGAAATGGCAGGTGACCAAAAAACATGAAAGTCAGAGCAAAAAAATGGTTCTCATTAAAAGAAGGTTTCATTTTAAGTCTATGATCCATATTTTTCCTTCAGAATTTCCTTTATGATCAATAAAGTCTGTCTGTCTATCTGTCTGTAGATAATAATCACACACAAGTTTGTATTCGCTAAATATTCTATGTGAATAAAATGTATATTTAAGTATGCCCTTTTTTAAATGTATTTACAAAAAATAAAAATCTAGACTAAACACCAGGTGTCAACATGAAAACTTAAAAGGATCCAAAAGAGACAATTCTGCACCTTTCTGTACAGTCTGTAGTTTTTTAGTTTTTTCTATATATTTTTTATTCTATTTATATCTGTTTATATTGTATTTAATTTTTTAACTTCACTCCAATATCCTGAAATGCAAATAAATCTCAGTGCAACAGAATAAGTCCGAACCATGTACAGTACCGTAACCAGTATTATTTTTAAACCTCTTCCATAGGTCGAGATCATCTGAACGCACCGCCACCTCGACGTCAGGCGGCAAGAAAGAATCCGCCTTCTCGCGTCTTAAGAAGATTCTAATGATTGAAGGCGTCCAGAAGAGTAAGAAAGGGGGGCTGAAAGACTTCCTCACATCTCTTTAAGAATCATGTGGACCGCCGAGCCCAGAAACCCGACAGTGACGGGGTCGAGATGAGATGGTTTAGAGCGTCAGGCTTGAGGCGGAGCAGAGCAGAAGACTCGCTTTAGTGTGCACCGCTGTGACACCTGGTGGATGACTCCAAGTCTAACACCTGGTTTACAGATGTGAGGCCTGCTTACTTCAAGGGTCTTCGACTCCGGTCCAAGACTAGAGAAGATGATGAGAGAATTTTCCTTGTTTTTCTTACAGAGAATCCCACATTTTACTCTCTTGTGGTTTAACATTCATGTTAGCTTCATTCAGCAAGGACAGAATCCTAAAAATATCGCCTTTTAAAGGTGTCGGAGGTTTGAATAGTTTAACACGATGCAAAAAGAGCTGCTTATGTAATGTTTTTGAAGTGAGATAAATTCTAAATATATAGTTATATAGATATATATAGTTGTGCTGTGTGTATCTAGATTGACGCACACTTTCGAAGTAGATCACTGCCACTTTATAAAGTGTATCTTGTATTTTCTTTTGTAACAGGACTTTTAATGTTCACGAAGTGATTAGTATCGTTGTGATCAGTATTCAAGGGCTGTTAGTGACTTGCCTAATGTTTACACTTTGATGGACTGTTTTGCCATAAAACTGTATTGCAAAAGACCAAATATGTGTTACTGTAGCCAGATTAAGAAAGAATTTACAAATATGCAAACTTCATTTACTTCCAATAAATCAGTTGTGAAACAAAGGCCCTGTGTTTTGTGACTTTGCACCTCAGCATTGTACAGTACGTTCACAATATTAAGTCTTCCTTCTATACTTTTCTATAACGGCTGTTCCTTCTCGAGCGCTTGCTGTAATTTAAACGAATGCTTTATATTAATGCACTCTTTATAATAAGTCATTGTTGCTACAGTAACAGCTCATTCACAAGGACTTATACAGCAGACTCTCTTTAGAATTGAAGCCTAATAATAAAAAAGACTTAAAGCTCCAGCTAATATGGTGAAGCTTTCTGAAAAGAGATTTTATTTCATATTAATTGAAGGAGTCTCCACTGTCAGTACATTGTAATTAAGTTTTTTTTTTTCCCCATCATGTCAGACGATTTTCGCTTTTCAGTTACTCTAACATGACGAGCTGCATTTCTGTTTATTTTAATAACCTCAGAGAGGAAGAAAAGAGCAGCTGGTTATACAGATCATCAGAGCAGTGTGTGTCATTAGTGAGTCTATTTGCCTAACAACCAGTCACTGATCATCATTCAGAAACCTGATCACTGTTTTTTGTCCTACCTACAATGCATACAGCTTTGCTATTCATACTCTCGTCTTCGCCTTATTTACAAGTGATAAAAGCGAGTGATTTCACCAGTAAGCGTTCCTTCATGCCTGTTTCCCAGTTATTCGCCAACACTGCTTCATTTTATTTGTGCTCTTAATAGAAATTATAGTACAGTATATTGTAAATGTGCTCCATGCTAGTCTATTCTATTCTATTATAGGGAAAATATTGTCTATTTCCATAAAACCTTTCTTTTCTGCGGCAGCAAGGTGGCATACTGGTTATTGCTGTGGCCTCACACATCAAGGGTTCTATTTCTGCCACGGGTCTGTGTGCTTGGAGTTTGTACATGATAATAGAATAGAAGATGAATGAAAGAATGAATATTCTTTCTCATAATATATTATACTATTTTAGGAAAGTGTATTCTAATCTCCTCTAATAAAAGTCGTATTCTATACTGATAGAAGTCGTTTTTATTCTGTACTAGTTGAAGAGGATTTCCATAAAATTATTGTTTTCAGTTCGGTCCTCATAATAAATTTTATTCTATTTGCAAACAATTACTCTATTTTGTTCTAGTTTCATAAAATCATTCTTTATTTTAGCACTGTGGCCTCGCATCTCCTGGGTCGAGGGTTTGATTCCCATCTCAGGTCTGTGTGTGTAATTCGCATGTTCTCCCATGCTTGGGAGGTTTCCTATGTGTACTCCGGCTTGCTACCACATCCGAAAGACATGCAGAATGGGATTTGACAATTTGCCAGTTTGATGGATTGGAACCCCATCCAGGGTGCCCCTCATACTGTACTGGACATTACCTGTGGCTCTGCCCACGTGCCCACGTTATTACCTCACTGTATGGTATACAAACACAGACCAAAGAAACACCAGCGGCAGCTCAAACAGAATTTCTGTTTTATGTATATAGATTGGAGAAATGATGTGTTCTAGTCTAGTCTGTTCTCATAAAAAAATAAAAAGAGTTCTGTTATAACCTGAATATATTCTAACCTATACTACTTACTCGTCATCCATACGGCTTTATCCTGTATACAGGGTCGCAGGGGGCCTGGAGCCTATCCCAGGAGGCTTAGGGCATGAGGCGGGAACAAACTGGACAGGGTGCCAATTCATTGCCGGGCACAAAGACTATGTCTTTGGACTGTGGGGGGAAATCGGAGTACCCGGAGGAAACCCAGCAACCACGGGGAGAACATTCAACTCCATATACACAAAGGCAGGAATGTAACCGGTCACGTGGAGGTGCAAGGCGACAGTGCTAACCACTAATGCCCCCTAACCTATACGAATGGTGAAAAAATATTAGTAGTTAGCACAGTGGTCTCGCACCTCCAGGGTCGAGGGTTCGAGTCCCGCGTTGGGTCTGTGTGCATGGATTTCCTCCCGGGTACTCTGGTTTGCTTCCAAAGTCCAAAGGCGAGATTCGAACCCAAGACTCTGGAGGATTCAAAAGTATTGGCACCCTGTCCAGGGTGTCCTGAGATATGCTCCAGGCTTCCTGCGACCCTGTACAGGATAAATCAGCATAGAAACCGAATAAATGAACGAAAGATTGCCACCACACTGACCCTACGCGGCTAAAACTGTTTTATGTATTTTTTTTTTTCTCTGAAAGAAGCGACGCACCCCGGGGGGGGGACTTTTAATGTGACATGCGGTTCTCCCGGAAGTTGATAGGAAGCTGTTCCACTACCGTTGCTATGCTATGCTTTACCTGACTAATGTGATTCTTACGTGAAATATTTTGTAAACAAACAAACAAAAAAACTGTATTATTATTACATGGCGTGTACTTGAGGACTAAATTAAGGGCCATGTCAGACAGAAAGCGACGGAGAGAAGAGCGAGACGAAAGACGAGAGAAAAAGAGACCGAAGGACACCCGAGAGGAGGAGAAATACCACAAACACACTGTGAAGCTCAGTCAGGAGGTGCAGAAACTCAAACATGTGGAGACTTTGTAAGTCCTGGGGCATTTACACAAAGACTCTTAACTCTATCAGGCTTTTTTAAATTTTTGTTATTTTCTAAAACACATAACATTCTTAATATTCATTACTAGACCAGATGTGAGCACAAGTAATATAAATGTTTCTCTTTCTTCCTTTCCAGCTATGAGAAACCTCCTCCTGGACTGATAAAGGTTTGTTAAAATCAGAATTCTATCTGTCTTTCGGTCGATATACAGTACATTGACTCGCACCTCCAGGGTACGGGTTCGATTCCCGCCTGTGTGCATGGGGTTTGCATGTTCCCCTCTGTGATTGGTGGGTTTCCTCCGGGTACTCCGGTTTCCTCCCCCAGTCCAAAGGCATGCCGGGTAGGATAATTACCGTTCCCATATTGCCTGTAGTGTGTGAATGATGCAGTGCCGGTACCAAGCCCGGATAAAAATGGGAAGGTTGTGTCAGGAAGAGCTTCCGGCATAAAACTTGTGCCGATCAGATGGTGCGAGATGGCGACCCCTCGACGGGAACAGCTGAAAGACTTAACAACAACATGTGAATGACAATCAGGCGTCGAGCTACTGTAGCAACCCAACCCCTTAAGCAACTACCAAAGAGATGACAGTATACACTATATGGACAAAAGTACAGTATTTGGCCAAACCTGCTAATTATTGAATTCAGGTGTTTCTATCAGGGCTCTTGTTCCCAGTGAAGGACAATCTTAATGGTTCAGCATACCAAGCCATCTTGGACAGTGCTATGCTTTCAACAGTTTTGGGAAGGCCCTATTCCCCCATGACTGTGCCCCGGTGCACAAAGCAAGGACGTAGTTTGATGAGTTCGGTGTGGAAGAACTTGACTGGCCCACACAGAGCCATGACTTCAATCCCATCGAGCACTTTTGTGATGAACTGGAATTCTTATTGAGCATCAATACTGGAACTGGAATTGTTATTGCGCATCAGTGCCTGAGCTCATAAATGCTCTACAGAATGAATGGACATGAATTCCAACAGAAATACTCCAAAATCTCGTGGACAGCCTTCTAAGAAGAGTGGAAAGTGTTGTAGCTGCAAAAAGGGGACTAACGCCCTATTGAAGTGTATGTATTTGAATATTTCTCCAGGGTTGAGAGTATCCATTGCCCGATGTGTCGAATAGCACGTGGACGGACCAAAATACCCCCCACCAAAAAGGTGAAAATGATTCCTAATGCTCTTTCAGAATTTGAGTCCTGGAATATGCCTGTGTTGTTAGAGAAGAAAAACTCCATAGATGTGATACCCTGGTCACTTAGGACATTCAGGTCGTCATCTGACTTTACATCTGACATAGATCATAACACATTGGTAGCTTAGTGATTAAGGTGGTGGAATATGGTTCAGAAGGTTCCAGGTTCAAACCCGAGCACTGTTGGGCGCTTAACCCTCAACTTCTCAGATGTATAATAAGATAAAACTGTACAGTAAGTCGCTAAGGGAGTCTGCCAACACTGCCTCCAGAGGCTTATACAGCGGCCACTATGGGTGCATCACTTCTTTTCTTACCCTGATGTACCCATCATTCTGGAACAGGGTCAGTCAGACCACTTGGCCTTTTTTCAATGCTTCCCAGTCCAATCTTTATGCTGCCTAGCAAATCGAAGCCTTATTTTTCTGATTAGTTCCACTAAGAAGTGGTTCTCTTATGGACTCACAGCTGTTTAGTTCCAATTCTGTTAGTTCTCATCACATTATGTGTGTGGAAATGTTCTTACTTTCACTATTAAACATAGCTCTGGTTTTTACTGTGGATTATTTTTTAATCATGCAGTCATTCGAGATTTTTTTCTGAGGACCTTTCTTCCACAAAGGTGACCGTTCAGCACTATCCTTCCGGGTTTTAATAATGTGTTGGAACATTTCTTAACTCAATTCCAGTATAAATTAATTTATTTTTGCCAGTAATCTGTCTAGCTACCTACCGTTTAGGGACTGGACCACCTGATAAAAGATATTATAACCACAGATTAGATTTTTATTGCAATTCTGTAATTATCACAGTTTCAGAAATAGCCTGGTTCCACATTAATTTTTAAAAGTTTTTGTTGCAGTACTAAAATATACAGCAAATAATTTGCTCCTACCACACAGGATGCTGTGCTGCATGCCAGCGTGTGAATAGTTTAAAGTGCGCCATCTGTAGGGATTTAGAGGAATGGCAACATTTTAAAAATATGATTTTGTAAACAAGTTTCCCTTCTATTTGAACCTGAATATTTTAAGTTGAAAGTTCTGTATCTTTTGCTCAGGAAGATGAAGAGAAACCGGAGGACTGTATTCCTGATGCCCCCGGAAATGAGAACGCCAGGGACTTCCTGGCTCACGCCCCCACCAGAGGCCTGTGGATGCCTCTGGGCAAGGAGGTGAAAGTCATGCAGTGTGAGTGATCTCTCTTCCAGTGAACAGTCCCGCGTGCTAATCCCTGCTCCCTGTGAACAGAGAAGCGCACAGGGGTATTGTGTACCCTCAGGGCTGCATCATTTAAATGCTGCCCAGCTGCAGAACATTATGAGGGTGTTGTTCATTAACACCCTGTGAGGAGAGAGAGTTCAGGGAGTGTGTAAAAACAACATAAAGCAGAACTAAATGTTCCAGTTTAAGTACATTATATCTGGTGAGGTTTGTGTTGTTTTTGTTAGAGAAGAGGAATGCGAAGGGGAGTGCACAAGGGAAGAAAAAGTCAGCTGTTTATTTGCCAAAAAAAGCACAAATTCTTATTAAAATATAAAGTCTAAAAAATAAAATGTGTATATTTATATAGACAAGTGGAGAAAATATACACCGATCAGCCACAACATTAACACCACATAATATTAGCATATTAACATTGACTAACTGGTGTTATGATCATGGACATCCGCGGACTGCAGGGAGCAAAGACCAGCCTGTTCCGTCTGATCCCACAAAAAAAAAGCCAATACAGCGAAAATCGCTGAAAAAAGTAAATGCTGCACAAGATAAAAAGGCACCAGACCCACGGAGGCCCCACTCCGCAGCCCACAGCACCCAAAGGATCTGCGAGAAACACCCCGGGGGGTTTGTGAAGTCATGCTCAGCGTTGCCCAAGGGGGACTTGCACAATATTGGGCTTAATGGTTTGTCTTTTATTGTTATGGCTGATCGGTGTATAATCTGCAATCATCATACCAGCTGCTTGTAGTTAACATGTAATTATTATATACTAAAACTAATAAAAGGACATAGCTGTTAGTTATTGCATTTTTTTTTTTTTATCGCTGGTCGTCAACTGATCTAATCTAATTACTACTTCAATTAATTTCCACTCCCTCATGTATTATTTTGTTGAATTTTAATATTTTTTTGGCTTTGCTTTTTTTTCTATTGTCCTTTACTGACTCCTTTGCACCAGCTGGTGTCACTTTTGTTCTGCATCCAGGGGCAGTCTGTTTCTTCCTGAACTCCCCTCTTAATTACAACATTTTCATTGCGAACTTTAATCATTGTAAATGAGAGCCAGCATTGCAGCACACAAGTAAGTGTTATGAGATTGCAATATGTATAAGACAGGAACTTTCATTAGTGGTAGATTTAAAATCCACTGAAGATGCCCTGTGTGTATATCAGGCTGGAGATGCAAGCGTTACGGCCACAGGACCGGAGACAAAGAATGTCCCTTCTTCATCAAAGGCAATCAGAAACTGGAGCATTTCAGAGTGGTGAGTTCATTAGAAGTCATGTCTGATCCCCCGATGGTCTTACAATAACATCACATACTAATCATCAGCCAATGTACAAGAATGTGTTATGTAACAGGGGTCTGGGTTATGTTAATGTTTCTGTCGTAAGAAAAACCAGATCTCCGATAGATCATTTGAGCTTGCTAAATCTCAGATGATCTAAACCCAGTTTGGTTTGTAGGTATATAATTAAAAAAAGAGAATGTCAGCAGATTATTTTCATCATCAACATGGCACTTGTATTACTTGGCGTTTCCTGAACTGTGCGCATATTAATCAGTAATTCGCTTGCAGGCACATGAAGACCCGATGTATGACATCATTAGGGAAAACAAGCGTAACGAGAAGGAGACGAGGTACTTTTTTTTTTTTTTTGCCTAAAGTGTCCACAAAGCTGAGTACTTGCCCCAACCGCGCAGTGTTGTCTCATAACCACAGCTGTAACTTGACCTTTCAGATTTATCATTTAACAGACATTTTATTATCCCGGTGGAATTTCATCCTGTATTAAAGTTCAACGGCAGGAAGCGCAATTAGACTCCAGTTAACCTTAAATAATATATCGATTAAACGGATCATCGCCGGGCAATTATTTGTAAATTTGCATCCCTGAATGTCTTGATGAAACTGACCATGTTGGTCATCAGAGAATGTGCAAGATGAGTACAGTGTCTGATTAATGGCTTGAGACATATTATTATTTTGCTATAACTTTTTGCGATTACAAGCATTTCTTTGAATTGTGTTTAAATCAAGTGCACATCACAGTGTGACAGGATAAATGGAGAGAGGGTTAATCTGATTGAGGTCAGGGCTTTGGGCCATTTTTAACATATTTAGCTTCTTGGAGTTGAACCCCTCCACTGTAACTTTGGCAGCATGCCTAGGGCTGTCGAAGGTCAATTTCCACGCCAGTCTCACATCCTTTGCAGACTGGAACAGATTTTGTTCTAGGATTGCTCTATATTTAACTCCACCAATCTTGCCTTCAGACCTGGCCAGTTTCCCGTTCCCCGCTGAAGCTTGATGCTACCAGCACCATGCTTCACTGTGGGAACGGCGTTCTCATGACATAAGCCGCCAAACGTGGAGCTTTGTGCCAAGGTCAAGTAGTTCATTTATTTATTTATTTATTTTTTACTTCAACCAAAGAATCATTTTCCACATTTTTGCTCAGCGTCCAGACATGAATTCACATGACTTTTTTTTCTTTCTTCCTCCCTCCCCAAATAATATCTTTTTTTCCCTAACAACTCTTTGTGGAGTGTCTGGGCTGTTCCTGTTCTGTGAAGTGCTTCTTTAACAAACTCTGGAGCTCTTTGGAGGCAGGTTTATTTATAATGCAATCACATGGTACTTTAATTCCAGTAGCGAACTAGGTTGTCACTGTGGGGGGAAAAAAAAAATCACAGCTGATTAAAGCAGCACTAAGTGAACAGTGGCATTAGAGACTTGCATGTCCTTATTTCTTTAGTGTGACAAAAGGTACACAGACTGCTTGTTAGTATTTTGTATTTTGTCAGACTGAGATGATCAGTGGCATCATTGACATTTAACTTCGGAAGGTCACGCAGCGAAATTACTGTCCTGATGTGATTTTTAGTGCCGCATCGAGATAGTAAATCATGCTGTGTGAAGTCTAGCTTAAGAGACGTAGAACTCATTTGAATATAAAAGGATCTAGTGAAAAAGTAGACTACAGCAGCCCCAGTTAAGAAATGTCTTGGACTCTGTATATAGCGGCAAGACGACAGTGAAAGCAAATAATTATCATTTTATTTTCTGTGCTCTGTTAATTGAAATGGGAGTTTTATCATGCTTTATGGTTCATACTTCAGTGCTCTAATGACCATGACCCAGATGCTGAAGCACTGGTTTTCCTTCCTTGGACCACTTTTGGTAGGTCCTGCCCCCTGCAGACCAGGAACATCCCACAAGATCCACAGTTTTGGAGTTGCTCTTACACAGACCTCAGTTTGGCCCTTGTCAAAGTCATTCAAATCCTTATGCTACCCATTTTTTTCTGCTTCCAACTTCTCAAATTCATGGACAAAATTTTCACTTGCTTCCTAATATATTCCACCCACTTCCAGGTGCCAATATAATGAGATATTAAAACTGTAGTGACTATGACAGGAGCCAAAATGTGATGGCTAGAGGACCGGGTCAGAGCAACTCCAAAACAGCAGCTATTAAGGGATGTTCCCGGGTCTGCAGCGGGCAGGATGAAGTGCCATCCAATAGAAGAGCTACTGTAGCTCACATTGATGCAAAGAGTAATGCTGATTCCCATAGATAGATGTCAGAACACAAATTAAAAAGTGCATCCTTGTTTTGGTGCCATAAACGGACCTAGTCAATATTAGGAGGGCGGTCATAATGTTATTGCTAATCTGTGTATATTAAAGAGATTAATATAAACCGGATTCCAAAAAAGTCGGGACACTATACAAATTGTGAATAAAAACTGAATGCAATGATGTGGAGGTGCCAACTTCTAATATTTTATTCAGAAT